>CM060950.1:60355928-60564722 GCA_030765055.1 Mantis religiosa
ACAGTAGCAAGTGAACAATGTAGGACCTTGTATTATATATAAATATAATAACCAGTGTGAACCGTGTAGAATGTCTTAATAGTATATTATGCAACGAATGGTAGTAATTAAAACGCGAGGTTTATTATTAACCGAACGAGCGAAGCGAGGTTAATAATTATGATACGAGCGTTTTAATTACCATTATAGTCAAGTTTCATACGACTGTTTATGCTCGATCATGTATCTAAATTAAAGGTTTCATTTCAAAGTATTCATTTATGGTTTGAATGATCTGTTAGAATCATTATTACTTTGTCTAAAGCGAGACGTAGTACGCAGGCGCAGAAAAATTGATTACTTCCCTATGAACAGCTGTTAACGTGTGACACAGTTTAACCTAAAAGAAAGTATAGACAAACTGCAACAAATTGAATTTATTGAATAATAATTTGCAATTAATTCTAATGATAATATGAACAGAACTTACTTTACTTCAAATATAGGTTACTTATTGTACAATTAGTGAAATGAATATGCGGGAATGAGCTTTATTGAATGGTTGAAGTTGAAAGTGAATTGATGTTAATTGGTATGCTTTATTTTTCTACTAATTTTAGTGTTGTGTTTGAAATTTCAATTTTATTATGTACTGATTCTTCAATATATCAGTTGTGGATTTTATATTTGGAGACAATTCTTCGAAGTACCTAGGAATACATTTTCTGAGATCGAATTTATACCTTTTAATACTATCCAATCGATGAATTGTGAATAGAATTTCTCACACGCCTTGACATTTGTGCCAACAAATTACAGGTAATATTGAGTGCTTTTGCTGTAATTTCTGGGGGTTTAAGTTCAATGTAACTGTTACTAGTGTCAGAAATTTTGACTTTTTTCTGAACTGATGCTAGTACCGTTGTCAATTCGAAACGAGAATAATCCATACTTGCGCTTTCACAATGTTACGTGGCTACTTGTGATTGGTCGAATACCAACACTTTAATGAACAGGTGCACTTTAATGAGACCCATTAAAGTACTGATACCAGTCGTATAAATACTACAGTTTGGCATGGTCAAGCATAAATTATCAATATGAAGCATATGTAAGATATAGGGATACTCCTTCTATGAAATATTAGCAACATATATTGCGAAAAAGTCTTCTAAGATACACATATATTTCTGAACAAATTTGAAGAATTTACAACATATTAAGATGCACATAGGTGAGCAGCATGTCTTCTTGTATTATTATTGCTATAAAAATATGATACATCGATTCAGAAGTGTCTGAAAAGCAAGGGCTTGTTTTATGCCAATGTAGATTTACCACAATACAGTACGTCCTCTCATTCTTAAAGTCTCTGGTGAAATCGTGCAACACTTACTGAGTGGAGAGTGAATGAGCAGGAGGAGTAATTTTAGAGAGTGTAGAGATATCTTATACAAGCAATGGGCAATGTATGGTCTAGGACTAAACATAGCACCGCTTTTCCATGATAAAAGGTTGGCATTAGATGCTTATAAGTCGGTGTTGAAGTCTAACCGGGCTTTTGAGGGTATACAATGTATGTATATATTGTAATTTGTAATTTATGTCCTGTAACTTGTGTACAATATTATTTCGCAGCAGCTGGTTATCGATAGCGTCAAGATTAAGTTCCGCAAGAAAATATCTCGTATATTAAGTAATCATTTGACAGTTGAACATTGATTGTCTGCTTTCCTGCGCTATGTAGGCACTGTATGGAAACTACACCGCTCCTTGTGTGGCCTAGTGTAAAACAAGAAAGTAATGCTCCTAAGATTAAGTGTTCCAATTTTATTATGGAGATAACTCTTTTAAATTTATTATGCATAAGTTCTGCAATATGTATATTCAAGGATACGATTCTGATTGAAAAGTCCAATAACAACTAATATGTAAATACAGATAAACACTGGTTTTTTGCCAATGATTTTAAGGGGAATTTAAGACCACTGTGGTGCTGAATACGAATATAGCCTCAATTTCGCTAAATTAGCTCTAATTGTTGATTGATGAGCATTAACATACGGCAATATCACATCGCAGTAATTTTGCTAAATTGGCTCTAATTGTTCATGATGAATATAAACATACAGCAGTATCATGTCTGATTAGGCGTATTCTGATCACAAATCACCTGATTACTGTCTCAAATAACTCCAAAATGACATAATATGTACTGTAATTAATTGACTAATTAATTCATAACACACGAAACAGTATGCCTATATTTAGTGTGAATATCGCAATTACTCCGTGAAGCGTGGTCGGTTGGATTTTTTGAGTTCATCTTCAGGACAATCACGTTGGAGTCACCAACAGTATTCGGTCATCATATATGTGTTCCAATTGATTATATATCTTTCTTCTAATGTCCTCGTGGAACCTCTTGCCTTGTTCTTAAAGGCTGTCAACACGTGCTTAATTTCTTTTTAATTATCTGTCTTATGATCAACTGAGAAGTTTATCATAACTAAGATATAACTACGTCAGGCCGTAAGTTCTGAATCATTCAGTAAATTTATCACATTGGAATCATTCATGAGTTTGTTAATCTGCAGCCCATCAAATATACCTGCTCTCAGTTTTTCATTGCCCGTGCAGGAGAAAATCTGCCGTTGTTCTTGAAGCACTAGCCTTGTTTATCATCATAAATTGTTTCTTCAATTTCAACTTGATCTGCAAGGAGGGAGAATTATTGTTTCTCTCTTAACCACAGGATTCTGAATGATGCTCTGCAACTACAGTAAGATTTCCCCTTAAAGAACTTTTGTTCCAGTACTCTTGTTTGGATCTGCTATCCAACTAGCATATGAAATAAGAGAATTTCGTATACCTACATTGCTGTCCAAGCAAGAAGTTTATAATCCTCAGGACATTAAAGCTGAACCACTGCTGTTCATAATGCACCATTTCTGCATAATACTTTTGATACTTCTATACTTCTCTCAGTTTTGAGTGTCCAATAAAAGTATAACTAAAGATGCTACCCTTGTGAAGCAAGATACATTTAAGGTTTCTGGTAGAGTTGTCTATAAAAATTCGCCAGGATTTTGGTTGATATTTCAATAACCATTTGGATAAGTACTCTGGAGTGTTACAATACACAAATACTTCGTGTTTACAGAAATATTGCAGAAGACTTGCTTCCATTCTAGGTATACTGCAATGTTCGTTTCTGCACTAAGGAAGTTGTTTTCCTTTAGCTTGAACGCCAGAAGTTAAGATCTACTTCTTGACAAATTTAGACCTTGTAGCAGATCATTTAGTTTCTCCTGAGTGATTTTTAAGATGTAGAAAACACTTTTTCATATTCCCTTTCACTACTGATACTGATTTTGCACTCCGGATCACGTATTTCTTCAGGTTCTGACAGTTTGGAAAATATGGGTATAGAAGTTTCCTTACTGTATGCAACATGCTGATTCTACATTCGGATACTCCCATTTATATATTTTTTTTTGAATTTATTTAAACCTTTGACAGCTATAACTCAAACGTAGCAATCATCGTAGTGGTTTCTTGGCTCTTGACAGATCATTGCTGTAACGAAATTTGAAACGTTCTCTTTGACAATTTTTCCGCTTTTGAGTACACCATATTCAGTTTTTACAAACAGAATGGGAGGCCTTGAATCATTTTGGACTCCAAGCGAATATTGCAAAATGTATACCTTCTTTGCAAAGTCTGTACTGTTCCACCTTTATTTCTGTAAGCAGTATTCACTACAATTTATAGAAAACATTGGGTTGTTTATGCAAGAATCATTATAAAGTTAAAATTAAAATTAATAAAGTTTAAAAAAATTTATACAGTGTATAATTGTAATAATTGACAAAATAGAGTTAAACGAGGCATGAAAGATCAGTAGCCATCGGAATATATAGGTGATTAAAATACAAAATCCTATATATCTTCAGAACTAGAGACAATTTGGTAAAAGTAAAGTTATATTAGCATTCAGATCCCTTGAAATAAAATAAATAGGTACGTTCGAATTTCTTTTGCAATATTTTTTCTATATATTGGAGTACACACTTGTTTGGTACAGTTACTAAGCTGAGTACTGCTTATAATAATTAAGAAGTAGCACATATACACTTTGTCTGAACTGCATCTTATTTTTGGCGAAACAAGGTTTAACAGTGGCAGCACTGTACAGGGAAATATCCAGCTTGAAGCCTGCCACACACTGCACTTTCCACTCCACGATAAGCGTTTACGACGTTGTGGAAGCTTCTAGGTAAACATGGGCGGTGGGGATGCTAGACTGTCGATGTACGATACAATTCGATGAAAATGCACTGCACAGAACTGCAGAAGAGTCACCTACCAGCATCTGCGCTTTCTCATGCACTAAATATTAACCGCCTTAGTGTGTGGTATGAAGTACGAAAACACAATTCGTTCCTTTTACCCGACAAGAACTCTTAACTTTGGCTACCGTGTACAGTTTTTTAACTGGGCCCTGTTGTAGCACTCCGAATTTATTTTCCCGTCAGTATTATAAACCAGGGATAGACTAATTTAAAACTCAACAAACAACTCTATTATGGACTGTATCAATCCAACCACCGTTAAGGAGATGAGTCACCAGAGATATTTTCTGGGAACATATGGATCGGAAGTGTTTGAGATCCCCTCCTTCCTTAGCTTAAAGTACACATTTAACTTTACTTATTGCAGAACATTTTCCCTGCACTCGTAAAAGTTCCTATGCATATTCGACACTAGAGTAATTGCCACTGGTGAACTCAAGTGGCACACCAGGAATCTTACTTCGAGCACGGCAATCGTTCCTGTGAGGATATCAGCCTTGTTAAAAAGCTGGTCACCACTTCCAGTACTTCAGAAAAATGGAAAGCTGTTGTGATTAATTGATAACATACTTCGAAATATAATTAATATAGTAATACAAAAATCGTCTTCTAGCAAACGGTCTATTATCTCTGTCCATAATGTTGCCGATCTCATTGTTGCTTGCTCCCGCCGCAAAGCCAGCACCGTGCATGCGTGGGCAGGAAAGAAAGAGATAGTGGTGCGCGAGTTGGACGCTTGCACAGAGAGAGAAAGAGACGGAGATAATCTGGAATTTCCCGTTGCCATCGTGATTGTTATCGAATAATCGGCGGCTTTCTGGAACAATGAATGGAGGTACAAAAGTCGCAAGTGTTAGAGTTGCCAGTCAGTTGCTAGTGAGTCATAATTGTTGTGCAGCTGTGCAGTAATTGTGAGTGTACCGCAGTAATTTCTTTCGTTTGTTTACGTGAGGTGAAGCAACGAGAGATCTTGAAGACTGCTGTTTGTATGCTACGTTATTTTACTGCTGCAAGGGGTGTACAAAACGTCTTTTACTGCAATAAAGAGCATTTTAAATTTCTTTTACAAGACGTTAAATTCTACGAACCCTCAAAGTCACAATTAATTTTACTTTCTGCCTTATAAATCAGCATAAGAAAGTTCTGGTGTAGGCATTGATTAATTTTACTTAGTGTAGCAAAACCAAAGAAACGAAAAACCATAGGAAGAAAGAAGGAAACAACTGAAGAAAAACGTGTTTATATGTTTTACAAACTGGAGTTATGTGACCTTTTATTACAAGTAAACCATTTGATACTTATTAAAAGGTCTACGCCAATTTTTAAATGTTTATTATTTGATGCCCACAGAGTTGAAGATTAATATTACATCTTACCTAAATCATGGAACTTGCAAATGGTAAATATTGAGAAAATAAGAGAGTAACATGAAAGTAGAAGGTATAAAAAAGTAACAAGAAAAAAAAATTAAAAAAATACTGAATGTCCATTTTAGGTCGAAGTTTGCGGACGCCTTGCCTTAATGTAAAAGAGAGCAAACGAAGGAAAAAACAAAAGATACATTTATTTTAGTGAAGGTAAAAAGGACAACTAATTGTGAATGAAGTTTAAGGACAAAAATATTTTATAAATAATCAGACATCCAAATTTTTTATGTTTAGGACAAAATGAAATTTTTAAAATATTTTCCAGAATGTTTAGGAAAGATATTGGAGCGTTTCAGGTGTGTTAATTAAAAACCAAGAAATTTTTTCTGCAAAAATTATTGATTAAATAATTGGGTCAAAATTACAAACTCCAGGCCAAAAAACAGTGCCAAATCACGAAGTTTGGAATTTACGTATATACTTCAGGAGTCCTATACAGCATTCTTACTCACACCATTAGCGTTAGTCCAAATTCCGTCCCATTATTCTCAATCAGGAAGATGTGCTTAACACAAAAGTGTGGAGGAACGATTGTAAACAGACTTTGATTGGACATGAAAACGAATATGTTTCACTCAGACAGTTCATTCTGTATCAAGAGATAATATTACCTTTCAGGTATCTGTTATACCTTGAAATCTGTTGCAACATAAAACTAATCACTATTACTCAACTGAATATCTAAACAGTTATCTATCGCTCCAAATATGAAATTTAGGTATATATATATATATATATATATATATATATATATATATATATATATATATATATATATATATATATATATATATATATATATTACATTTATAGCAATATGCACGGCTCGCATTTTGAAATAGTTACTATAAATGTTGAACTCTATAGAATCTTCTAGTCCCTTAATAACGCTTAAACCTTCTTATTTATAATCGTTTTAATTCCTATTGAGCTTGCCGATCTGATCATGATTTCTTTTTTTGTAGTTTTCTCAGATCAGTAGGCAAATGCTGGCAGGCAAGTCCTTTTAGCAGAATTTCTCGTCTCCTCATTTCCTATCATTTCGTTTCCCCTTTCACGTATCAAGTGAGTAAGCGTATTGGACAGATGGTGCAGATGTTTGCTCAACGGGAAGTTCTTCTCGGCCCTGCCGATGGTGGTCTTCTTCTAAGGTGAGTCGACTCCGTCCAGAAGCAAGCCTTCTCTGAACAGCGCGACGGTGTGATTGGGTGTTTAACCCTGGAGGAACCTCTGTATATTCCCTTCTACGGTTCCTTCACTTCATCCGTTCCTTCTGGGAGTCGCTAGCTGCAAAAGTCAGCCTTGGATCGAGGTGACCTAGGTGTCCTTCTCTGTTAACTTTGTATCGTCATTATCAAGTATATTCAGTGTTTACCAATTATATAACACTTCCAGTAAGAAGTTTGTATGTAAACATATCACCAGAAACCTCGCTATTAAGATATAGTAATATATAAAGACTAAAACTAACACAAACTTATTTGAAGATATTAATATTCGCCACCCATCCCATATATATAAAGAGAGAGAGAAAACCCGCCTCGGTAGCGTAGATGGTAGCATATCTGCCTCACGTTCAAGAGGTCCCGAATTCGAATCTCGGTCAGGGTGAGTTACCTGGATAAGGTTTTAACCGGAGTTTTCCCTTATCCTAAAATACAAATGTCGGGTAACTCTAAGCTCTATGGACCCTGGGCTCGTTTGAGCATCATTTCACCCAATTTCAACCATCGTCCGATATGAATTAACGTTGGAGGACGTAAATTACAAAGAGAGAGAGAGAGAGAGAGAGAGAGAGAGAGAGAGAGAGAGAGAGAGAGAGAGAGAGAGAGAGAGAGAGAGAAATTAGCAAAAATAAAAGTTTTCATTATTGTAATGAAGTAATTGAATTAACTGAGCTTGCTAAATAAAACTTGCATATGTAACCTGTATTTCACCGCGCAAATATTTAGCTTAAGGCCCATTATAAGAACATGTAATACTATCTGAATAAAACTAAGAGACCCATGATAATACAACGTGATTGTTATGACTTAAGCAAACATGGAAAAGCCTAACAGAACAAACGCTATAATCGTAAAATATTTATAGTAAAAATAATCTGCGAAATACTGCAAATTACATATTTAATATATGGCTTGTTCAGAAGTATTAGCAATTAGCCTAAAGACACCTAAGCGTATTCATAATTTCATCTCAGCAAGTGAAGGTGAAAGTTCGTCACTGATTACCTGAAGTTTACATTTACATTTGGTAATAAGTTTCGCTTTCACTGTTCTTAACAATTCAGAAGCAATACTGTAACCTCGTCCTAACTAAAGTTTAGAATAAGCAAGTTTTGCTTAACAGTCAGGATATTAGCATGCAAAAATATGTTAAGAGTGCGATGCTTTCCATTGTAGCCATCAACTGAATTCACTCCCAGTCATTAATATGTGATAGAGAGATATGCATACAGCAGTCACATGGCTTCTCAAAATTGACACGAGTTCTGAATACTTCACCCCTGATGCAAATTAAGGGAATACATGCGTCAGAGAAAACGGATTAGGGCAGAAGTATTCAAGAGTATCGTACTTTTAAATATTCACATTTTGTATACCTAAGTTTCAGAAATTACATGACTTAACTATCGGAATATACAGAAGTATATTATTATTAGAATGGAATGCAATTTATTTATACAATTTGCTATTTACAACATTTGTATTTACATTACACAAACATTTTCTTAATCTAGTAATATAAATTGGTGCCATTCTTTTGCCTTAGCTAGCTCAGCCTGCTTGGCGCCCAGGTCTTCTAGCATTGCTGACTAGCATAGTCACCCTACAGTCATCTACTCTAGTTTGCTGTTTCCCCTTGTTGTCCCAGCACTTTTTCTTCTCTACTCTTTCATTTCCTCATCCACTTCTCTTTAGCTTTACAAAACACGTTCCCCATATTTCAATTTATACTTTCACTTTTCCCCATAACCATTTTATGGTCATCACTGTGCATCTCTTCCCATTTCTTCTCCCATCCTTCCTGTTCCATGCTGCTAGCTCTTTGCATTCTGTCAGAATGTGAACTGCGCTTTCTGTTTCTCCACATCATTCGCATAATTCTACCCTGATACCTCTTAGTGCCCTTAAGAACATCTAGCCCGTTCTAATCCATTCCTTCCATTTCCTGCCTACTACACTGGTCTACATGTCGTTCTCTTCCTCATTCTCTATTAACCTATAAAACTTTAATGATTTTCTATTCTCTAATCCTCCCCATATTTCTTGTCTTTCTATATCCTCCATTCTGGTTCTGATTATCTTACAAAAAACTGCTACATTTCTATTTCCTATTTTGTAGTCTCGATAAGTCCCCATCATCATCATCATCATCATCATCATCATCATCATCATCATCATCATCATCATCATCATCATCATCATCATCATCATCATCATCATCATCAACAACAACAATTTTTCTCATGTAGGAAAATGCAAAGTACTCAGACAATTCTTAGCTATTCTGTGAATACAAAATTCTCTCATTCTTTGACTTTCTCTCGTATCTCCAGTTGTTCCATTCTTTTTCTTCGGTTTGTCCTATTGGTCAACTTGCCACTTATGCACCTTCATTCTAAAGACGTCCATGTCTAAGACATCGTCTTGCGTCATTCCTGCCAATTTTAAATCAGTTTTACTTCACCAATCCATTTTACAGTGTCTACTTGTACTTTATTTTCTATTTTCATAAAATCCCATAATTTGCTTTGTGGTCTATTTGAAGTTAATCGTTTAATATGTCCATAAAATTTTAACCTTCGTTTCCTAATATCACTACAGATGCCTGTATACTTTTTTATTTCTTTATTTCCTTTTTACTTATAAGTCTGTATTCTTCACCTACAACTTGGGACCCAAAATTTATTATTATTATTATTATTATTATTATTATTATTATTATTATTATTATTATTATTATTATTATTATTATTATTATTATTATTATTATTATTATTATTATTATTATTATTATTATTATTATTATTATTATTATTATTATTATTATTATTATTATTATTATTATTATTATTATTATTATTATTATTATTATTATTATTATTATTATTATTATTATTATTATTATTATTATTATTATTATTATTATTATTATTATTATTATTATTATTATTATTATTATTATTATTATTATTATTATTATTATTATTATTATTATTATTATTATTATTATTATTATTATTATTATTATTATTATTATTATTATTATTATTATTATTATTATTATTATTATTATTATTATTATTATTATTATTATTATTATTATTATTATTATTATTATTATTATTATTATTATTATTATTATTATTATTATTATTATTATTATTATTATTATTATTATTATTATTATTATTATTATTATTATTATTATTATTATTATTATTATTATTATTATTATTATTATTATTATTATTATTATTATTATTATTATTATTATTATTATTATTATTATTATTATTATTATTATTATTATTATTATTATTATTATTATTATTATTATTATTATTATTATTATTATTATTATTATTATTATTATTATTATTATTATTATTATTATTATTATTATTATTATTATTATTATTATTATTATTATTATTATTATTATTATTATTATTATTATTATTATTATTATTATTATTATTATTATTATTATTATTATTATTATTATTATTATTATTATTATTATTATTATTATTATTATTATTATTATTATTATTATTATTATTATTATTATTATTATTATTATTATTATTATTATTATTATTATTATTATTATTATTATTATTATTATTATTATTATTATTATTATTATTATTATTATTATTATTATTATTATTATTATTATTATTATTATTATTATTATTATTATTATTATTATTATTATTATTATTATTATTATTATTATTATTATTATTATTATTATTATTATTATTATTATTATTATTATTATTATTATTATTATTATTATTATTATTATTATTATTATACTGTGAAAGATAGCCCCGCATTAAGGTACGAGAATAACATTCGCGAGTAGTGCATTTTATTCCTTGAATCAGCCACTCTGACTGTGGGCTCATTCTGTATTTCCCTGGTTGGCAAGGCTAATGCCGGGGCTGTTTCTCCAGAGCTTCCTTTCCCTTCTTTCCCATAATTTCTTTTCCAGTTTTATATTTCCATTCTGCCATATAGCAACCTTCTATGAGCCCCTCCGGTGGGTTGTTCTCCCTTGTTCCGGCAGAGAGAAGCTCTTCTGAGCAACCCACCAGTGTGACCCGGTCATCAAGCTTGTAATCGTTACGAACTTCTGCGCGTCTCCGTTGATCTGTGAAGTGAAAAGGGTGGGTTGAGCCGGGCAGAGCACTTTTATCCCAGGGTATGCGTGGATATGTATGTGAGTAAGGATGGTTCTAATGACACTGGAATGCCAGTTTCGAACTAGTTTAATGACTGCTTCTTTTTATCATCACATCAAACTCGAAGTTGCCGACCAAGGGTTGTCAATATATCACTGTTTAGAGCTACCGTATGTAGAATGCTTATTACTCGATAATGCTTAATTCGTTATTCACGTATGAACCGACAGATATCTTCTCTCATCGCTTTTGGTATGCCTACGCCTAAGACAGAAGCAGATGACCATCTTACTGGGCCGAGAGCCACGGTCTGTCTCTCACACACAGCTGCGCGTGTGTGACTTTCACCTCTTGAAGACCTTTATTCACACCAAAACTCCCTTTTGTGACTATTTTGTCCATTGTGATTATTAGTCTCGGTCATGTCATTATTAAGAGTCCGAATAATGCCTTTTCAAACGATGTCAAGTGTCATTCAGTGAGAATCCCTGCTAGGAACGCTGTTTCTCCCGTGTCTTTTGTTACATGACTCAAACACCTGCCTGCACGTGTTGTAAAAAAGATACACCATTTCTTTGAAATCCATTACGATTTTCCACTCATTGCAATCCTTAATTTTGGTATCATCTGCCAGGTTTTCGGCGCTGCCCGTACTTCATTCATTCGTCTTTTGGTAAGCACAAAAGATCCGCATTTGATGGAGGTGCAACTTTACATCATTATTTCTTTTTCATTCAGGATAGTAATTGTTGTAAAAGCTGAAAGCAGTATATTACACACGTTTAAGGCTTATTCCCTATTGGGAAGCACCTGTTAGTGGCGCTCTGTGCCGTTGTATGCATGAAACAACTCCAGAGGCACAGAATACAGAAATGTTTATGTAAAAGTTTGAACACCTATCTGATGTACTTCAACCTTGCTTAAAACTGATATAACTTAAGTGTATTTGATAACTGAAATTTCAAAAGCACTTTCAATTCTTATGCATTACTCACAAAACACTTACTAAACCTAAAATTAGAGCACAAGGATTTTTCTTAAATGTGTGCAAAAAGCTATAAATATATAATAAATATGCACAGACTTATCCGACGTTTATTAATATCAAGTTTATGGTCACATTAATTTGTAATGGAATAGTGGGGCTAGTGCTTTGATACAAACATGGTATAAACTATATGGATAGACATTAATTATAGATTACTTTACAGTGTCTATGGAGCAGACGGGAGTTATCCTTTATCCTCCTATTTATGCCGTATTCTGGTGATCACTACAACTGCTGGAGTTCAGAAATATGTTAGTTATTTATGCTGTTAATTTAGCAGTATTAATCTAAGAATATATTTTTTGTACCTGAAAGGATGCAAAAGATTTTTGAAATTCGCTTTTAATACAGATGTTTTTTTTTTTTTCTTCTGTAAGCATGAAACGTCACCATAGAAGTTGAATAAACTGTGGGGGTAGCATGTAAATACTTTTAAAGTACTGTAATACTTTATTTTAAAATTCAATGGATTTAGAAAAAGTAAAATGGTATGTAGTATTAAAGGTTGTGTTCTTTATAATATTACAACCCCGCGATAAACATTAATTTAGTACACGTACGTCACATATAAGCAGGCAATTAATTTATTTCACTAGACTAAAAATTAGCAATTTGTGATGAGCAGAAACGCAAAGATGGGACACTGTAGAAATGACCACAGAAGTAAACTTAGTGCGCTTGAACAGAAGTGGTTGCTAAACGCTATGGAGATTGTTATTTCCGCTGGCCAAGACTTTCGTTGCAGCTGCAACAAAATACTTCAGCTGCAACAGAGAGAGACATTGTTCCCTATTGTATGCATATGGAGCTCCCAAATAAGGCTTGACAGGAAAAGATGTTTGCATGTTGGCATACCAATTGGAAATATCACATGCTTAAGTGAAAGAATTCAATAGAGTATATTGATGGATTTTATCGATGAGAAGTATAATAGATGAACATTTTTCGCAGATCGACTATTTAATGAGAATGTGTCAGGTTGCCTGCAGTGCAGATCAAAATTTCAGAGCTATGGACTGAACTGTAAATAGCCAGTTCAGAGTTCATAATGCTCCTGAGAGCGGTCCTTTCATGACCATCTACCTATAAGAGTGTGGTGGGCACATTATTTCCCTTCCCGAGGTTTGACATGAATGCCCAACTGATGAGAGTAGTATATGTATTATGAAGCAATTTCTTCCTTCCATTCTTCAGGCTCGCTTCAGTCTAATCTATTCAAGCAGTAGTTGGAAATCGTTGGAGTATAAATATAAGTTTAAACTCAACTTTTAGGAGAAGTTTTACTCTGCAAATTGGCATACCTGCTAAATGGGCAGGTGCAATGTAATTTATTTGTCTGTAAATACATGTGATTTCGGAAGTCTTCTGCAAGATTTTGTAGTTTTTTACGGTAATATTTCCTTAGTTTTAGTATAGAAAATATGTTTATACAACATCTATACTTCTCGATATCTAGTTCGAGAAGTATACTTTAAGTGCAAAAAACAAGAGACAAGTATAACATAGCACACATATTTATGGTGAATAAAATCTGCCAACAAACCAACGATAACTTCCCCAGTACACCTACATTTCCTAGTAGCCTGAAGAATAAATTGGTGACTTTTAACTGTAAATGTGATGACACAGATAGTGAAGAAGGTGTTATTTACTCAACGAATATGTTCACGCTATGGCTGGTAGTTGATACCTTGTGACACTACAAATGATTCTGAAGATCCACCAACTATTAAGGAAAGATCCGCGAGATAGAAATGAATTTTTTAATATAGTTAATATATATAGTCATGTATTTATCTTTATATACAAATAAAAGAACGAGTTTTAGATAAGCGCAAGCAACGAGGACACCATAGCGAACCGCATTAAATCAACAAAGTACTTTGGGTACAACTTTGAGTACAAGATTTAACCAAGGTTAGTTAAATTAGGTTTGTGTGTGTTTGTGTATGTGTATGTATGTATGCGTCCGTGTGCTCGCAAATTGTTGGTAATGATATCAGAAATTCCGTGCTAAAAGGCCGAGAACGTGGTTAAACTCACTTAAATTTAAGTTTATTGATGATTCTATACTTGAATTCATAACGAGGGAGTAATAAGTATAACTGTATCCATTTTCGCAAAGTATATGTCATACAGGATCCGCCCTTTAGTGGTGTCAGGAGTGTACTTCGGTTAAGCAATTATACCCTGCAGGCCATACCATACTTGATCGACTTTGTAGTGGTTTCATGCTAGTAGATTATTTTTAGTTTTTATTTTTCTTATTTTTTTTTTTTTTTTTTTCCCGCCTTTATTTTCAATGGTCATATCGGCGGCCGTTTTCCTTTTTTGGAGCATATCGTAAATGTTGGGTTGCAGATACTTTTGTTTAATCATTAGATCACGCACACATTTGCACTCTCATGCATACTATACTTCAGGACTCTGGGGAAGATGGTTGGAGAAAAATGAAGATGGTTTTTCTTGGTTGGAGAAAAATCCCCACCCCGAGCCAGCATTCGAACTCCGGCGGGTGCATTTGTTAAAGAATTACACCCTAAAGCACTTATCGCAGTTGATCGACCTTGTGTCCGTAGTGAACCTTTGTTAATCAATTATATCCTGTAGCACTGTCACACTTGATCGACCTTGAACCGGTGTCAGGAGTATACATTTGGCAAGGGGACTGTACCTTAGCACCTGTCATGTTTGATGCACCTTGAAGTGGTTCTTGGAGTGTACGTTTGCCAAGGAGACTGTACAATGTAGCAAGTGCCGAATTTAGTACATCTTGAACCGGTATCAGGAGTGTACATTTGGCAAGGGAATTTTACATTGTAGCACGTGTCATGTTTGGAATATCTAAAAACGGTAAACAGCTTACCTCTGCCAGCGGGACTATACCATATAACACGTGTCATGTATATTGAGGGGTGTACTTCTGCCTGGGACTACATACCGAAGGAGGTATTTGATGGATGCATCTTAAAGTAGTCTCAATGTTGTATCTCTGCCAGACAAAAGTCTTTAGCACGCGTCATGTTTAGTCCAACTGGCCCAACTTGAGGTAGTAGAGAGTTTATCTGTTCAGATAATTATAGTTTCTGTGATGCATCAGCTAAGTATGGAGTGTCAGGTTTCAGAAGTAAAGTATTAGCATTTTTACACCAGCAGATGAAAACTACTCTTTATAATAAAGTGCACATAAGTTAACAATTTTCCTCTCGTAATCTATGCATTAAGAAGTTACAGACGAGCCGCTGCATTTCTATACTAGCATTGCTTCCACTTCACAAATCAACATAATAAATAACACCAATAAAAATACCGACATAAAGTTTTATGTGTTACTTAGATACATACGGATTTTCTTTCGTCTCTTCTGAACCGGAGCACACGTTCCTGTGCAAATAAATTTATTGGAAGTGTTCTCTCTCACTTATCGTAAAGGTTAAAAAACATAGTATGTCGTAACCAAGCAGATTTATGCACAATCTCAGTGCACCCGAGGTTAGGCTAATAAAAACATAGCCACACATATGAAGTATGGCTGGCTGGCTGGCTGGCATCACCAGCTGATTTGTTGAGGGTGTCTTTGCCAAGGTTCTCCGGGAGCGTTTGCTAACGACCGCGAGGGTGATTGCATGGCATCTGGTAAGACTCAACAAATCCACGAGGCTGACAGTTGAGGGTCGTCGAGAAGAACACTTGTTGGTCAGATTGCCAAAACTATATTGCTGTTATTCCTAGGTCGACCGTCATCGCCAAGGCCAATAACGATATGGAGAAAGCGCTGCTTTTATATTTTTTAAGCGTCCAAGGTCGCTGCTGAGACCGGATTTAATATTTTTGCTAGAATCCGCATCTTCAAAACATGCGATTATTTAATCAGCATCTGACCCATTGATTCTTACGAGCAGTTGAAGGTCAGTATCAGCGCTATCGAAAATAATGTTCTGTTCAGTAAGCAGGAACCTCAGCACTATTACTGTAAGTTTGGGTTTTGTTGCCTGCAAGACTGATGTAAATCTTGAAAGCATGACACGTCGTAACACACGTTTCACTTCTGCTGTTAACGCATTTCAATCAAGAAACTACAGAATCAAACTAACCATATAACCTATCTCACTAATATGAACCACACAACATTATTCTCCATTTACATTTGCAAAATTATTGTATAATTCTGCAGAGTGTCTCTTTCTCTGTACAGATTTGTTCATTATTTTGTTCATTTTATGTATGTATGTATGTATGTATGTATGTATGTATGTATGTATGTATGTATGTATGTATGTATGTATGTATGTATGTATGTATGTATGTATGTATGTATGTATGTATGTATGTATGTATGTATGTATGTATGTATGTATGTATGTATGTATGTATGTATGTATGTATGTATGTATGTATGTATGTATGTATGTATGTATGTATGTATGTATGTATGTATGTATGTATGTATGTATGTATGTATGTATGTATGTATGTGTGAGTATATATGTGTATGTATGTGTATGTATATGCGTGTATGTATATATTATGTACTTTTTTATAATTTACGTCCTCCAACATTGTCATAACGGACAATGAATGAAATGGGTGAACTGATGCTCAATGTGTCCGGGTTCTATGGAGCTTAGAGTTACCCAACATTCGTCTTTCAGGATAAGGGAAAACCCCGTAAAAACCGTATCAAGGTAACTCACCCTAACCGAGGTTCGAACTCGGGACCTCTAGAACGTGAGGCAGACATGCTACCATCTACGCTACCGAGGCGGGCATGTGTGTGTGTGTGTGTGTGTGTGTGTGTGTGTGTGTGTGTGTGTGTGTGTGTGTACATACAAGATGACTCTAAAGTAAGGTGCAAGGCTCGCATTCGGGAGGTCCCTGGTTCGTTCCTCTCACTTTGATTTTTAGTATTTTTCCCTGATCGGTAGGCGCATGTCTCAGTAGTTTCTCATCCATTACGATTTCTTTTCATATTTCTCTTTCGGGTTTCCCCTCATGTTTCATGTGATACACTGGGTTTTGTGGCGCACCGCGATACCTGGAGAGACAGCATGGATTCTTGCTATTAGGAAATAGAGGTTGGCTTCAATGACGGGTCGTCTCTCTCTCTCTCTCTCTCTCTCTCTCTCTCTCTCTCTCTCTCTCTCTCTCTCTCTCTCTCTCTCTCTCTCTCTCTCTCTCTCTTGGCAGTTCCATTTGTAGATCGGATCTTCGAATCTGGAAATGTTAGGAACTTCCATGCGAACATGTGGCCTGTCAGCTTGTGACCTGTAGCCTCCTGTGGTACCTTCACTTCATCCCTTCCTCCAGAAGAATGATGGCTACAACAGATAACCTATATGATAACCTGCGTTGCATACATACCTTTACAGTAGACTTTATGAACATTTCGGGCTCTATCGCAAAAAGTCAGCAGCTCCTAATTATAATAAATCCAATTTCAAAGCGATGCGCGGATCTTTCTTAAATATTAGTTCAAATGAAAATCGTGAAATGATAAAGGATACATCATGAGCTTGTTACCAAAGTAACCATTATACATTAAATATGTTATCTTGAAACACAACTTATATTGTCTGATCATCAGTACTGACCTCGTATCGGGATAGAGTGTCACCGATTTACCTTTGTGCAAATTCGATGCCTGAAGTGCCCAGTGGCGTCAGTATAGTCTATGGTGAAGTAATCCACAGAGTACGTAACCAGTGGTTACTAATTACTCCGCACGGTGATCATGAGTACACATTATTGCTCGTATGTACGTGTGGCGTGCTATTCGCTGTTGTTTCTATGTCATTCATGAGTAGAGCCCCTTTTCTAAGAGAAATGCTGAAACGGCATTTTAGGGCTGGTTGTTTGTGATGAATTTGTACATCAGAAGGGAAAGGGATAATTATTGATTTTGTAAGATTTTTATGTGATTTGTTTATTGATCAGGTTGTGGTGCTGGAACATTTATATGATAGGTAGGTGAGAGTGTTTGAACAGTGTATGGAAAAGGAAAGAAGATTAATTTCTTTATCATCAGAAGTAAGTGCTATATTACTATATTCTGGTTTAAGAGACCATTACTTGCATTTCAGTCATCTGATGATTCAGATAGTAGGCAATGCAGGCTTTAAATGCAATGAAATAGTTGGTTGTCAAGGGCAACAGTGAAAAAAATCAATAGTTTTTAGACGGGATGATATAAGTGGAAGTCTGGATATTGTAGACGTAAGATGTCTACATAGTTAAGTGAAAAAGGATTTAAAATGTTCTTCTGCATTTAGATTCCAAGCAGTACGGACGTGAGTGATATCATCTGCAAGTTTGCAGAGACATTGCGGTGCATGATATAATGTAAAAGCATCTTTCAAAGTTGCAAAAACAAGTAATGTTAACGTTTATGAATGTATTTATTTGTTCAATGTTAAAAAGAATGTTTTAAAAGTAATTTATCTACATGATGATGATTGGAATTTAGGGGCACTCAACTCGATGGTCGTTAGCGCCCTTTCGAAAACTGTATTTCACTTTACTATTCTTCCTTTCACTTAACTTATCTTTAACTTTCCTTTGGCTTTGCTGTGGATTTGCCTTCGCTTTGCTCCAGTTCCGCTTTGGCTTTGCTTTGGCTTTATTCTGACTTTACCCTTTCTCTGCTTTAGCTTCTCTCCCGCTTCATCCTAACCTCACTCAAACTCCACTCTAAAATCCCTCTAACTTTGCCCTGGCTTGGTTCTGGCTTTGCACTGGCTAGGTTCCGGCCTGCCTCCGGTTCCGCTCTGGCTTCGCTCTGGCCTCACACTAACTTCATTCTGTACCTTTAACACTGGTTTCGCTCTGGCTAGGCCCCGGTCACCACTCCGGTCCTGCTCTGGCTTGGATCTGGCTCCACTCAAGTTCCGCTCTGGCTACGCTCTGGTTCCACTCTGGCTTTGCTCTGGCTAGGCTCCGGTCACCGCTACGGTCACGCACTGGCTTAGCTCTGGTTTCGCTCTGGCTTCACTCTAAAATTCCTTAACTATACTCTCGCTTGGATCTGTCTTCGTTCTGGCTTGGCTCTTGCTAGGTTCTGGCCCCTCTCCTGTCCCGCTTCATCCTCACACTAACTTCGTTCTGTACCTTTAACACTGGTTTCGCTCTGGCTAGGCCCCGGTCACCACTCCGGTCTCGCTCTGGCTTGGCTCTGGCTCCGCTCAAGTTCCTCTCTGGATCCACCCTGGCTTTGCTCTGACTAGGCTCCGATCACCGCTACGGTCCCGCACTGGCTTGGCTATGGTTTCGCTCTGGCTTCGCTCTGGCTTCGCTCTGGCTTCGCTTTGGCTTCGCTCTGGCTTCGCTCTGGCTTCGCTCTGGCTTCGCTCTGGCTTCACTCTAACATTCCTTAACTATACTCTCGCTTGGCTCTTGCTAGGTTCTGGCCCCGCTCTAGTCCCGCTCTGGCCTCACACTAACTTCGTTCTGTACCTTAACTCTGGCTTGGTTCTGGCTTGGCTCCGGCTTGGCTCTGGCTTCACTCTGGCTAGGTTTCGGCCAGCACCCCGATCCCGCTCTGGCTTGACTCTGGCTTCGCTCTGGTTTCGCTCCAGCTTCACTCAAACCTCACTCTAACTTCACACTGTTTTCACTCTAACTTGGCTCTAGTTTGGCTCTGGCTAGGCTCCGGGCCACCTTCGGTCCTACTCTGGCTGCGCTCTGGCTTGGCTCTGGCTTCGCTCTGCCTTCACTCTGGCTAGGCCCCGGTCACCACTCCGGTCTCGCTCTGGCTTGGCTCTGGCTCCGCTCAAGTTCCGCTCTGGCTACGCTCTGGCTCCACTCTGGCTTTGCTCTAGCTAGGCTCCGATCACCGCTACGGTCCCGTACTGGCTTGGCTATGGTGTCGCTCTGGCTTTGCTCTGGCTTCACTCTAACATTCCTTAACTATACCTACTCTCGCTTGGATCTGTCTCCGTTCTGTCTTGGCTCTTGCTAGGTTCTGGCTCCGCTCCAGTTCCGCTCTGGCCTCACACTAACTTCGTTCTGAACTCTGGCTTGGTTCTGGCTTGGCTCCGGCTTCGCTCTGGCTTTGCTTTGGCTTTACTCCGAATTTAGTTTAATGTACTCTTTTTTAACTTATATTGATCAAACACGGATGTGGACCTTGTTTGGGGGTTTGGCATTAGCTCTCTCCCCACTCAGAGGCGCCCAATCGAGAGATTTGGCTCGGGGTCCCGGGATCGCCAATTGCTGTACCTACCGCAGTAGGTCCCTGGGGGAATTTATTTACAAATGAAATAACAATTTTAAGATCAAAGGAGAACTGTCGTGGTTTTTATTTGCACGTCATCTTGCATCCTTTCTCCTCTGCAACTACGCCCTGAAGATAATAATCTTAATTCCTGAGCAGCTGAAGAATTTCGAATAAATCTAACAGAATTCTTCAAGATCATCACCAAAGGTGAGATTAATTAATCATTTATCATCCCTCACGTCTTTTGCGTAAAATCCTGCTTCAATGCTTATAAACGGTTCTTACTAAAATAACGGGTGTACTTGTTTATTTCACGATTTTTAATTAAAATAGCTTATTTTATCCAAATCCTGTAAATTTAAAACTAAATTTTCACTCCTAGCCACCATTTTATCATTCAGACATTTTACATCGCCTCACTGAAAGTTAGGAGCCGATATAAAGACGTGGATCTTCTTGTCTCTAGCGTAAAGAAAGTGTTTGTACTGTCACGGATTAGAGTTCAAACATTTCATGGAGTCCTTCCAAATTTGCCTTTACTGCTCAGCCAGTTTTAACTCGATGGGGTTCTTGGTTAAAGGCTGTGTCATACTACGCAGAACATTTCAATGAAATAAAAACAGTATTGTATCCCTTAGGTGCAGAAGACGCAAGCAGCACAGGAATGATGAGTTAATAGTGGCATCCAAGATAAGATAGAATACATCCATAACCGTTTCCCAAAATACCTGCTATTATAACACAGTTGGAAGCTTGAACATTCATTTCTTTGATAGATGAAATTTCAGTAACGTTGTCTTCGGAGACTCGCGGTATTGTTAAAACTGCTTTTGAAAAACTCAGTAAGGTATTAATGAAAAATCCTGGTTACGAAACACTGTCAAAAATTTCTAGAAAGCTATCAGGTACAAAAACATATTTCGAAGCGGAATTCACTCAAGAAGAACTAGGTGCTTTTCACATGTTTCATTGCGATGCTGAGATATCCTTTTCACTGTATAAATGATTCTTCACTGACAAACTCAGGAGCTTCACACAAGAAAATCTCAAGATAACCTTCCTCGTTTACTGTAACAAGGTTAATTAAGTTAAGAATTTTAGGAAATAATATATTTATGATTACATTTTTAATTTTATTTGCTTATTTTTTGTGCTTATTTGCTTCATTTTTTCGTGCCTATATACTTGCTTATTTCACCATTTGATTGTGCTTACGGATCCGGGCTCTATTCATGAGATATGTTCTTCCTTGATTCTGTAGTGTTCATGAGTTGCATATGGCTTCTATTCTTATTTCAGTGCTGTGCTGCTCTGTTGTTCTCTAGTATTTTTGTGTCACTCATGGGTGCACCTGACGTGTTCTCCTGTCTTATTTCTGTGGTGTTCATGAGTTACATGTGGCAAGTTGTTCTCTTTTGTTCTATATCGTAACATGTTCTTATTCCTTGTTTCTGTACTGCTCATGAATCACATATGGAGTGCTGTTCCACTTTTTGTCGCAATGAGTACAACTCATGAGTCAATGTGGCACGCTGTTCACTCTCGTTTCTGTGCCGCTCAAGAGTACAAAGGTAATTTTTAGACGTGGCGTATGACGTAATGTTGCACAGTAGTTTATGGTCGAGTCCACTTGTTTATTTGTAAGAAAAAGAGGTGTCTGGTTAGTCATCTGTCATCTAACCCACTAGCTTTATCAGCAATCTGCTGGTGAAAGCAGAGATCTTACCGCCAACATTGGTTTGCATGACGTCACTTGCGCACTTTCGAGCAAGGTCACGCGCCACCTCTAAAAAATACCTCTGTACATGACCATGCACTTTGATTCTATGCTATTCTATATGACATATTGTTTCCTCTCATTTCTGAGGAGATATGAGAGATATGAGGCAAGTTTTCCTCACTTTGGGGGGGGGGGAGGTTTCCTTATCAAAGTTTTGAATCGCCATGTATAATGATTAACCCTTAGATCGTACTATATTTGCTCTTTAGTTAAATATATTACCTCTTTTGCTTTTAATAAGCAAAATTTCGTGTCCAAAATGAGATTCAGTTTCCCATGGCTTAGTCTTAGAATACAAATACTGTAGACCCACAACAAGAAGGCAAGCTAGAGAAATATGTAATGTAATCAATTTTGCTGAGCAAACGGTGTTTATGCTTGCCTTCCCATTCGTTTAAAATACGCAAGTGTTGTCACATAACTCACCCATGCATAATACCTATCACTACAGTTACTGCAACAAATAGTAGATCTGGCAGCATGGGTGACCCATATGTACTCTCATACTCTAATTTCCTAATAAACAGATCCACTAACAGAGCAGATAAACAGTTCAAGCTCCTCTCCCCTTCATTCATCTCTTGCCTTCTTGTCGTGGGTATACAGTATTTCTATTTTATTTTGGATAAAACTGAAGACTCTTGCATACAGATTCAATTGAAAACTGTGAGCTACTCAAGACTTTCATAAACCACCCTCTATGTTTAATTTCATCCTGCAACCGTGCAACCGTGAAATGTCAGACAGGACAGTTACTAAGAAACATTTTCCCACCTACCTTTGTGATCTGCAAGTTACTCTACATATAATTTTAATGCTGTTGCCATCTGCAGCACCTTGATTGTCCTTGATGATGTGTTTCTTTTTAATCTGCATGCAGTTAAGATATCTTTCTTTTATTGGATTTTTATTTACTGTGTTGCAGATCAAACGATGTATATACATACATGCTCCTGGACAGGATTCTGCACAAACCTGCCCTTAATGGTTTTAAACCGGTAATGTCAAACTGAAATAAATGTTTTAGTGTACTTCATTAAGGTATTTCCTTTGTATACCGAGTGATTGCAGGTTTATGTCGTGACCGAAGTAGCTGTTTTAGTGGAAGGCTTTTTATGCCGTTTTGAGACAGCCTTCAGATTTCAACTGCAACATGAGATATAACTAATCTCTGCTTATGTTTTTCGTTGTATAAGTTATCTCTATCCACTTAGGAAATACTGCATCATATATAAAATTGACTTACGTTATTGATCGAAAAAAGCTACACAAAGTTATGAGTTTGTTTCAGCGAAGAGCAAGTTTCCACTGACTTGTACAATAATGCAGCCGTTAATTGAGATATGATATGACAAGGTTTGGAGGGGAGACTCTAACGTCTCGACGTATGGAAGTTCTTTATGCTTATGCCCATAACAGTTGTCCCTCAGGAAGGAAAGGTGAGATGGGAGGATATTGATGGAGGGTGGCCAGACCTAGGAGATATGACAGTCGAGGGCAGTGTTTCTAAAAGTTTCACATTTAAGCCGTCCGGTGGCAGCTCCCCTGTCCCCAGCAGGCTCACACATACCCTGGGGGGCCACGGGACTCGAAGATCTGGAGAACGAGGATATCTTGCCGTTCAACGCCGAGACTCCTGTTGACATTTACAACGCGGAAACAGCCAATCAGGATGAAAGATGAAGGGAAATGAAGGAACACAAAAGTCGGCGAATGTGATTATCCTTCCCAGCATTCGCCTAGTGAATGCTGAATGCTGAATGCTAGGAAACCTGAAAAAACGCATGAATTAGGAAGGTCAAACACGGGAACCAAACTCACGACCTCCCGAATATAGGCCACAGAAGTTACCGCTGAGCCATACCACTCGGCCAATTGTCCATTAATACATAATATACCCACGAGAAGAAAACCTCTTTCGAACATGTGCAATGTTTTACGTTTAACACTAACACACATTCGGTTATACACTTAAGAAGAGTGATATGTTTTGCCAGATGTTCAATAAACGAATGACCAGAGACTGAAGGGAAAGCTTCGCACCTCTACCTAACTAAAATCTTTTATGCTTAATGTTATCATAAGGAATGATTGAGATTGTGGAACCTCAGGATGATACAGGTTGCAGGTAGGCCAGCCGACAGAGACACGAAGAGGTTCCTAACGATTCCTAGCTTGATGAACCGGCCACATCATCGGGCTGCTCAGATAAGACTTCCCTCTGGCGAAACTAGAGCAAACTAGAACCGCCGCAAATAGGTCATAAAATGCTGCTATCTGGCAGGAATGAGAACTTCCTAACAAGCATGTACCTGCGCCACTTGCACCACACCAAAGGACACTGCAGAGACCTTAAGTCTGCCTGAAACTTAACATTGGGAAGCAAAATAATGGAAAATGAGCAAAAGGAAATTGGTGGTATACGAAAAACCGTGAGAAAACCATGAGAAACCCATGGTCAGGTTGGTCATTCCTAGGAATCAAACCCACGCTATCACGGAGCCATCTCGCTCGGTTGCCATATGTGACATACATTGTTCCTCCACATAACCATTGAACAATTTTTACTTATACCCCACGTACATTTTCGGCCGCTGATGCTGACAAGACATTTCGACATCTGTGATGCTATACACGTCTCTTTCTTTAAGTAAAGCAATGGGCAAACAAATGACCAGATATTCTATTTTTGTTTTATCTTTGTCCATTCAAAAAGACATTAAAGCTTGATTAATCATTTAATCCTAAAAAATACTGAGTTTTTACTGCTTCTGACCATCGGGATCATAGTTGAATTCCTACAGCCTGAGTACATCGTCCCATGATTAAGAGGACATTATTTAACTAGAAAACTGTAATGACGTGGCTTTTGGTAATCAAGGGACAGTATGATGATCATCATCATCTTAATCTCTTAATGTTGTCTCCTTAAGGCCCAATTGCATGTATTACCAATATTTTATAGTTATAGTCGTGTCACTGATGTTCTATAATGTGTGCTCGGGTATTTAAGTGACATCAACTTCTCCCCTGCTTTCAAAAAATTCAATTTAACATTATTTGAGTGGCCCTGTATACAATTAAAAAATCCATAGCACACATTCAATGTGGTCCTAGTGCTACCTTTCCAAATGCCGACCTCACGCCTGCATGTGCATGGCAGAGGTGAACAAATATCCAGCTGTCTACGGGCAGATGACGTGGTCAGCCGCATACTTTTCCCACTCGAAGTATAAGTTTTCGTGTTCTACAGAACGCCACCTATCGTAGCTCCTTAAATATAATTATCACGATAATGGGTGGGCACCAGTCTTGTATATGGGTCCAAAAGTCCACACTCCCATAGGTGACCTCAAATACATGTACATTCACCACTCTCCAACCCACTACGTCACGGCGCAGGGATAGCTATGCAGTAGAAACATAATAGGAATTTAACAGACCTTACCAAACTTTAAAAGTTTGCCTATAGCGCATACATTACTTTAAACATCGTTTAGTCAAAGTGTCATAATAATTATTTTTAATTATACGTTTAAGTTACTATGTGGTTAAGCTATTGTAGCTGTCGCAATGGTTTTTGCAAGTTTTGAGTCAGTTACAGTGTTAAAAGTTCGAGAGTTTTGGGCTATTTTCTTTAGGCTGACCTCTATGACTAAGGAATTTTTCACAGTTTCCCCGAGTTGGTAAGGAGAACAGTGGTTTCTCTTCTACCACGCCCATCATTTTCTGTCCTCATAAATTCCTGCCATATGTTTCAGGGTTGCAGGACCAGGGGGCGGCGATCTGTGTGTTATGTCTGGAAGGTTGGTATTTGGAATTTAAACAATTACTACCGGACGTTGTCTGGACTGCTGGTGAAAACGCTTCCTGGGAACATTCCTAATCTTAGGGACTCCAGGAAGGTTCGAGGTTTTAGAGGCAGGGCTGGTCGGCGTCCGGATGGTTAATCTGGAATCGTTAGGGACCACGTCATGCTTGCGCAAATTGTTGCCTGGTTCTGGTCGTCCTTTGAGTCTTCCCCTCGTACCTACCTCCGATAGGTCAAGTTAGAAGCAGAAAAGCTCACTTTGGCCTATTTGTGGTGCCCTGCCCTTGCCTGTGTGATGAGTATCCTTACTCCTGCGCTTTACGATTATTTTAATCTATTTCACGAGTTTTGGGTACAGTATTCCAATTCCAATATGTTTTAAAGAAAATAAATGATAGTACAAAACGTTGCCCGAAGATGCTAGAACTCATAATGACCGCAGATCACATCATAATATAAATTAGTCAGACATAGGGATCGAAATGAAAACCAAAATTGCTTGGCCTGATTTATTGTTCCGGTCAAGAATGGCACTTGTAGAGGACTCGAGGAGCAGCGCTCGCCACGTGATTAGCGACCCCACTTCGGTCCAACACATATGGTAGAGGACGCGGACACACGCGTGCATGGATGCAAATGTCCAAACCTTCGCCTTTCAAGAGTTTAATCAAGTTCAAACTTATGCTTCTTTTATGATCTGCAAGCCCGCAAATGGTAAAATATTGCATAGGTCACGTAGTTAATTCGCGAGAAAGTCTTTGGCCAGGCGTCAATGATCTCAAGCTCCTTGTCTCAGTTTCCACCACCTAGATGGAAACTTTAACCACTGCCATTACGGAGTAACAAATAAATTTTGGTTCAGGTATTTTTTTAGAATAGTGAAATTTATTTAGTACATGAACTAATACATACCTATGCCTTGGATTACCAGACTTCAAGAACACCAATACGGTGCAGCACCAGTGGGGTATGTTTTATGTGAATACTCAATTACTTGTCTCTGCTTCATCGGTAACTGTACTACCATTACTGTATTTGTTCCAGTCTTATTCTTTAAAAAAAATCAGCACAGTTAAATTAACTGCGAAACCTAGGTAGGTATACACACAGAATATTCTTATCTTTAGAAAATTGCCTATTGCTAACTAAAAAGGAACCAAAATGAATCACAAACAAAATAAAGTCTAATGAAGACCGGGTTATGAATACTGTTATTTCATATAAAGTTCCATCGGGCATGTAATAGAAGTATGTGCCCCGTGTTACAGTTCAGTTCCAACGTTCATTGCTCATTTTACGTCTAATGTTACTTGCATTATATTAATGCATTGTTTGTGAAGTAAACATTCTGCTTTCTAATACAATATTCTGATATAGATATAGTATTGGTAATTAAATATAATCCCAGTGAGGAAAACATAGTGCTGTACTTGGCGTTGGTAATTAAATGTAGGTTCCAGCGTACTAATCCTTGTTTCACATAAGCTTTCCCCATAATCTCTTATAGGTCACGTGACCTTATCACCTCTCATTGGCTGCTATTGCAGTATAGACTGTTATGTGGTAAAAATTAGTTCGTTATTTAACATGGTGATATATCTTTATATGTAGGAAGAGAATTGGATAATTGTCAAATTTATATTTTCGTAACCGTTTGAATTATAAATATTACACAAAAGAGTTGATTTATCTGAAATGCATGTAAATTCTTAAACGAAGTAAAGAGGAGGTTCCTTTGCTCTCAAGCACATGGCACGATAGCACATGATTTAGCGGTAGTGATGACATATTTGTTTATATGACTTTTATCACTGACCTTGTTTTGAACTGGATTAGTCATATATCGCCATTCGAAGGTGTGTTGTACTGAGTGCGAGATCTAAAGTATGTTATTGATTGTTTATTGCACGTGTACTTATTATATGTATAATGGCAGAGTTTTTCGCTGAAGCATTGCAAGAGAAAACCTTTACAAAGCGGCGAAAAAAGAAATGTGGTGCATGTGTTTTAAGAAGGATCCGTCTTTGTCAGTTAGAGAAGTCGAACAGCTGTGCTCTGAACTTACAGGTGTGAGTGTTAGATCCGTAGTAACATCGCGACATGAAATTGAGACAACAGGAAAACTTACCACTCCAGGGGCGATATTGCTGTGTGGCGAAGACGTTATTTAAGGACAATCAGACTGTACCGAGATACAAGTCGCAAAATATACTATCTTGACGAAACTTGGGTGAATGAAGGACACACGACAAGTATGGCGTGGCACGACTTTTAGGACTGAAAGACAAGCATTTTTGCAAAGTATGTGTACTGGTTTTAAAAAGTCCCAGTGAAAAGGCCGAAGGCCTCTCATTACAAACTTGTTTCAGTTTCATTGCTCATTCATTCAGTTTCAACTTCCTCCGTTTCATTATAAACTTGCATTTTTGGATGGCTTCATATTTTTATTTGTATGATTTTATCTATCTTCCTGGCAATTATTATGACGTTTACTGCAGGTTTAAATGACGGGAAGGCACCGCCTCTGGCCTACGGCTTGAAAGCAGTAGCCAGTCAGGGTGAGGGGGAAGGCAGTTGCACTCGGAGTGATACATGTCAGCGGAGTAAGGTTATATGAAACAGAGATTAGCTGTAATATTTGTTTTGAATTTAGAGTCGAAAGGAAAAGTCAATTTTTATTTGAATATGATTGTTGAATGAAAATTGTTTAAAGAGTGTTTCAAAATATTATAATGTTTAAATTTAGGAAGTTGAATTTGAAAATAAGTAACATGCGTGTATAGGTTGCTACGGATGACGAAGTCATAAAGAAACGTGTGGTTGCTATGGGGAAGAAAATCAATAATCTTGATATAAGGACGCGAGGAGAATAAGTTTGACCGTCGTAGAAGATGGACGTAAAAGAATTAGCTTGATCGTCACAGAAAAAGTACGCTTAGAGATAATTTTGTGAGAGTGAATACACTGGAGAGATTAGAAATTCATTTGTGCTATATCACCTTTTGTTAACGGATCAATAATTAAGATTAATATATTAAACAGAGCTAGCAAGTAATTTATTTACTTATAGTAAATCATTTCTTGAGGAAGGATAAGACGTCGTCCCGAGACGATGCCCTGAGATAAGAATCTTCATGTTCTGACTGGGAAATCGTAGTCTAAATCAACTTAAACAAAATCAACGAACCTAAGTTGAAGAGTTAAGAAATCAATTTCTTACCAACCTTCGACGCTTAATAGACATCATAAAAATTCTTCACAGATTGTCGCAACTTGGTGTTTGATAAAACGTCACACATTAGATGTATGTTACCTGGTAGACTTGGTAACTAAATGCACATTCTAGTGTAAGTAATACACTGTTAATATAGTAATGGTAATTATATGTACCTTCTAATATGAGAAACATACTAGGGGACTTACAAAATTATATTAACATATGAAATTTTATTATTATTATTATTATTATTATTATTATTATTATTATTATTATTATTATTATTATTATTATTATTATTATTATTATTATTATTATTATTATTATTATTATTATTATTATTATTATTATTATTATTATTATTATTATTATTATTATTATTATTATTATTATTATTATTATTATTATTATTATTATTATTATTATTATTATTATTATTATTATTATTATTATTATTATTATTATTATTATTATTATTATTATTATTATTATTATTATTATTATTATTATTATTATTATTATTATTATTATTATTATTATTATTATTATTATTATTATTATTATTATTATTATTATTATTATTATTATTATTATTATTATTATTATTATTATTATTATTATTATTATTATTATTATTATTATTATTATTATTATTATTATTATTATTATTATTATTATTATTATTATTATTATTATTATTATTATTATTATTATTATTATTATTATTATTATTATTATTATTATTATTATTATTATTATTATTATTATTATTATTATTATTATTATTATTATTATTATTATTATTATTATTATTATTATTATTATTATTATTATTATTATTATTATTATTATTATTATTATTATTATTATTATTATTATTATTATTATTATTATTATTATTATTATTATTATTATTATTATTATTATTATTATTATTATTATTATTATTATTATTATTATTATTATTATTATTATTATTATCATTATTATTATTATTATCATCATTATTATTATTATTATTATCATTATTATCATTATTATCATTATCATTATTATCATTATTATCATTATTATTATTATTATTATCATTATTATTATTATTATCATTATCATTGTTATTATCATCATTATTATTATTATTATTATTATTATTATTATTATTATTATTATTATTATTATTATTATTATTATTATTATTATTATTATTATTATTATTATTATTATTATTATTATTATTATTATTATTATTATTATTATTATTATTATTATTATTATTATTATTATTATTATTATTATTATTATTATTATTATTATTATTATTATTATTATTATTATTATTATTATTATTATTATTATTATCCTAATCATCATTATTATCGTTATCATTATCTTTTTTTTAAAAAAAAACAGCGATAGATTCAGAGAAGCTACTTCTTACTCGTACTGTGTTCACCACATGTAGTGGTATAACATTATGTTTACGAGTAATTGTTGCTCGTGAATTAATTTAGCGCACAAAATGTTTATATGCATGATTCCTTACGTTTCAGGCAAAGCCATATTATTGTATAATAAACGCATTTGCATTGACAATCAATTTATGTAATATTTGTATGTGTTTTAGATTCACAGTTTACACCCACTTTTACTATGTAATTATGACAACTGGTACTTTTCATATCAATTAGTATCAGAGTGGGTTTCCAATTTAAACCAAGAAATGTTTTTTGTCTGTTATCAGGAAACTACACCCAATGTGGATCTTTAGTGATCACTCCCAGGATAAACGGATGAGGTGAAGGAACCGAAGTGGGCCATAGGCAACAGGCAGGACGGTTGATAGAAATGCTCAGAGGTCCCTAATGATTCCGAAGTTGATGCTTTAGTCATAGAGATATCTGCTCATAGGAGGCCTCCATCTAGGGAACCGGGGAGAACTCGACCTACCATCTGTGCGATACTGACCGACACCGCACATCTCCTAGCCTACCTGAAACTGAAATGAAACGTGAAATAATAGCAAATGAGGGAAGATAAATTCTGGTAGAAGGGAAACTACCCCAGCATTCCTCTTGCAATACTGGGAAAACCACGGGAAACCCAAGGTAAAAGTGGTCGGCCCCAAGAATCCCACCAGCACCTCCGCGGAGTAATGTCACTGGGTAAGTAATGAATGCTGCTACTTCTAATATAGAAAGGCAGAAAGGTTTCAAGTGAGTAACATGTTTAGTAACTGATTTCAAATGTCTCGTGCTGCTTCCTGTGCTGGTTTTATCCGGAATATCCTATGTAAATTGGAAATGAAATCTCAACCATTTCTGCCATAAAGCTAAAGAGGAACCCTTACAGAAATTAATACATAATGAGAGGTGTGAGTGCAGATTCCTAATGTTCGATTAGAACGGTGTTTTGCTATAACCATTACCATACAATGGAACTAGGCTAATGGTTGAAATGATAATCTGAATACGGTACCGGAAGAACCTAACTGCTGGTCACGTCTCGTGGCACAAATTCTTTGGTGCGGCTTTTCGGAAACTGGAAGATTGTCAGTTAAGGCTCTCAAGCCTTATTAGCTGTGATAGTAACCCATCTAATTTTTAGATGGTAGAATGCAAAGAAGCGTTTTGATATAAGTACGCGCGACGTGACTGAGGTAATAATGCTTGGGATTCTGTTCAGGAGGTCCCGGGTTTAATCTGTGGTGTCCAACCAAAACAAAGGTTGTTTCGCTTCTTCCCTTGATCACTAGGCAAATAATGGGTTGGATATTTTCACTCTCCATTTCACTTCACAACATTTCAATCTGGTCTTTCCGGGTCGGAAGTGTCGGCAAAGAAGCGAGCACAGTGTCGCTGCGTGGTCGAAGTTGAACCATGCAACTGTTCTTCTCGGAGTAGGGGCGGCGCTGTAGTCGCCTGTCCGCCTAGGGGGTCTGTGTCGAAACTGTGTGGCTAGTGGTTACACGAAAGATCCTGGCACCGCGATGGAGAATCTCCAGCAAAGATTAGAGAGCTCCGCTAGTTAGTGCCGTTGTTCCGGGTACTGGGACATCCTCTGGGCACTCCTATTTCCCCTTTCGGGATCCAACATACCATAGCACAACTATAGACGCGGTATGCTCTCCGTTTGTACCCTTCATCTACCTCTGTGATGCCTGTGAACTACATAACTCACATAGAAAACACGCATATTTGTACTTGTTGGTTTTCTGGGAGGACGAGCTCTATGATTTAAGTATTGGATAATACAGAAGCCAAATTTAGTACATCTGCAACTTATTACACATCTTTTCCACCACGGTCCACCCTTGAAGAGCACGACTGGCACGACTGACTTTCTCTGTGTTATCTGATGTGACTATCAGTCACTTGAGCTATTAGGTTCCAAAGAGATACCGACTTCTTTAAATAAAATGGTGAACATTGACTATATAGATCTCGTTGGTCTGTGCTAAGTCTTCTCATCCAGCAGACCAGCAGAAGAGTTGAGTCGTCCAGGTTTACCTGGGCGGGGTGTTTTCTGCCCAGCACCTAGCCACTTAGTGTGGCGTTATCTGGGCAGTATGAAAGAAATGTCATGTATATCAGGAGGTTGTCTTGTGCAGTGCTATATCTAGCCATTTTCGGGCGCAACTGCCCATGAGGTGTGTTTACGTCCAGTGCTGGCTGTGCCCTTGCGCTTGCCTGGGAGGCGTCTGGGCATAGTCCGCTTGACAGGCTAGAGGGAAAGCAAACAAGGTAAAGGTATTGGTTCTACTAGGCCCATTTCTGGGCTTGGAGGTACTGGTATGAGGGGAAAGTGGCCCTTTCAAGCTTAATTGCCTAAAGCTTCTTTGGGAAGCCAATGACTTGGTCTACGGCAAGGAACCATGTGGTCGTAACGACCAAGGGTGTTCACCAGGTGGTTAGGATGGGAGTCAAGTTTCTTGTAGATGGTGAGGGTTCTCTCCCGCACCACGTACACAATATAAGGATTTCCGGAATAGGTGTGAAGGATATGGGTTGGGAATCTACGCCCAGTACCGTAGATCATTCGTAGCGCCCTGTTCAGCACGCGCTGCAGTCTGCGAATAGTGGCCGGAGCCGCTGATCCTCAGACCTCCCAGCCGTACAGAATCAGGGGCGGCATAATTGCCCGATGCAGGTGTAGTTTGAGGTGTATGGGCATATGGAATTTTATTATAGAGTACAACTGCCTAAGTGCTGCATGCCCTAGCCCGGCTTTGGCACGGACGTGAGGGGCGTAGGTGAGGCCGCAATCAAGAAGGACTCCGAGGTATTTGGCAGAGGGAACCCAGGGAATTTGCCTCTGCTGCAACCTCAGTGACCACTCCGGTCACCTGGCTCGGATCTTAGCCAGGAGTAGAGCGGAGCTCTTCCCGGGACTAATGGCCACTCTCCACCTCTCATCCCAGCGGCCGATGGCTTGGAGCTGGTGCTGCAGCGAAGGGAAGCAATAGCGATATGTTGTTACGGGCCATTTGAGGACGTCGCCAGCATACTGGCACGTAACAGTCTGTGGTTCCAAGGGAAAATCAGAGACGTAGGCCGCAAAAGGTAGCAGAGACAGAACACTGCCTTCCGGGACTCCTGCGGCTATGGGTCTGACTGATGACAGCCGTCCTTCCACTCTTACCCTGAATGTGCGGTCTCGAAGGAAACTGCTTATCAGGGCGAGATAGTGAGGAGGGATATTGGCCTCTCTGAGTTTGTACAGTAGGCCTTTAGTGCCAGGTAGTGGCGAAGGCTTTTTCTAAATCCAGCAGCACCGCGACTGTCTTAAGATTTTCCTGGAAGCCCGGGGCCACCCTCTCGGGCAGTCGCAATAGCTACAGGGTCGTGAAGTGTCCATGAAGAAAACCAAACTGGTGATCTGGTAGGAGTTGCCTTTCCTCGAAGAGAGGGGTCAGGTGGCACAGGAGCAACCGCTCAAAAAGCTTTGAGACGCCTGGGAGAATACTTATGGATCGGTAGCTGGAAGGAAAGACCGGATACTTGCCGGGCTTCAGGATGCACACCACTGGAGACACGCATTGAAGATCCGCGTATGGATGACGGCCCTTTTGGGAAGGTGCTGGAGCATACGTGTGCTAATGCCATCATGTCCAGGGCACCTTTTAGGCTTAAGTTTGCGGATTTCAGTAGCCGCCACTCTTGGGGTGACTATTGGAAGATGGGTCTCCTCATGGCGATGCTGTGGCCCTCACAGAGGTCTTTTACAGGTCTCCACGAGGCCAGTAAAGTCATCGTCCTGGAGGTCCTCCCTCGGCTCGAATTGACTTTCCTTATGATCCGCAAACGCAGTGGCTTTCTCTTAGGGTTCTAATGCGAGTCTCCATCGAGTGCCCTGCAGTGGATGCTGGTATTGGGTTTTGACCCTTCTGGGAGACTTTATGATCCGCCAGGTATGCTTCTCCTGGAGATTGATGTGCTTTTAAAGCAGTATTTATAAATGGGAAATGTGTATCCATAGTCTCATTTTAATTGATTCTTACTTATGGAAAACTCAACCACATGATGACAGGCATAAACATTTCGTTTTCTTTATATTTTTTCAGCTATTAAGTTTTCGTCATTGAATTGCACTACTTTTAAAACTTTCGGGATGTGTATAAAAATTATGAATGATGCAAATGACTTACAGTCGATAACTAAGGTTACATAACATTCAATATCTTTGGAAATTAATTGTTCTTTCGCACTAGCCGAGTGTAGGACGCACTATGAAAGGGGAGAGTCAGATTGAAAAATCTAATGCCATAGGCGGGATTTGAAACACGGATCTTCCTGTCTCCGTCCAGCCGCTCTTAACCATTGAGCTACTATGGCCAACGTGCCAGCATGACATTAAATTCTACCTTTAAATTGTACCTAATAGTGGTCCGAACTATAAAACCCGGGCCTTAAAGTACTTTCAGCACAGTATGTCGCCATTAAGGTAGCTGTCTCATGTGTTTATGAGAACTCCTAGTCGTTTACCGGGAAAAACACGAGCCAATTGGAGAATTTAATGTCATATCCGGGCCTTAAAGTACTTATTCGCCATTAAGGTACTTGTCTTATGTGTTTATGAAAAATCCTAGTCGTTTATCGGGAAAAACACGAGTCAGTTAGTACTTTTAAGTACTTACAGGTAGTAAGTCGCCATTAGGGTAGTTGTCTCATGTGCTTATGAGAACTCCTAGTAGCTTACCGGAGAAAACATGAGTCAGTTGGAGAATTTAATTTCATACTGACACGTTGGCCATAGTAGCTCAATGGTTAAGAGCGGCTGGACGGAGACCAGAAGATCCGTGGTTCAAATTCCGGCTATGGTATTGAATATTTTAGTCTGACTACCCTTCCATTCGATATCTTTTTTCGTAATTACTCTCCCGCATTAAACCAAGTGAGTTGGCTCAGCGGATTTATGAAATTATGTCCATAAATTTGTTATATGATTCCGTTTTGTTTCTCATCATTATAAAACTAAGCACTCGGACATAATATATTTAATTGAACTTAAATGTTTAACATCTGCTATGTGCGCACATAGTAACATTCCTGGTTAACCGAGCGGGATGGCTCTGCCGGTTTGGTCTGTGGCCCGCATTCGGTAGACCCGGGTTCGATTCCTGTGGCCGAACTACCTGACCCATGGTATTCTCGGGGGGTGGGGGGTTTCCGGATCGCCAGGTGAATGTTAGGTAGGTTAATTGCTAGAGCCCGGATTTCTAAGCCCAATCAAATGGTGAAATAAGCAAGCATATATGCACGAAAAATGAAATAAATATGCGCCAAAATTAAGCAAAATTAAATTAAAATTATATCATAAAGATATAGTTTCTTTGAATTATTACCTTACGTAAGCTTGAGGGTCATCTTGAGATTTTCTTGTGTGAAGCTCCTGCGTTGAAAAGGATCTCTCAACCTCGCATGACGTTACTGTAACATGTGAAAAGCACCACAGTTTTTCTTGAGTGAATTTCCCTGCGTTATATGTACATTTCTGTAGCAGAAAGTGTTTTTTAGAAAACTTACACAGTGTTTCGTGACCATGGTTTTACTGAGTTTCTCAAAGGCAGTTTTAACAATACCACGAGTCTCTGAAGACAACGTCACTGAAATTTCATCTATCAAAGAAAGTGTATGCTCCAAGGTATTATTTCCAACTTCTGTGTTATAACAGCAGGTATTTTGGAGTTACAGTTATGGATGTACTCTATCTTTTCTTGGATGTCAATATTAGCAAAACATTCCTGTACTGCGGCAATGCTGCTTGCATCTTCTGCATGTAAGGAATATAACACTGTGTTTACTTCACAGTCTTTAACCAAGAACTCCATCGAGTTAAAACTTGGTGAGGAGGTAAAGACAAACTTAGAAGCACTTCATGAAGTATTTGAACTCTAATCGGCCACTGTACACTTTCTTGACGACTTTATATCGGTTCCCAACTGTTTCAGCGAGACGATGTAAACTGTCTGAAAGATAAAGTGATGGCTAAAAAGGAAAATTTGCTTTTAGATTTACATGATTTGCACAAAATATGTTATTTTAATTAAAAATCATAGAATAAGTAAGCATAAACCCGTAATTGAGCAAAAAAGCATTTATAAGCATTTCGCTTAGAAATCCGGGCTATTAATTGCATTGCCCGACTTTCCTGTCACTCCATTTCATCTCCATTATCATTTCACATCATCTCTCACCTGATGGTCTCTTTCAGGGTTGAAATGTCGGCGAGTATCTCGGCGGCGCATGGCAGGATGATATGCTCTGAGTAAAAACGTCCTCCTCTGATCTCTAAACCGGCTGCTGGGAGCGCTTCCGAACCACCGTAGCGGCGGGAGGGGGGTATTTCCGTTGTCTGGCCTATCGTGGGAGGTCTCCATTTAAGTAAAATATAGGAACTCTGCCCTCTGCACTATCGTGGCTCCTTGAGACGGCCTCCCTCTGTCTCTCGCCTCATCCTTCCTCCCGGTAGCCTGCCTCGGCATCGTGTCTGCCTCACGTTCAAGATGTCCCGCGTTCGAATCTAGGTCTGGGTGAGCTACCTGGATAAGGTTTCTTCCTTCGTTTTCCCTTATCCTGAAAGGTGAATGTCGAGTAACTCTAGGCTCCATGGGCCCCGGACTCACTTGAGCATCATTTCAGTCATTTCGTTCATCGTCCGACATAACGTTGGAGGACGTAAATAAAAAATAATAATAATTCCTTCCGGGGATGCCCAACTTGGGGGCATGAATACAATAGATCAACACAGTGGCAAGTTACCTCCGTAGTAGTCCTAATCCAAAATTAACATTCTTGGTTTAAAATTATACAATGTGTTATACACAGAATTCAGAAGTTTAACGTCTACAAATTCAACAATAAAATTTAAATATTAATAATAAATAATCTGTACACCAAAAGGTATGTCTCCTACAATTGAGAAAAATTAAAATTGAATGCTAATTAATGTTGTCCGAATTATGTGTAATAAAATTGTCTATAATACCACTAGGTATTATTTGTTTTCACTGTAAATTATTGTAACTAATTGAAAATAATTATATTTCGGATGTTTGCATTAGCTTACAACTGTTGTAGGTTCATTCATTGCTTGTTCAAACATGCACATTTATACTTTGATTTAGTTGAGGAATCCTCATTTGAACACAAGATTTTCCCTTTAACGCCTTATGCTAGAATTCATGCATTATTGTTTTCTGGTGTATTTATTTGCTAGCAATAAGTAATAAAATTTTAAGGTTTGTGCTCTATTTGTCATATAAATGTCTTAAATACAATATATTTTAATCTAAGTCATTAGAGGGACTTTTTATAAAGTAAAACTTTTTAATAAATGCTCCATTTAATGTGTAGTTCAGGGTGGGGGATTTTCTTTAATATCTACATTTCTTGTCTTTGGAAGGTATTGAGCATAGAACTTAAGATAGCAAGTTTAGAATTGATACCACTTTTTTAGTTTTGAGTTATCCTGTTCAGACACGTACACACATGGACCTATTTCTGAAAGTGCGTTTTTTCGTTGTTTAGGAGGCCTTTAACATGATTTTTTCCGGCCAAATATTTGTGTCGAAAGCAATACCTTCTTTACTTGCTATGTAATTAGGAGTGGAATTAAAATGATGTGAAATTGAATATTGTCCTATTTTATCTTATATGTGCAAACATTTTCAAAGTGATTCCTACGATGTAGTTTTATTTTACGCCTTGCATCAGTAAGTTCTGCTTAAGAAAGTTTCTATTAAGCAGCTGTTCGATGTCCTCATTGACCCAACACCTTTTTAGTTTAGCGGTGAGGGATCCTGTCTCACGTGTCTCTCACATGTGATGCCCTAGGAAGGTGACCACATTCAAGGTGAATACAAACATGGGTCGAGGAACTGCATAAACACTCATAATGTGCAAGTCTGCGACATAATTATTGCCGACGTGGTACAATCCCAACCTGCATCACTAATTCGCTCTCTCTCTCCAATTCTTAACAACCATTTACTTATAACCAGGCTTGTTCCGTGCAATTATTGCAGTGCCGGGAAGGAAGACACAATAAAGGTGAATTTACCCTCTCTCTTGTCCCCAATAACTTCAACAAACGGGTAAACAGAGACAACTAAACAGGTTGATTCTGTTTAGAGTCGCGTGGCAGTCTTATCAGTATAGTGGCGGTTTGGTTTGCATGTGCAATGACAAATGTTTAATGGGGACTGGAGGAACAAGCGTTCCCTCCCCCCTTCATGATGGTAAAGCACAGTTTTGATATGTCTTACTAACAATGGATAATTTACGAGCTTTACTCTAAGGAGCCATTTCAATGTTCAGCCTATAAAGTTTCAAAGTAACATACCATTGCGCAATTCAGCAAATATGGTTCGGATTTGTACATACGTTTCCCAAGCTGCACCTTTCTTCAGGCAAATTACTGGCCATGTATGGTACTACAGTAGAGCCTCGATTATCCGACCTAAACTGGCCCGGGACAAGGTCGGATAACTGAAAATGTCGGATAATACAAAATACGTTGGAAAATGGAGTAAAACATGGTATTATTTTTTTAAATTTTATTTTCTAAATGATATATATCTATGTATATAGATATATATCATTCTTTTCTTTATTTAACCGTTTTTTATTATTTCCGTTTATTTCAATATCAGTTTTCCTTAGTTTCAGACATATACACTATACACATAAACACCCATGCCCAAGGCGGGACTCGAACCCGCGACCCTCTATGCGGCGGAATGCTAGAGATAGATGCTCTAACGACCGTGGCTACGTGGGCCGGCTTTTAAAACTATTGTTGGTTTTGCGGTATTTACTGAATAATTAAACCAATTCAACATGCAATATTGAAAGAAAATAAGCTCCAAATGTCTTAAGAAAAGCTTATCAATGAAGTCCGCTTGCCTGCTGAATGACGTTTCCTTGCTGTGAGACTTCGCCCCCGACGAAACATCAGTACCTCAGTTGCACTTGTCTCCGACTGTTGTTCCACGTATCTTAATGCCATCTTGCACTTAAACCTTCAGCGTGACTCATCTTCTCGTTTTGCTCTTCAATTCTGCTTCATGCTCATTAGCATTTGTCATTACCATTCACGGTAGCGTGTCTGCCTCACGTTCAAGAGGTCCCGAGTTCGAATCTCGGTCAGGGTGAGTTACCTGGATAAGGTTTTTTCCGGGGTTTTCCCCTATCCTTAAAGACGAATGTCGGGTAGCTCTAAGCTCCATAGACCCTGGACACATTTGAGCATCATTTCACCCATTTCATTCACCGTCCGATATGACTTAACGTTGGAGGACGTAAAATTACAAACCAAAACCATTACCATTCACGAAATCATCAATATCGGAGTCTGTGAGTTCAAACTGTTGATCTGCATACCAGCTACTCGCAGCTTCAGACGTAGCGTCCTCGCAGCCAGGAATGCGGTTCAATAAGGGAACAATGTCACCCATGTCTTCTTGGACTATCTCTTCTTTATTTTCATCATCACCTAACAGTATGTTCCAAGACTTTACTAATGCCACCTTTTCAATTTCTTCCCAATCCTGAGCCACCCAGCATGCAACGTCTTACATGTTGATAGATACCTATTAACTGTTCCATCATGTCCTTGCCATTATCTATTTCCTCTATCAGGGACAAAAGGAGCCGTCGCCGATATTTTCTTTTCAATGTTTCCTCCACTTTCTTCCTTTTACTTGCCATATTGTACTCACAGAAAATGAAAGCAATATCGTCCGCATCCAAGCTATATCTACACACTCACTGAAAGCTCGAGAACGCACATCCTATTGACCAAGCACTGGTGAGAGTATGTCGGATAATACGCAATGTCGGTTTACCGAAGGTCGGATAACCGAGACTCTACTGTACTGATCAATGGGAACGACAGTACAGTATATTGACATTGAACAAGAAGCTGCTACACAGCAGTGCTTCGGATGAACATCTTCAATGTGTTTCACATTGGAGTTCATCTAGTTTGCAATCGGACATTAAAACACTAATATTTAGAAACAAACCATCAAGAATTCCAGTTGTATAAATTAAGGGAGTATCATTATTAAGTTGCGGATGTTTATGACCTAAAAGCTGTAAAATATGCATGACTTTATGACCGAAAATATAGCTTAAATATGACTTATGACCTTTATAACTTAATGAACATATTAATCATATTACATTAATTGACATTAAACTTTAATTAACATTTAATCATTTTTCTTGCATAAATATCTTTAAGCGTTTCTGCGGGAAAAAAATCTTCTCTATTCTTAATTCAGCCCTTTATGGAATCTATAAGTTTAAAAAGTCCTAAATTAATGTAGAACAATTATTGTAACTTAAAAAGATAATTAATAGAAATAATTCATAGCTAGGGGTTAGTTTTCATCAGAAGCAAAGTTACTTTAAATGAAAATGTGCATTTTTAGGTTGTCAAATTTGAATCTCTTCTATTGTCAGAAAGAATGTTCTTATATCTAGAGAAACTAAGTTCCACATCACTTGAGATTATAGGTGCATATTTGGAGTAAGTTAATTCAATTAGGGAAAATACCGCCTCAGAATCTTCAAACTTTGCTTCCAGCTCACAAAGAATGTCACTGATCTTATAAAGCGTAGCATAATCATATTAAACACCAACAATCTTTGCAGCTTTGCAGTAGTGTATTCAGCCACTTTAGCTATTGTTTGCTTTCATTAACTTTCAATTTCTTTAACAATTTTAATGCACCACTAAGTCAAATTCCCACAGTTTCTAGGCTGGTAATCGGATCTGATATTCGACCGAAGTTCGATTTCATATATGCCAAATTTGCTGTCAAGGTCGGTAAAGAAGGTGCATCTTGCACAATCTTATAGGATGACGAACCGGAAGAATCAAACTCTTGAACTACATTTTCTAAGGTTTCATAACTATTTTATTTCTAATTGGCTGTTAAGTACACTATAATAATACCCAAAATATGACCAAAATATAATATTTATCATGCAAATAAGCATAAATATGACCAAAGATCTGAAAAAGTGAGATTATTGCTTTTAAGACCCAATAAATAACACGTCATAGGAATCCACCCCTTAATCACTTTGACTAAGTAACTATTCAACAATGTACCTCTACATTATAAACAATTTCAATGCACTGTTTAGATAGATTGTGACGTTTACTTTTAAGAATACAGTGTAGAAGGTATTTAAAAGTATTTAGAAGAATAATGGAAATATTTATCACTGAATAAAAAATATTGTATAATAAACTAAAGGTAATAAACATGTTCATTCTATTGAACTGCTTTTGTCAACTTAGGTTTGTCTAAAGTTAGTAAGCAGTTTCTCATACAATGCCAATATGAACAGTCTAACATTGTCGACACGTCCTTCACTCCTATTCTTTAGTTTCATTTGCTCTCTTTGTGCTTCTCTAGTCAACTCTTGAGTTCAAAAATATATATTTGACTATGTCATATAGGACGTTTCATCCAAAACCCGAATTACAGCCACTGTAGCACACGTCACCTGTTTGTTTACGTGCCAGATAGAAGGAAAATGGAAGGGGTAATTGTAGGGGTAAAACATTTCACACTTCGGGTGCTCATCTTACCGGCTCTGAATTATTTTAAGTGAGATACCTTAGACTGACACAATGAGAATGGCAAGGAAAGTGGTGTTAATGAAGATAGAACTGAAATATTCATACAGAATCCTAAATCTAAATAAAACAATGCTTAGGCGGTCAAGAGAAGAGCTGAAGAACCAGTGGATGAGTAAATAGTTTTCAAAACATCCTGGCATTTAATGAGCTAGTGGATGTATGCAGCAGAAGGGAAAAAAACAAAGGGATTTCGGAAGGCACAAGAAAATGATTGGTGGACATAGAACCAAAATATTCTTAGATTAATAGCGGATAAGAGCTCATTGGCTTTTATGCTAAGATGAAAAGATCATGGGAAAGGAAAACACATATGAGGTGGCTCACAAAGCCGTTCATCGTTAGAGTTAGTTTATCCAGGATTGCCGGTGGTAAAAACTTGACCACATGTGTTCAGTCGTGTAATAGTTAATGAACAATCAATACGACCTTGCGGCACCAATTAGTGCCGTAATGTTAAAATCAAATAAAACGCTAATTTTATATAAGTATGTAAGTTGCTGTAAGGTCTTGCACCATGGCGTATTGGGCTAAGGCACCCATTCCCTGCCACGGAAAGCCGCCCGGGATCAATTCCATCCCTGGTGGCGCGGTTTTTAAGTCCTGGGTACAGGACCGGTGCCCATTCAGTATCGTGAGGAAATTGAGGAGCTTACGATAGGTAAGCGGCCCTGGTAATGAAAGCCAATTTTCCGACTGGGGGATGCCGAGATGCTGACCACATCTCCTTCCTGTAGCGGTTGGATGATCGCCCACCTCTGCCTTGCGTATGTTGGCGTGAAGCCGGCACTCGACCCTGGTCCGATATGGTCCGATATGGACTGTAGTGCCACGGGTTTAACTTAAATTCCTGTAAAACTACCCCAGAGTTAAATTATATTATCTATATTCATAAAATAAACTGTTTTGTTTGTTAAAGACAACCTCAATTGCCAGGATCCTATCAATGCCGCCGGTGTGCCGGTACTTCGACCCGTATAAGTTCTTTAGCATGCCAGTGAATCTAGCGATATAGGGTTGTCACATTTAAGCAACTTAAAAACCATCGGTCTGGGCCGGTTTTGAACCCGCAACCTTGAGATCAGTAGACCAGCACTTAACGAACTGAGCCAACCAGACCAACTAATTAATATTCTATTGGAAATTAATTGTTCTTTCACACTATCCGTATGTAGGAGAAAGTATGGAAGGTTAGAATCATACTGAAAAATTCAATGCCATATGCAGGATTTGAACCACGTATCTTCTGTCTTCGACCAACTGCTTTAACCATTGAGTTACTATGTCCAACATGCCAGCATGACATTAAATTATCCTACTGACCCGCGCTTTTCCCGGTAAACCACTAAGAGTTCTCATAAACACACGAGACAACTATATTCTCTGTCTGGACAAACAGTCGAAATATATGTCCTTGCTGGATGCACTGATATAGTGCCCCTCAGTATCAGCCTGGACACGTCTTAAGGTTTCTGCTGATATTAAAATACAGATATGGCTTATCCTTTCTACAATTTTTTAATTCCGATTTTGATATATAAGATGAGCTCGTGTGCCACCAAATACAACCACAATGACCTATACATTGCTCAGTGCACACTATGTCGGTATTTTGTTAAACCCCTATAGAATAATCAGATGCTGTACCGTAATTCAGAGCTAAATAAACTTGAGATGTCTTTTAGAAGGTTCTTAATATACCTATCTACAGCCTGTTCTAGACGTATTGCAAATAGCTTCCCAATATATCTAGGAGACAGATAACCTGGCTCTGTTATGTCTGCTTCAGTAGCGTACCACACGTTAACACCCCACTGAGTGGTCGTAATCAGTGCGGTTTCTCAGGAGCTCAATAATGGAAATTTGTTTGAGTTGAGTAAATGGCTGAAAGATAGACAACAGCGGTACAGATATAGATCTGTTGCAGCTAAAACCTCCCAGGAGGAAGGGATGAAGTGAGGGAACCGCAGGAGGCCACAGGGTCGCAGGTAAATAGGCCACAAAGACGCACGGAGGTCCCTTATAAATGGTGAGAGTTCTTCATACAGACGCCAGGACACGCTGCGCAGCCACCAACACTTCGGGTCCGGTGCCGACAAGCATCGTCCTACCCACGTAAGGACAGCGACCATACAGCGCCGCCAAGCATTTACAGTGAACAAGCATCCGCGCCATCTATCAGTCACTGCCATACACCAGCACGCTGAAAGTACATCTGAAAGATGATAAGCAAATGGAATTACGGAACATCGTGAAAGTAAGCAGTCCAGCATTCGACTAAGTGATAAAGAGAAATCGCGAATAACCAAGTGTGCGGTCGATAGGTATCGAACCCCGACCTCTCGAATGCGAGTCGTACTTGTTAACGTGGCGCCACGTCGCTCAATTTGTTTGCAACTCACAAAATAATATTCACCTCCTCTCCCCCAAAATACCTGCCTGTTAAAATCCAAATTTCCATTGCGTTATTTAAGAGCCTTCTGCAAACAGATATGTAATTACAATTGTTCCCGAAAGGTTATTGATATTAAGTTAAGCTTGTAGAAATGCTGTTTTCTCACCTTCAAAATCCATTTTACTGAAGTTCTACAGTCCTTCTCTGCCCCAATTACAATGAGAAAAATTAATGGTTAACATATAATTACCTAGAATGATTCAACAGGACACAGATTTCGAGAATCAATTGCATTTCGAAGCATCTTTTCATAGGTCGGTCATAAACGTATCCGTTAATTTGGTGAACATGCTACCTGTTAGCCAAATTACCCAGCTCGAACTGCAAGCAGGCAAGCACGTGAAGTTATCAGTGAGAAATCACCAGTAAACATAATATGCAGTGAACAAGACTACCTCGGTGACCTTTAGTTTCGTACCGAGAACTGCCCCTTTGAGAATCACTGACGCGGCAACTTCTTTTGCACTTCTGTATGCGGGAAGCATTATTTGAACCTCCTGGTATATATAAGGCAAATACGTAGTAACGAGAGGGCATCGCATGTTTAAGAACTATTGTTTGGAGATTAAAAGGTTTCAGAAATGGTAAACCCCAAGATCAGTGTCCCTTATATGTGATAGGAGCATTGGACTTATTAATTTGAAAGTAAAATGACTGACAGGTGGAGAAAGGCATTTCAGGCTGGAAAATGTTTACTCATGATAAAATGCGGCATAAGTGATTTGTTCTGCAAAAATAATAGGAAATTAATTTGGCGTTAAATAAAGTAAAAAATAAGTGGGATTGGACAGTGAAGAGAGAGAGAGAGAGAGAGAGAGAGAGAGAGAGAGAGAGAGAGAGAGAGAAGAGAGTGAGAGAGAGAGAGAGAGAGCACTGGGTATATCTTTAAAATATATCCCCAAAATGTAAACAAAATATGACAGGAAATGAACTGGGTTAAAACTGCATCATATTCGAATGTTATTTTCCTAGAATAAATAAATAAAATAGGTAAATAAACACACAAATACATTTACTAGTAAATAAAAAACAATTAAAACGCTATTATAGGAATCATAATTAAGCATGTACATCGGTATAAATATTCGTTGTAATTTCAATACCCACCTTCGGGCTGAAACTCTTCAGACCAAATCTTGCGTACGTATAGTACTTAAACTGTAAATCACTTCAGCAGAACCTCTACACAAGAAACTGTATAGGCATACATACAATACATAAGTTAGCCTTCGACTTTTGGAAGAGCGTTATGAAAACGTTCCATTCCCTCAATGAGCAAACACAAGTTACTTTTCCGATAAACATGCCACGCATTTAAACCGACGAAGATATATTAGAAAAACTACTCAACATAGTTGTACCATAAGCACCAACAAAATTTACCCCTTGTCATTACATTTCAAAATATAGCAAACACAATCAATATTTTCTTTATACTAACTACATCTAGAAATCATCCTTTTCTAGAGTAACACTTAACATAGATTCACAGTATCACCTACTTCTAAAAGTATAAAATGTAGTAAATAGAGGAGACACTTCGCGTAGTGCTATCTGAAACCGTTAGTTATGGTTGGCTCCAAACAAAAGTTGTTTATACATTTTGTAATGTATTTTGTAACATTGCTTAAAATTTGAAAAATGTTAAATGTTTGTACAGTATGATATGAAAGTGATTATGAATATAAGTGAAAACAAGAGACATACAGTTAGAGACGAAAAATTGATATATAAATAATTACTGAGTGATTATTATAGAGACGGAATAAACTTCCAGGAGGTTCTCTCAGAGAGGAAGACGTGTTTCAGAGAATGTTGTGGAAAGTTGAATTTTTTTAATTTATTAGTTGTGTTTGGGAACTTAATAAACATTTTTAAGGCAATACAAGTGTTATTATTTCATTAATTTAGGAGAAACATAAACGTCGATCCGAGACCGCAACCAGCAGATAAATCTTTTGCGTTCGTCGACTGCAGCTAAGCTGGAGAATGAAGTTAAACATCACTATCAACGCACAACAACGCAAACTGCAAAATTTACACTTATGCATCAAATTAGTGACTCAACCTGGCGCAAATTATTATTTATGAGGCACCTAAAGGCAAAATCCGCCAACTTCAAATTAACAAACTGTTCAGGAAAGAGGAAAACGAATTTCTGCGTTTCAGTTTACAGTAATAGTGCTTATTTAAAGCATGTAATGATTTCAAGATATAGGAATATAATAACTGAAAAGAAAATAAACTCGATGCTGTTATTTTTGCAGCAAATAAGGTTTTAATTTTGGACTTGGCGGGTTTTGGTTGCATCATAGGGATGTTTGTCAATTCAGGAACTGTAAGTTATGGGTTAAGGGCTTTATTTTCTATGCGTATTAATCTCCTGTAATAATAATAATAATAATAATAATAATAATAATAATAATAATAATAATAATAATAATAATAATAATAATAATAATAATAATAATAATAATAATAATAATAATAATAATAATAATAATAATAATAATAATAATAATAATAATAATAATAATAATAATAATAATAATAATAATAATAATAATAATAATAATAATAATAATAATAATAATAATAATAATAATAATAATAATAATAATAATAATAATAATAATAATAATAATAATAATAATAATAATAATAATAATAATAATAATAATAATAATAATAATAATAATAATAATAATAATAATAATAATAATAATAATAATAATAATAATAATAATAATAATAATAATAATAATAATAATAATAATAATAATAATAATAATAATAATAATAATAATAATAATAATAATAATAATAATAATAATAATAATAATAATAATAATAATAATAATAATAATAATAATAATAATAATAATAATAATAATAATAATAATAATAATAATAATAATAATAATAATAATAATAATAATAATAATAATAATAATAATAATAATAATAATAATAATAATAATAATAATAATAATAATAATAATAATAATAATAATAATAATAATAATAATAATACATTTTGTGATAGTTTTACTGCATTTACAACTTATAATATTATTATAACAAACATTAATGGATTAAAAACAGTTTGTCCAGTCTTCATTCACGTAATTATTAAAACCCTTAAGTCATGTACACACTCCCGGCATGGCTGCAACTCGGATATACTCTTAGAGACATAGCAGAATATTTGTAATATAACGAACATTAGTCACTGAAAAATACATATTAATATATAACATTAGAGATTGAAGTTCCAACGAAGCAACCAAGAAACATAACCATAGCAAAACTTGTTCTCTTTTCTTCCTCACTTCTGCGTCCTCTAGGGTAACACTCATGAATGAGTTGAATGAACACTCATCCTTGTTTTGAATGTTCGTTTATCTTTTGACAGCAAGTCAACAACAGTTAATGTTACACATGCCACTAATACCCACAGCTGTGACAGCTATGAGGAATATGGTGTGAAAAGTCACGTGAAAACTAGATGAGTTATGATTGGCTCCTGTGGACTTGGCGGTTTCTGCATTATGTGGGATGGTGAACTTGGCGGCTTTTGCATTTAACGACAAGCTTTCACGTTGGATTTTAGTGTAAAATGGCGCACTTTGCTAGTTTCTGAAAACTATAACTAAAGATCTCTTCACCCGCTTACACAATGGCGTATACAGCTCAAAAAGTCGAGAAATTGGACTTGGTAGGTTTTCCATCTAGGCGCCTTATATATCAAGTACTATAGTACAAATATATACATATATATAAATATATATATATATATATAAATTACTACGAACGGGTATCCCAACGTGGACCAATAATATATTACTACAGGCCTCCACACAAATCTATTGTGGCTACCCACATATGTCTAACTTTCATAAGCTTTAGAACAACCTCCCATACTGACAACTGGCTGGTGTTGTAGTTATAGAGAACATTAAAAGAACACTAATATTTAATGTGAAGGTAGCAACTCATTGCACATCATTGGCTAGCAATCACCACAGAATTACCCACCTACCCACAAATCAACCAGAGTGCCAATCAAAGCTTCTGCCATTTCCGCTATTCAGCTTTCATTCAATGCACACGCACAGCAACCGCAACACCAACACAACACCTCACCAATCAGGGTGCACAAAGCGGGACAAGTCAAACTTTTCATATAATGAAATTACTTACCCGGCCTACTGTAATTAGTACTTCCTGCATGTGAGAGCAGATGCAGTTTCAATGACGGAGACTGCTAGAAGAGTCGATTTTCATCTGTGTGACGTGATCCGGGATTTCCCTCGGAACTCTTCATGCGCTTTGTCACCGTCTCTACGCAACCGCGGCTTCCACTGATGAAAGTCACTCAATTTTCGTGACCGGGAATCGACGTTATTACTCTGGATTTTACTTCGATCTTAGGGACAGAATTTACCTGGTAGGAACACACCTGCTCACTGACGCCATGGGCCATGTGAACCCTGTTGTGCTTGCGGCCTCAAATCCAAGCAAATCCAAGATGTCATCACTAGGGCCCGGAATTTGAGCACAAAAAAGCAATACAACAGGTTTATAGTGACAGGGTTATACTCAACTCGCTTCTCGTAAACATAGGGGAGAAGATTGAGTGCCACGCAGTCGCGCACGTACGCATACAATCAAAGTCCCGGGCAACGGTATTCTATCAAGTCACACGATGGACCTGTGTCACAGAATATATTGTATATTTATTCTACATTATACAAAACAAACTTATCTTTTCCAAATATGAGTATAAACAAAACAACCATTAATAGTTACAGTTATTTACAGTAAATAAAAAGCTAATTCCTTGTGACAATACTACATTATGTCTGTCCATATGCCTCAGTGCACCAACAATTACATGACCTACAGTCCTTCCCATACAATCTGTCGTTTCGTCTATAGGAACCCATATTCTATTGTCGAACGCGGAGTCTAATATCCTGAAGTATGTCTTCGAAGCACAGCTTTTGGTAATTCCTTGCGTATTGTGGAGTCGGATAGCAATATTTTAACTGTATAATTTTCTAAAAATCTGCTTGAAATAACTATTTTCTACTTTCCAGAAGAGGATATTTCCTCCCACAGATCATGATAAAAACTACTGTGTCTATCTGCATTAAGGTTAAACGCCAAAGGCACATTTTCCTCTCTCTTTCTCTGTTTACCAGCAGCACGAGTTGATGACTAAATAAGTTGACGATCTATACCTCGTGCACAACTAACCTCAAGTACTTTTGGCTAAACTTTCGAGTCCTAGTCATCACTCCCGCGTCATATACGGCATTGCAAAGTGTGGAGAATATACCATACCTGCCGACCCCGTTACTGCACCACTTATGGCAGGAACTCCTATTTCACATGGCAGAGTGTCCCAAATATCCACGAAGTAGAGCGATCACCGGACACCAGCGTCTTCAGAACTGCTAGCAAGGCTCAGCCCGAGAAGAACACTAAAAAAGAGGCTACATCCATCACCGTTATCGCTTAACAACTAGCTTGGGGCATCCTAGATGTAGTCCAGGTTGGCATGTGAAGACCCTAAATCTTGACGCGCAGCTCAGCAATGGAAAAGGAACTGCGGAAGGATATTGAAGCAACCATCAACATCTCCACCGATCAACAACAACTTTACAACACACCTTATTACGATACAAAGATAGCTTCCGCCACCACACACCCGAAACTAACCACCACACCTTTCCACGAGCTTTAACTTATTTTAGGACATTTGCCATCAAATTAAGGTTTTAATGAACTGTTACGTAATGAACGTACTAGCCATGACTGCTCCACACAGGAGAAGAAAAGAAAACCTACTACCAGCCCCTATATTCTCGTACTGAAATTAGTTGGGTGTTAGTAGTGAGAGCTTTTATTTTATGTCATCAGTAGAACGCTACATTAAATAAATAAGATAAATTTGTAGAGGAATATTGAAAGAGACATCTATATATTATAATTAATAAGAGAATAAAAGAGATAAATAATAATGAGAATATATAGTAAATAACAGTCAAAATAAGAAAGAATAAGTAAAAATATAATAAATAAATGGGTATTGATTTGAAAGCAGTAGTTGTCTAAGGGAAAAATTTTGAACTAAAGCACCGAACCGTTGACCGCGTCACTTCAACTCACTTCTCATCTGGCTGGCAATGAAGACGGACCTATGTAGCGTTCCGTATCTTAAACTTCTTCAGAAATCTACAATTTATGAATATATTTGTTTTATAACAAGTAAATTAGAATTATATATTTTAAATATATGTAATATAGTATTATATTGCATATTTTTAACATTTAACATCAAGTTTTAAAGCAATAAAACTTGATTAAAAAACTCTAACTCTGTGTCGTTTCTTACAATACGTACGCAAACCCCGATAGTCACCTCTCATAGCTCTGTCCAGCAAGTTTGGGATTGATGCAAATGGGCAAGATCTTTGAGATATTTAATATCGACGGAGGATATTCTATTACCCGCATCAGTTCAACTTCTCCTTAAAAGCACTTTTCCTTTCTTAACCCATTAGCTATCCATAAATCTCTTTACCATTTTCAAAACACTGGCTCAAATGTTTTCCAAACTCAATCTCCTTAAAAGTGTGCACACACTCGCGTTCATTGCATGAGAGTACCGTATCAATTAAGGAACAACGCAGGTGCTTTGCAAGATCTCACTCACTTTATCTGTGAATCTCCTCCATACACCCAGCTCTTTCATTCATCCCTTTCCCTATGAGAGGTAAGGGAATCTTTCACTTCGAAGTTTCCAACTCTCTTCCCGTATAAAGAAACAAACTTCACAAGACCGAGACGTCACAAAGGAGACCAACACAACATTCTTCGCAGCTACATGCGCAACTCAAGAAGAAAGAATAAGTCTTAGCTGTGTCAACAGGTGGAAGTACGGAAGCGTCTAAGCGCCGCAAACTCCGATACTGGGTCAAAGGGAACAGCATAACCGAGAGACCGTGGATTCTAATAAAACATCAACACAAAAAACTTCACGGACGTCACAACTCAACTTATTACGTCGCAATTGCAGCTAGCACCAAATCTTCAAGGATATAACCATTTCCTGCTTCCTTTAAAATGGTATGCGAGTATTTGTTTCAGGTCGCGTACTCCATTGGCAGTCATTTCGGAATAAGATTTTTCGTAATAAGTTTGTTCGATAACATCCTTTACTGGGTGGTTGAATTGGATTGGTGCTGTCCTACTGATTCCGAGGTCGTGGGTTTAAATCCGGCCTAGACCGCTGGCTTCACAGTAATTAAGAGCGACAGCCCCAAATCAGCAGGTTTACTGTCACAGACAGAATTCCGGCACATAGGTGACGTTGATATGATTCCGCCAATTGGCAGGGTCCTTATCATTATATATAATTATTACTTCCAATTTCTAAACATTATCGTAAGTGAGTATCTATTATAGGTGTTTGTACAAAATACAATCGATGTCTTCAACTGATTATTGTATTTCTCACCCGCAGAGTGATTCTTATCTGTTCCTTCTTGATGTAGCCTTCGGAACCTGCCCATGTATGAGCTATGCCAAAATAACTTCAGAAGATTCTTGAGTTGAAAAGGAATTATGTGTTTGAATGACAAATTGAAAGTGGTTATAAAACTTAGCACTAATCACGAGAAATGTTTCACAAGTTTTACACAAGTATTAGACGATAGCGGGGGTAATTATTTGTTTACTTCCACTTAGTTACAAATAAAAATCCAAAGAAATGGTTAAGTACTTAGCCCAGGTTATTAACTTACCATATTCACAACTTCTACCAGCTATACATTAATTTACCTTAAAACTGTACCTTGTTTACTTCTCTTTCTCATGAAAAATTCCAGTTTTTTTAAACTATTCAAAAACTCTCCCGCCTTCATGTAGACCTTTATTGAACATTTCAATTAATGGAATCTCTCTAAGTGATAAGAATTCTCTTATCTGCAATAATTAATAACATGCCCATGCATTTCTCAAATAAAATATTCTGAAGTGCCAAATAAGAGAGCGATGTGTGTGTGACCGAGCGGGATGGCTCAGGCAGTTTCGTCTGTGGCCCGCATTCGGGAGGCTTGGGTTCGAATCCCGTGGCTGACCTACCCGACCCATGGGTTTTTTCGGGGGGCTTCCCAGATTGTTAGGTGAATACTGGATAGGTTTATTACATCCCCCGAATTTCCTGTCTCTCCATTTCATCTTCATTATCTTTTAAAATCATCTCTCATCTGGTGGTCTCTTTCAGGGTAGATGTGTCGGCGGGTGTCTCGGCGGTACATGGCAGGATGGTATGCTCTGAGATAAACTACTTCCTCCTCCGGTAGGTTCGTTGCCGGTGTCCCAGCTTCTGCTGGGACCATTTCGGGACCGTCCACCAGGGACCTTTGGGGCTCGGCTGCTGGGCTCGTTGCCGTCCCGCAGTAGGGAAGCGTGTCCGTTGTCCTGGCCTGTCGGGTGAAGTCTCTATCTAAGTAAACTGTAGGGACTCGGCCCTCTGCATTATCGTGGCTCCTTGGGTCAGCTGCTCTCTGTCTCCTCTCGTTTTATTTTTCCTCCTGGGGTGCCCACTTGGGGGCATAGGCATAATGGGCCCAGCATGTTGGCCTGCGTACCGAATCCCCTCCGTAGTGAAATCGTAATCCTATGTGTGTTAGGGAGGAACCAATTACTGGACGAATTTTTGTGAGATATGAAAGTACCTCTTATATATTGATACCAGCATAGGTTATACACATTAAAAAATGAGGATTACCAAGTAGAAACTTCTTTGGAAATCGAAGTACGTTTTGATTTTAGTTATTTAACATCTCATATAAAACATCAGATCTGTAGAGCGATGAACGAAAATGTGCGAAATGCACGCTCAAATAAACAGAGGTGCACAGAAATTAGTTGTTTGAAACAGTCATCTAGTTAGAATAAGGATATTCCCTTAAAAACGCATTACACAGGCAACTCAAAATAAGGAAACATTTAATTCCGGATCATCTGGATTTTGAATGCCCTCTGCACATAGCAAGTACGTGAGTTTTAGGTAAAAGTACTAGAGCACTCACCATATTCACTGTATATTTTCCTTTAAGGTTAAGTTACGGAATATTGGATGTTATTTGCTGTTGTTCTCTGTTTGTGGTGCAAAGGCGGTGGAAGTCACTTGCACTGTGGTTAAAGTTGTAGTTTGTCTCTAGCGTAGACAGTACAGTGATTTTTAAATATTAACAATTTCAGTGTCTTTACTGCTTCAATTTGTACTTATGTGTCGGAATCCAGTAAAACAATGTTGCGCAAAACTAAGGTATTATCACGTTTGCCAAATAAATATTTAGCTATAGCACTTGCTTCTTTCAAGTAGGCAATAACGTGCTTATTAAATTATTTGAGAACGCTAACATTGATACAGGTAGAGTAGCCGTACTTCCATAAAGTCCCTGCATTTAAAGAAGCTATGCTTAGAAGCGACTCCCATGCAGCTCAATGCAAGTGGTATGAGATGTGACGTTGGTGCGCTACTCTAAGGGGATTGGGGAAGCTCTGTGATTTCATCCTAATCATCGTCTGCTTCGCTCGTATAAGAAACAATATAATCTCACGCGATAATTTCTGTCTATGCAAACATTGTCACACATCACTAGCTTATCCCTCTTAACTGACTACCACGCACCCTGCAACCACACAGAGCTTGGTCCCGTACGGTACTTTACTCGTCTGTAATCAACAACACACTGACTTTCGCACATTCAGGTTTGCGCACGTAACGGTTGTACGGCTCGCATACTGGATTCGCCACCATTGCCACGGACTTTATGAAAATACGGTTACTCTAATACTGCTGAACTCTCTGAGTTTATGAATAGGAGCACGGAGCGCTAACTAGTAGAATGAGCGAGTCAAATTTGATGAGTAATTGAGAAGCAAGGACCGACCTCCGAATTCTGAGTTCAGGACATTATTTCCCACACACCTTGACTTCGTGCTTCTACAAGTACCGACCAGCAATGGCCGGCTAACTCATGGAGGCCCAAGTCTATATGCATTTACCTAGAATTTGCGTCAACAGTTTATTTACAATGATCCATTTCCGAGGGGGGATGGCTCCGCGGTAACCACGGATGGCTTCAAATGCTGGGATGGTTCCTTTTCTACCACAAATTTATTGTTCCTATAATTTCCTAGCATTTTTTTCAGGGGTGTAGGATCAGGTGTCAGCTTTGGGTGAATTGCAGTTTGCTGGTGCAGCTGCGCTTTGGAAAGGTTGGTTGGACTGCTGATGGACATGCTTTCTGAGGGCATCCTGGGCCTTAGTGGTCCCACTGGAACTCAGGGTTTGTGAACAGAGCTAAAGGACATGCGGATGCGTTCTATCCGGCACCTCCGCCCATTGCCCTTGAGGTGTCCCCCTCCAAGTGTCATGTTAGAAACAAAAAGCCCTAGTTTTGGAGGGCACCTTCGTAGTCCGTACCCCTACTCCTGTAAAGAACCCTAACATTACATTTCCAATTCTTACACAAAATATCTCATACCCTTTTAATTATATTTTTAAATTAATTAAAACTATAAATTAATACAAAGTGTTAAATTCTCTATTCTATTGTTAACTTTATTAATTTATGCTATTATTTGTTTGAATCACGTGAGTACAAGTTTATTTTATTTTATATATTATGGAGTATTAATTACTAGCGAAGTCTTCCTATACTATTCCAGTACTTGAACTGAAAGATCATTTGCCCATATACACTTCTTATGGTAGATGAAATGAAATGTGTAGTGTTTAACGCTCACTTTTTCTACATACGGCACCGCAGGCGATGACACTGATGATACATGAGATGAAGATGGAGCACCGGTGGAATGAGATGGCGGGGGAAACCGGAGATCCCGGAGAAAACCCGCCTTCTTATGGTAGATGAGAAGACTTGTCAATAATGCATAACTCTCTCATAGTGAACATTTATTTATTTGTTTATTTATTTAGTTTACTTCTTACTCTTTGACGGAGTTCAGAGTTTATTATTAATGATGTGAAGAATGTGTTTAAGAATTTGTATATCTAAAACGCAAGTTTGAATTCTGCGTTATTTTCCTTCCTCTTCTAAAATCTGCCTTAACAAATATTAATGTCATAAGTAGATAGAGTACGCTTAAAATTTATTAAAATTTTAACTCTCCAGAGGCGGTGAAATGAAATGGTCAGTTGGAATATCAAATAAGCCCAAAGTCTATCGAGTTAAGAGCATATCGACATAAAGAAAAGCGGAAATCTAAACCAGGTGAACTACACCAACTGAAACTTGAACGCAGGCTTACTACACCTTACACCACATAAACTGTGATTTCCATCAGTATGTAAGTCATGAAATTTTGCAAATAAAATGCATTTGTCGGTAGCCACATTGCTGCTAGCTACCTTTTTTTTTTTTTTTTTTTTTTTTTTTTTTTTTTGTAATTTACGTCCTCCAACGTTAAGTCATATCGGACGATGAATGGAATGGGTGAAATGATGCTCAAATGAGCCCAGGGTGCATAGAGCTTAGAGTTACCCGACATTCGTCTTTTAGGATAAGGGAAAACCCCGGAAAAACCCTTATCCAGGTAACTCGCCCTGACCGAGAGCTGCTAGCTACCCTGAGAAATCTTGCCTCTGGTATGACTTTTCGCTAAGATAGTTGAATGTGTAACACAAGTTTGCACGGTGAATGTAAAGGGTGAAACAAAGCTTAAATGAACCCGGGACCTATTGCTTAAGAGTAAACTGAAAACCCCGGAAATTAACGTGATCCAAGCCATTCATACTAACCGAGGTTCAATCTTTGACCCTCCTGGCTAGAAGGTATATGAATTACCCTTACACCAAGGAAATGACGATTTCGCATCAATACATTTAGTTAGTTTTTAAATTAATAGTGATATTGAATATCGTATTTAATTCACTTCCGTGTTCAGAGATTCCTTTATTCTCAGAAAACAAATATAAACACTGGCAAAATGATTTGTCAGATAAAAGTTTGTGAGAAGAGGAGTGAGCAAAGTTGGAAAACTCTCATCGGGAAAAGCGAATACGAAATCGAAAGTGACTTACGTAATCACAGAGGAGAAACACGCAAGGAATGAATTGTTAACGCCATAAATGTATAAAATATTTTGTACTTGGAGGGTTCACTTGTATATGCCAGACACCGCCCAGACGTGTTCTCTGTGCAACTCGACAGTAAGGGATGGGGTGGACCTGCACAACCCTGCAGAAGGAATGCATCACCGGAAGCCAGACAGGGAGAAGGGGGTGGATTCTCCCCTATCCACACCCTTCCTCAACATAGGGAAAGTTCCCCAGAGTTTCACCTACGCGAAAGGAAAACAATCGTTCCGAAATGCCAACTAAATGTTGAAATGCAACCAGAACGCTATACATGTTTTACATGTTGACTTGAACAAATTATGTAGTCTCATTTTCCTGCACTTGCTGCGTTCAACAAACATACGTAATCTTTATTACTCTTGATTTCTTTGAAAAATTGTGTTATATATGCTGAATTACGAAATGCTTATAACATAAATTGTTACTGCACTGATTGCTTTTACGGGAAAAGTCCAAAGAAACTAAACGACTTGAAGCTTCTCTCCAAAAGAGTTATTTTGACATTTCCTTGCTCTTCCTGCTCCTAATGGTTCACTTATCTATTTTCTCAAAGTTGTCACGCATTCAAAAGATTTATAAACACAGCTCTTCCAAAAAAAATTGACATACGTTTTCCTTTTTGTACAAGTTCTTAAAGGGACATTACTCCAATTCTGCGGAATTTTTGAAAATAAAGTAAAATCATCTGAAATCCCTAATTTTATTGTTGCGTGATTACGATCAAACAGAAGACATTGTGAATAGTATACCTTTGTGAACTATTATGTATTTAACACCAGTAAAGAAGATATGGAAAATTCAGTGTTATCCCAAATTCGAAACAAATTCAATGATGCAGCTTTGTTATGCATGATTTTCAGTTCACCATTTGTTTAATTTTAAAAATCCACATTTGGCTGACTTAAAACTCAGGCTGTTACTACAAAATAAACATTTTTGTTATGCACAAAAATAAATGCGCAATTTCAGATTATCAAATGTTACTGAAATTTGATTTGAACGTATAAGGCTTCTTTGAAAAATATAACCCAGACTGAAAGAGGTCGGAGTATCCTTGTTTTAAGGGTTAAGGGAGAAAATATAGCAGGAAATGATGTTGCAATTTTTCCAATAATTTTAGTGATTCCTATACATCATTTTAAATAGCTTAAGTTGCAACATTGCGTATAACTCACAAGTCTTCTATACAGAGGGAGAATATGCGGCCAAGAGAATGTTCGAGAATGCATAGGTTCTATTCCTATGGTTGGCCACTCTCATCGTGGGTTGTTCGTGATTTTCCCTGGCTGGCACGACAATTGCTGGAGGTGACTCTCTTTCTATCAATTCATTTCGTTCCGTTTCCTAAACAAATTTCAGGTGTGGAACAACGTTCGTGGAGTATCATAGTGTCGGAGGTGACACGGGTGCTTGTCCCTGAACACCAGAAGGCTGCTTGATTGATGGGTCATTCATCAGCTCTCTGGTATGGGTCCTCGAGCCAAGAAATGTTAGGGACACACGTGCGTCTCTGCGATCTCCTGTGGTTCCTTCACTTCATTCCTAGCCGCAGTTCAAGTTCTCTACCTCCATTGTTCACCCTATATAAAGTTTATTAGGATCTGTTCAACATCTCCGTTATAACCTTGCCCCGCTGATATGTATTCTTCTGCTTGCATTTTCTTTCCCTTTCCCACGAGTAGTTAATGTGCAACCTCGAATGAGTTTAAAAAGCCGTGTGCAATGCAAGAGTGGGCGATAAAAGCGATGTAAACATCTATCATGAACGTGCTGTCGAGAGGAAAGTTAAACCGAAAGATCCTCTCATCTATTTGTTGATAAGAATTTACAGACATTCCATATGTATAACTCGACAGAGCGTTGAGGCTTATTGACCTTCAGGTGACCAGCGCTGCATTCGTTCCTTTTCGGGTCTTATTTGGCGATTAGAAGAGTGAAATATTAGTAAGCTGATGTACAGTAAGTTACGAAACACAAATAGAGCGATTGGAAGCTGCGTGTGTCTATATGATATGTTTTCTCACGCCTGCCGGTGTATGACACGTTACTGTCCAAAAGACATGATTACATCTGAACTGAGTACACATACACTGGACTCACCGTGTATGTGCGATAAGCTGATGTAAACATCTCTGTGTTGCGAATTTTTTCCGATACGCCTTCTCGCTTTGCCGTGCTATCATCTCTTGATAATGACAATTAAGGGATACGGTGCAAAGTTATAAAGAACAGAACTTAGTGTAAGATAGCCTATCTGGAGGACTTTGCTTGAGTGAATAATTGTTTTCATAAGATCTAGAGCTCTCCTTGGGCTACTAGAGAGACATGTATGACAACTATCGGCGATTTTTAGTAACTTAATATGAATCCTTAGACTCTAAATAACTTTGCTGTTATCAGGACGAGAAGTGTCTCATGCAGATGAAGCCAGCAGCATATCCAATTTCAAGCAACTAATTAAACCATTTTTATGATTATTCTTTAGAATAATTGATGATTCTCTAGAATCATCAATTCAAGACTTAATTTATTATTCTCTTTCATTTCTCTTACGTTCCCTTCTGTATCTTGTAATTTTACTATCTTAATTATTATTCTGTAACATTCCCCTTTTGAACTGGTAAACCCTAGGAATAATTTCATTTCGACCCCATGGTTTCACCCAAAACTATCATAATGAAATATCTCCAAGAATGTTTGTTTTGAGGCACCGGAAATCTGAAAAAGCACTCAAAAAAGCATGTGTGTGTCTATATAAATCATAACTAAAATTTTCAGTCATATCTCCCAAAAATACGACATCAAGTTTTTAAGGGATTTCCCTAATCAAATGCCCTTCACAAGGCAAATTTTTGAAATGTTTTATTTCCTAAAAATGGCTCTAATAATTTTAGCACACCATACACTTCAGATATTTACATCAAATACAATGTATGAATTTTTCGCAAATAACCAATGAAGTCCTCTTCATTCGGAAGGAATTGTGTATGGTTCGGTATAACCATATTCTTAACAGGTAGATTAAAGCTTACTTCGTTAAAATGCTTAAAATCTTTAAAACACAATTTATTTCAGGTATATACAATTGTTGAGGCATAAGCCATTTCCGAGATGTTCGTTCATATTAGTTTGAATGCTTCAGTACCATGTCATTTCATTTTTTCTGTTACTGTAACTTTCAGCTGTTTCCCGTGATGTCACGAAAAGAGCGTAGAATTTCAAGGCTAGCACATAGTGAAACGTTTCTAAACATTTGACTACAGCCGTACTTATTGCATCTTTAAAGAAATATTTAAAGAAACTATTTGTGTAAACATCTATCTCAGTTACCTTCAAGTAGGGGAATAACATATGGCAAGAATAGTTTGTACAAGCTATATAGCGATAAACAATTCTGGGAATAGGTGTTATAAAAAAAATGTATACTAACGTAACTTTATAACAAACACCAGTAATGCTTAAAAATGCCCGCCTTGGTAGCGTAGATGGTAGCGTGTCTGCCTCACGTTCAAGAGGTCCCGAGTTCGAATCTCGTTCATGATGAGTTACCTGGATAAGGTTTTTTCCGGAGGTTTCCCTTATCCTTAAAGACGAATGTCGAGTAGCTCTTTAGCTCCATGGACCCTGGACACATTTGAGCATCATTTCACCCATTTCATTCACCGTCCGATAAGACTTAACGTCGGAGGACGTAAAATTACATAAAAAAAGCTTTAAACGTACCGTTTCAATTGCACGTTTTATCGCTCAAAAAGCACCCTAACTCGTAGCAAAATCTGCAAATCGCGATAAACAAAGTGAGGTGTGTGATAATGAGTACGTGGTTATTGCATATTATGAATGTGGTAGCAAATAATGCTCCGTGAAAATGTTACATTTTCTGGAAAGACCCTTACTGTTATTTTAGTTTTATAATTATGTTTCTCCAATTACAAGTTTAGTTTTAACATCTGCAGAAGTGGTTTGAATATATTCATATTTTTATATAACTATTAAGTTGAAACTGACAGTGAAAACTATCTTCAGAACCTTCTTAGAACTCTAATTTAATGCTACCTGTGTGTTGGTTTCTTTGTTTTATTCGAATATGTATTTAACAACCTATAAGTTTTATTGTGGCTAGAGTATCCCCAGGAGTAGAATAGTGAGGGCAAAGCTTTCCAATTGGGGTTCGAACTACACTCCGGTGTTTCACAGGTGCATATTTTGAGACCATTTTAAATAGGTCGTTACGAGGATTACAATTTAATTACTCTTAAAGGATAGAACAGGTTTAACTGATAAGTACGTTTCTTTTAACCTGGTATTTCCATTGGATGCAGAGCATCGTGTTAGATACGCAATGACATCACATCCCTTTTCCCTTTCGTTTGTGCGAGGGGAGGATGCGTGAAGGGGAGATGCAAAACCGGACCCACCCTAACTAACATTACGTAACGCCATTCTCACCCTCCGTCGTGGCTGATGCTGGAATCTTAACATAAATTTCCGTTTCCTAGTTCTCGAGGGGGAGGATTTTGCTCTCATGCAACGCTACCAACTTAACAATGTTGATAAAGTTTCTACTCGAGCCCCATATCTCAATCCGCCAAGACTAGTGAGTGCAACGATATTTATCGAATGGGAATTATTACACTCTGGCAATGGTGCAGCTCTCTGCAGTATCGCTTAAGAGTACAGCTTCCGGTGGATGCACTGTAACTGCGTTTTGGACTCCTTAACTGACCACTAATGCAATGCTCTGTTGGAGACCAGAATACTGGTTTAAAGTAATTGGAATGGAGTACCATAATGGGAATTTTAGTGAATGGCACACTGCAGTTGAAAGCTAGTTTCTGTCATTCCCATTTTAAAATAAGTCACACTACCTACCTACAATTTGAGTTTACAACCATTGGTAAACCACTCGTGACTACTTGTTCACTTCAGTCGTGAACTTGCGTTATTCATACGATGTATTTTCAACACAATTTATTGATCGTCAGAGTAACCTGCCACACGATTACAATTATTCCAGCGAAATACAAAGGGCATTATAACAATAGCGATGTCGAGGGTAATCACGAGGATGATGAAGATGACGATTATCAAGATGATATGACAATGGCGACCATGATGATAAGGAGGAGCTTCCTTTTGTTCTTTTTTTTTTTTATTATTTTACGTCCTCCAACGTTAAATCCTATCCGACGATGAATGAAATGAATGAAATGGTGCTTAAATGAGTCCATAGAGTTTAGAGCTACTCGACATTCATCTTTAACAGTAAGGGAAACCCTAGGAAAATGCCTTCTCCAGTAATTCACCCTGACCGAGATTCCAACTCGGTACTTCTTAAACGTGATGTAGACATGCTACCACCTACGCTATATGGCCGCGCCGTGGCTCAGTGGTTAGACCGCTTGGCTCTCACCAAGGCGGCCCGGGTTCGATCCCAGGCGACCGCAAAGTGAGATTTGTGGTGGACAACACGGCGCTGGGACAGGTTTTCTCCGGGATCTCCGGTTTCCCCCGCCATCTCATTCCACCGGTGCTTCATCTTCATCTCATGTATCATCAGTGTCATCGCCTGTGGTGCCGTATGTAGTAAAAGCGGGCGTTAAACACTACACCTACGCTATGGAAGTGGGCGGATAAGTACGAAATGATGGTGACAATGATGGGGATAACGATGATGAGTATGATAATTGGAGCCAAATAGCTTTTGCCAACTGGAGCATTGACATTACTTTCTTTAAACTTATTATACTCTTGCACAGGGGCGGCATCTGAGGTAATGACACCATCTGTATGAAAACGAAAGAAAGAGAAGTGTATAGGAATTGCGCAAAAAAAATTGGTTCCGTATATCTGCTCCCTCGTGTGAATAGGCGCGTTAAACGCAAGCCTGGTTGTTTTCCATGGCTTGGTGCCGATTCCAGAACAGCACCGTCTACGCTCATAAGCGCTTGTGTTAGGGCTAGGATGTCTGCTTATACACGGCTTCTTATGGGAGCAGGTAGTGCCGAAATTTCTCTGGCGCATAATTTACGTTTTAGCCGCTAGAGTGCAGTAAAGCACGGGACTTAAGATACCTGTCTCTCGCGAAATCGTACACGAACGCTTCTTATCACATTCTCTATGAATTGTATTATCAAACTTTTACTGTGCTCGTTACACCTGTGCGTAACAAGAGTACGGATGTAATAAATATCTATTTCCGTTTCCCTGTACGTTCTGTTTGGTACAGTATATTATAAAATAGGATGGATTATTAATACGATTACCTAAATCGTTCGAAATTGGTACACATATTTATATTTTAACAATCCTTATTTATTTACTTTATTTATTCCTCCATTCCTTTATTATTTATTTCTTCATTCATTTATTCATTTGTTTGCTTATTTATTTATTTAATTTATGTATTTATTTAGTCATTCATTCGTTCATTTTATTTATGACACTGCCAATACAATGCCTCACTGGCCGCCCCTGCTCTTGCAGAACATGTCGATTTTTACGCTCTAACAAGAAATATTCACAGAGTTCTTATTGGATCCTATGTGAAAATTTTACAATTAGCATAGGATAAATTGTTTAGAAAAAATTCAAGTGCTAAATTCCACAACTATCCTAGAATGACAGTGTTGACATGATATACTAAGCCAGATATCTAGATTAAGACAGAAGGCACTCTTGAGTGAGTAATGGCTTTTATGTTTGATATTTGCCACTTTTTATAATTTAGTTTCATACAACCCATCATTTATAGACAAACTACAAATATTGGTTTCACTTTCTAACCTCTAACGGAAATGTTGATATTATGAAACACAGTGTAATTGAATGACCATAAAAATATGCGATATTTTGTTATATGAACAATATGAAGCATCCCCTGGCTCTCAGGCAGCTAAACTGGGTTGTCAGAGCATATGTCCAGTGGCAAAGGTGCTTCTCTACTCTCTCTCTCACCCTGTGTGTGTGTGCGCGTGTGTGTTTACCTTTCGTTTCCTTTGTCCCTTTTGTTTCTAAAGTATAAATCCTCCTCAGGTACCAGAAGATATAAAGGACAAATGCCCGTACTGAACACTTGTACATTTTTTTCCCTAGTGTCTGAAGATGATATGCAACATAATAAAATTATGGATCACTAAAGGCCATAAAATGGAGGATTTTATTTATCCTTTTTTGTTTTACAGCTACTTTTATTTAAAGGTCCTTGTTTAGAATTTTTATTCGTATTTTTTGCCTTTTTAGCTATATTTTTATTTAAGGGTCCCCTTTTGTTTTTAGCATTTCTGTTTCGTTAAGCTATTTTGTTTTCCAACTTTAAATTCTTTTGACTATTTCCTGTTCAACAGTCTAGCATAAATTCCATTTTTTTTAAAAACTAATATGCACTCCTAAGACTGGCTACAGCAGCTAACAGGAAATGACCCTTTCTATTGCATTCAAGCCATTAGCACTAGAAGAGAAACTAGTAAACCCTCTCTAAATATTGCATTATTTTTTACCAGCATTTTGACAATAACCTCAACCAGGGGTTAGGAATGGGTAGGTTCGTTTCACTGCAGTTTCACAGTATGTGAAAGAAATCCTGGCCACAAATATGCCATAAACTAAGCCTATTAAAACATCTTTACGTCCTTTTTGGGATATTTTTAGGTATTTTTAAAGACCCTATTTAGACAATTTATAGGTTCTCAAGTTCCTAGCCCTAATTATAATCAGGCATTATTATTTCTTTTGTTTTTTCTATTTTTTGCACGTATCTCTATACTATCAACATATCAAGCATATGATCAGAGTAACTGTCTTTATGTATTAAGTGCATATCTGCACTATGTCTAAAAGGTCTTGCAATAAACAACTAACCAACTATTTAACAAAACAGTTGCTCCAAACAATGATCTCTAATATATATCTTACGAGAGCGACACTGTCACATATCACTCTCATTCAAGTTTCCAGTTGCTGCTTCTTTCTTATAGGAAATTGTGTTAATACAATTAGTCTAGTATGGAGCAAGATGACTCCGGGTAATATGCGAGGCACACATTTGGAGGTCCTCAGTTCGATTACTGGGGGTGACCACTCTTGATTTCCTTGATTGTGTTAATAAAATTAGTCTAGTATGGAGTGAGATGACTCCGTGGTAACGTACGAGGCGTGCATTTGGAGGTCCTCAGTTCGATTAATGGGGGTGACCACTCTTGATTTTCCTAGGTTGACAAGGTAAATGGTTTTCTTCTTTCACAAATTTTTTTTCCCCTCATTTCCTAACACATTGCTTCCCCTTTCATATTTCAGATAGACTTAGGTTACAGAGATTATCGGATAGATGGCGCATGGACTTGCAAGTAGATGATATGAAAGTGCAAATAGCTTGCATGACAAGTATTATATACACATCCATAAGAGCATGAAGTACAGCAACCCATAAATGGTATTCTACATGCAACAACTGAACCTCTGTAGACTATCTAAATATATACATATGCTTAAATTGCATATTCATTAAATACTTTCCTATTTCAAGTTCCATTAATCATTTAAATTAATGCTGGTATATGCCCAACAGCTGGATCTTTATTTTGAAATAAACATTCTCATGTTCTTTTTACAAAAATGAGACATACCTCAGTGTTTGCATGAATGATGTGTGAAGTTGTTTTCAAATAGAAAGTAATTCACTTCTTCATAAATTATACCTTGTTTCTGATGAATGTAGTTCAACATTCACTTACCTTCTGAACCATAGGTCAGAATCAGTTTAAGTTACCTGGATGTATTATTAATTTTTAGATGAGTTGTATTTATTACACATCTGCTTCACTTTCGTACCTATTTTGAGGACATGTTTCGCAAATCATCGTTTGCATCTACGGCTCTTATGCGACTCTATTTAAAATTGGCTGGATCTAACTTTCGCGTGTTCCTCTTGACTTGACGTCACTTCAATATATCGAGATTTAACTGTATTGGAACACCACAGTGAAGCGAAAAATTAATAAATTAATAATTTTTCGCTTCACTGTAGTGTTCCAATACAGTTAAATCTCGGTTACCTGGAAGTGATTACTTATAGAGTTGAGCTATTGCTAGCTGTAAAATGCTGTATGTCAGGCAGTGAATGATACAAGAACTGGGGTTCAGTTGTGCCATAATTGATATCTTAAGAATAAATTTATATTATAGAAAAAGGATGCAGTGTGCTGAGATAGCAGAGGGTCTATGGTATGATTCCTGGCTCTTGGGTGGCAATAATTTTAAGTCAACTGTATCCAACCCTTTATCTCTGACTAATTCATTTGAGGTATCTCCAAGACTGAACATAGTTCACAGTCCATGGTAAAAGCTGTATGTAATCTTGTTCCACTGACATTTACCATTATCAAGCATATTCTCATCAGAAGTAATGGAATCTACCCTCTGAGTGCTTCCAGTTAATAAACAGAATCCATACAAATGGCATGAGGTTTCCTTAGAGGTCATTGACTATATGGGAGTGTTGTAAACCATCCAGAAAAACAGTGCTTTAAAAACTGAGTTTAAAAACGTATGTATACTGACCTAAAGACATATATTTAAAACAAGAAATATTAGGAACATGCAGCAAGAACAATAATACATAATGGATTTATATCTGAGCAATATAATTTATTTTATACAGAGATAACATTTCTATATAACAATGGTATTTAATAATGATGTCCGAAATATATTTTATATATACATATAAAAATACAAGTAACTGGGAAATGTTTAGCCAAGTATCCAACACCAAGAACAAAAAGATGCCAGCAATATAAATATCATAACAGATATACACAGCCCACATCATTGAAAGATGTTAAAACATTCCAGTGTTATGGCACAGCATAGAAGCACATAAAATATTTCTTCTTCACCAACATATTTGTTCAAATTTCTTCCATAAATATACTAAGTTTTAATTGAGTATGACATAGCAAGCCACTTTTAGGTCATATGTCAGTAGTTGTATAATACTTTTAAGTATTCATATTCAGTTATCACATACTGACCTGTCAGCTTAGAGAACAAAACATATAAGAAACTACAAAATCTACAATTTTTTTTTGTGTTTTTTCCTTTTTTCTGCTTTTTTTCTTTTTTTTTTTCTTTTTTTTTTACATACAGTGACATATAAATTAATTTTTCACAACAGAGTAATCATGTAATCATGTTAGAATATAATAATGTTCCATTAGCTAAATATGACACTGTCAGGTAAATTATTATTTAAATTAGGTAGTTTCTGTGTAAACAGGAATAATATTTTTGAGGATCTGTATGTCTTTAGACAAAGTGTAAGATACTAAAAATTTAAGAAAACTAATATATACAAATTATGTAAAGCATAAACAACATATTGTTCTGATAGAGTAGACATGAAAAATTCAATGCCATGGCCAGCATTATTATTATTATTCAAGTCTATCAATCCAATACCTTAGCCTGTATACGGCTAGTGTGAAGAAATGATTAATTTCCATCAATTAACTTAAATATATTGTTTGAAAACAAAGCTTCTTTATTCTATCTTCTCAGTGCCAGGAAGTCTCTGGGTTATTTATTAGAACTTAATACTACATAATCAATACTGCTCACCTTAGATCTACACTGTTCATTAAATATTTGATATGCTCCATTGCTTGAGTTACCTTCTAAATTTTTTTTTTTTCTTAAAACTGTGGCAAAATACTTTTCTGTATCTCAGACTTCAAAAATTTTGAAATAAAGGTCACATGTAGATGCAATATATCTGATTTCAATTTATTTTCTGAAACCAGGAATTCTAAATGTAATAAATATTAAAAGAAGAAGCATTATTAACAGTGAAGTATTCTTCATATTTAAGTTTGATTTATGAGTCACTATGTTTACACTCAGTCTTCACTTACTTGTTGTTGTAAAATTGAAACGTTTCAATTATACAACAACAAGTAAGTGAAGACTGAGTGTAAACATAGTGACTCATAAATCAAACTTAAATCTAAATGTAATACTCAGTAAAATAGAAAAGCATTTGCATAACTTTCTACAATTACTCAAACCTTAGCACGATATGGAATTAGACACCTAATAGTTTTCTTGGAAAAGTTTTCTTCCTTGAATAAGAGCGGCAAAAAAAAAAAAAAAAAAAAAAAAAAACACACACACACACACACACAACAAGGTTTTAAGAGTTGTGACAAGCTGAGGAACTGACACTCCTTTTAAATTGATGAGGTGATGATGGTGGTGATAAACACATCTGGGATTAAGAGATTCTTCTCCTGTGATGATCATATGAATAGAACATGTAGAACTCTTCAACAATTGTTTTTCAGACACAATCAAAATTAATGAAAGGTGCAGAACAATTGGGAAAATGACAAGTACAAGAAGTGAGAATGGAAGGGGGAGGGGCGGAACAGTGAAAACTTAATTTCTGTATTATTATTGTTATTATTACTTTCTGGACATCATTAAATGTATTTTATGTGCATTAACTGTGTCTTCCAAAATTATACCTTTAATAACTTATAACTTATATGCATTATTTGATCATTGTATGTATTTGACATATAAAAATGGAAACTTAGTTAGGGCATAACAATTTCTTGGCTATCTCTAAATTGATTATTCCCTTATATATGACCAGGTCTTTTAGTTAATGGCATTGCTTTCAAATGTTAGCATCAGGACAATGCCTCTGGTAATCAAATTCACTGAGGGAAGTAATACATTTACCTAATCACCAAGTCCACACTAACACCATGGAAATTATTCTGCTCTGACATGGGCAGCTGTAAGTATGTGAATGATGAATTCTCATTTCCCCCTCTGCTACTTCCATCATGCTAACATAGGAATGACCAAACATCATCATATTCTAGAGAGTTCCCCTGCCATTTTATGAAAAGTAAATTATGGCATTTACTTTTGAAGGAAATATGTATAACTGAGATTCAGGCTTTCCAAAAAAAATTCTAATTTTCCAAGAGGTGTTTCTATCCTACAGCAACATTTACAGCCTGAATATTGTTTTGAATAGGTTATTCATAAACAGACAGCTTAGGTATAAACAGTAAATTATAAACTAGACTCAGAAGGTTAAAAATAAACATATTCCCTTTTAACTGACATGTGTACATCGTATATGCTATGATCATATACCATACACACACTAACAGCAGATGGCAGTAAATCCCTACTTGCCAGTTCTGCATTTTGTAAATGATGAAGGAAATTAACCTTACAATTACAAGAAAAGTACCAACTCCAAAAAGTTTGCTAAGATACTATCTTCTGTTCCTTAGGTTCCTCTGTTTTCTGTGAGAATTTGGAACTAGAATCAGTAAAAGTTAAAGTAATTTGATTTTTTGAGTGTTGAATGTTTCTTTTAATGACTTTAGCATATATAGATACTAAATTAAACGAGTGAAAACATCTGTAATTAGCCCACGGTTAGAGATCAGAGTTCCTTGATATACTCGTATGCCATGAAGATAAGAGAAAACCCTGGCATTAAACTTATTTCGCCAATAATGCCAGTCAAGATTAAAAATCCTATACTATGGAAGTGCACAATTATAAATATGCCCTGCCAATTTGAACAAGAATGGAATTCTTGGTAACATTACTAAGTTATGCAGTGAAGTTTGTACTCATTTTTCATGGGAAAGGTTAATTGGAAATTATGATAGGTATAACTGACATGCACAATTAATCAAGTGGACATAACCAACAAGTTTCTAAAACTTGATAATTTGTGACTTCTAAAATACCTGCAAGATAATCCAATAAATTTTCTGGGAAAGAAATCTATAAATACCAATGAAAAGAAGAATAAGAATGATCTAACATATTCACTATTGTAAGAAATAATAAAATTGTTATATACCTAAGAATTAATTTAAAAATTATTTATAGCAATAATCTGTTTGAAGTCTAAGATGGAATGAATAAGATGAATGAACAAAGGTAACCCTCTCTGTAAACCAGTCTACCTCCTTTCTCAAATGAAATTTAAATTCTAAAATGATGTTTTGTAACATATTTACTTTCACTGGCACAGAGCTGAGCAAATGAAGAGACCTGTGAAGTTCTACAGGAATCACAGAAAATATCACATTAAAATTGAAGTTCATCCTCATAAAGCTTTCTGGTAACTTTAATTTTACTGTTAATGGTTATATATTTTTACTTCAACATAGGATACGTGCACAGCATATTGGCATGTCAAATATCCAGATAAGTTTGGATGTGAAATGCCTGCGAAAACACAGATGCTGTTTCAACATTAAATCAGCTCTTTTTTTATCAGTATGTGAAGAACAATGTATTCAGAAAAGAGTATGATACATTTTATTTACTTGTGTTTGAATTTCTTCTTTCTTCTGAAGTTTCTAATTAAAAAATTGAAAATCTATGCTAACACTGTAACACATTCAAGTGTTTCTTGACAATCCAGCTGTAATAAATGTGCTGCTTTTAATATACCTACTTGACAGCTGTAAGCATCTTGTATAGCAGTAAAAAGTGAAAAATGAAACCATTTTAAGAAACATTTCTAGAACATCTTCAAAGTATCTTTGTCATACGCCTTTGTAAAATTTTTCTCATATTCTGTTTTAATTCCTATCCAAGTTTTAATAAAATTAGAAAGTATATGATAACAATGCTATGCCATTAACAATTACTATTCCTGTATTTTCTGGAGTTATATTCTATGACCAAGAGGTTATGTAAATGGAAGATGCAAGAATAGCGTAAACTTTTGATGGACAACTCTTTATAACCTTGTTGATACTGAAATATTTACAAGCAGTGTCAATAATGTTCATTTATCATGTTTTGTGTGATGCTTGTGACTTAGGAATGAGCTGCTCCTTCGAAACATTTCATATCGAATCTGTTCATTCATATTGCATATCGTGATGTTAATTTATTTTATCTTTTGTTCTGCTTTAGGTATCAGATCCAAAAATAAAATCCTTCTGGAACAAAATAAAGTTTAATGGATATAAGTAGCTACTAATAGTTTTAATAGTGAAATAAATTAGTAGTGTGAGCTTCTGTCATTATAGTTTATAAGTGCTGGAGTTTTATACCAGTACCTTATCAGAAAATAAAAATTAAACTGAATTAGTATATTTTATGTGGAAAGTATTGTTTGTTTGGAACATAAAGAGGCTTTTTTCTTTCAGATTACATATTTAAATAGGGTGCAGGATTTTTAAATTCCTCACTGCAATGTGTTTTCCAATTTTTAAGAGGATAACGGACTTGTAGGTCCTTCAGTTCGCTTGCTATCTGCCGTTACTTCTTTTAAAGTGGAAGTATGGCCACATTAGCAAAAATTTTACAGCTTAGTAGGTACATTAAATACAAAATAACATTTGTACACAAAGATAGCACTCTATATTGCCAATATATTGTATATAATAGTACTTTAACTGAGCAAATAAATTATAACGAACATTTAGTCATATAGCCAGCAAATTACTAATGACTGAATTGTTGTATTAGATGCTAAAGCTCTTTGCATTGTAATTAACATTATTCTGTAAGAAACATCAATTGCATCTCTATATACACTTGACAAGTAGTAAAACTTCTTGTAAATTCTTTTTCTTTTTGCTTCCAATAATGCCTTTTTTTTTTTTAAATTTAATTTTCAAGTCAAGCTTCATTTTATATTCTGTAAAATATATTTTCTGGCATTCAGTAATTAATACGAAATACAAAGTATGTTAGATACCAATGTGTGGCTGAGTACTTCTGTATTTTATTTTTAAATTATACTTTCTAAATGGTTTTTCATTTTATAACACAATCATAGATGCAAATTATAAACATATATCCTCTGACAAAAAGTTTTAGGATCAATCCTTATGAATTAAATAAATTTGATTTAAAAGACAAGATGTATAACGTTAAATTTGAAAGTGTGCTTTACGAACACAACTTGGTTTTATTTTAAGTTTTGGTCTGTGTTTTTCAAAACTCTTTTCAGGCATAGTAAAATTGTTTTCCAGTCCAATTGTTTTCAATATTTTACCTCACAGAATATAAAAATGTTCAGTTTTACACAACAATAGCACTGAAAGTATCTCAGTCACACCAGTTAGCACAATAATAATTTATGGTTTTAAAAAAAAACCATAGTAAGATCCATTTCTCTATAAAGTCACTTCAAATGACAATGATCACTCACTTAAACCATCGATTCTGAAGGGAATACTTTTGTTCCCTACACAATTTCAGTCTGTTACACTCAGTGTTAGAACTGTTCCTCTCACTTGAGCAAGTGAGCCTGGCAATAGCGGCGAGGGAATGCAGCCTCAGGCGGTGGACTCCAATCAGGACCTGGTCCAGGATATGTAGATTCAACCATGGATTTGGATAACCGAGAAATAGATTGATGGTATGGACGGCTCAGATCACCTTGCACTCCTCCATCATCCAGTTGATTTGATGATTCAGTACGACTTGAGGTTCCAGGCTCTGTGTCCGATTCAGAGCCAAAGCTGTCATATTCATCCCCTGGGCGGGTTTTCTTAACACGGCAGTATTCACTCTTACCTACAGACTGCAAAGGACAAAAATTATTTAATCAATATTGGCTTCTACTATTAGTGATACTACTATTAGCGATACTAACATATTTTGCTGTACAATTCTTCTTTTGAGTTTCAGAAATATGTTTACAACATATAATGAAGTTGTAAGTGTGAACAAATGTCCGTTTTACATTTCCTATATATTGAAAAAACAAGAACATTAATAAAGGTGGAATAATTAAACCAACTGGAATTGGTACACAGAGAAATGCAAAGACGACTTTGCATATCATTTAGTCAAAATTAACACTTAGAGCTTCACTAACTTTCACATATGTATAATGTAAGCAAAAGTTAAGTTCAGCTTACTGTTACTCAAAAAGCAGTAGTAAAATTGATTGCTGTCCATGGAACAGAATTATGAAGTAAAACATTACAGAAAATTTTGTTCTGGAAGCCAGCACATTATAATTGCATTTCTTTCTTGTCAACTTAAGTATACTGCTTGACAACAACAGTACATTAAGATGTGGAAACGTAGAGTGAGAATGAAAAATTCAATGCCATAGCCAGGATTTGAACCACGGATCTTCTAGTTTCCGTCCAGCCGCTCTACCACTGAGCTACTATGGCCAACGTGCCGATATGACTGACTCGTATTTTTCCCGGTAAACCACTTAGGAGTTCTCATAAACACATGAGACAACTACCTTAATGGCGACTTACAACATGTAAGTACTTTAAGGCCCAGGCTTTATAGTTAACCACTATTAGGTCAATTAGAGTGGCTGGACAGAAACCAGAACATCCGTGGTTCAAATCCTGGCTAGGCATTGAATTTTTCATTCTCACTCTACGTTTCCACAATTTAGCCTTCACATAGCCAGTAAGAAAGAACAATTAATTTCCAGTACATTAAGATCATTACAATTATCTGATTGCATGGCTACTTCGTCTTTGAGAAACTAAATAATATTAGAATATGCAGCTGAAAACAACAGTAAAACCTCTTAATTATAATAAGATCATTATATGGTTCTCTGTCTGTAACTTTGTTGTTGCACTCACTAGGAAGTGCTACAATATAGACTTTTGTTCTATGATTTTAAGGTACATTTCACTTCCCAATTTCTGGAAGCACCTGCAAATAGAGATCCAAGATACACTAAATAGGTTTGTTCCATAAATATTTCAAATTTTATAGAATGTAATATGGATGTTTCTTCATGCATATGTTCAATTGCTATATTTTTCACTGTGAATTTAATGTAGGAAAATGTTCAATAATCTAGGCTAGCAAGTAACATAGGAACAAATTGTATGTAGGATTATGTATAATATCATGGTAATGACTGAAAAATTTAAATTATATACTGCACTGCTTGAAAATAAACAAAAACATTAATCAACAATACATCTGCATTTAGTTTTATTGAACGGGTGCACAGTTAAGAAAATTTAAATATGTAGAACAAATTTTGCCAATATATGTATCTTTTTAAGCATAGAGAAACTGCTAACTCAAGTTAAGTGATAGGCTATGACATGCACATACTCAAAGCTGTCATACTATAGTTGTAAAATGATTGTAAATGCCTTATTTTCTACTTTGTCTACCATGTGCACAGTAGACAGAAAACTTACTGCAATCCACCCAAACATTTGATACTAAAATTCTATAAGATATGTGTGTTTTAAGGTTGTTGAAAATAACTTTTAGAAAAGAAAAGAACAATATGTAAGTGATTTTGAACAGCATAACTCAAAATCCAAAAGCAAGATAAATATTTCCCAAATATCTGATACAAAGATTCTCAAGAAAATCACTCTCCCACAAAAACTACACTTTACATAGAACATTTTTCGGAATGTTTCACTTCCTCAAAAAAAGCTCTAACTTGTGATTAAAATACCATATATTAAAGACATTGACCTGACAAATAAAATATTTATATTAAATTTTCTGGGAATGGCTTAACAAATCCTTTTTACTCAGAAGGAATTTTGTAGAATTTTGTGTAACTGGTGTAAGTTGAACTATTGATAAAAGTATACCACATCAAATGTAGATCTCTTTAAAACATACAGTTAATTACAAATAACCTTTCTGTGATATTTCTGAAAAATTAAATTGTAATTTGGCTCATACCAGATACAATTTTAAACTCTGAAATCACAAAACATTATTTCATGTGCTTGTTTAGTTCTCATTTACAAAGGACAGAAAAATTTCAAATCATTGATTACCTCCAGGTAGCTTCTCTTTAGTTTTTGAGTGGAAAAACAACTTAAATTATGTCATTCTTAATATAGGGCTTCTAAAAACTACTTTATGTGTTGCAAAGGCTGAGTATTCTCCCTCAATTTCTTTGGCATGTAGATATATTACTAAATGTCAAGACAAAATATTCATAATGTTGGAAACTAGTGATTAAAGTACAGTTTGAGAACCAACATTATTTGATCTTTGTGATATGTTAGGAGGCCCTTCATTTGAACATGTCTTTGAATTTTATGTGGTGTTTTTGCAGACGCCTGATACATTAATTCAGACATAAGTTAATGGTTTATTTTTCTTGGTTTCCTAAAGCATTGTTAGTTTTATATATACCATTTAATTCCATTTAAAACCACAGTCTAGCTAAGAATTTATAGCAATTTCTCTGTGCATGTGGCTAGTCATGGTTTCAGCATTTTTTAACTTTAAACCTTTAGAAAATTAGGCTGTCTGTCAAACATCACAAAGAATTTTTGCAATCAGAATCCCAGTGTTTAATGTTTCAAAGTTTCAATTACATACCTTTCTTGTTGGGGATGCATCATTGTCCCTGTATACAAAGGTCTGGAGTTTTGTTGTCTCTGAGGACGGAGGACCTGGAACGTGGAATGTAGCATATGGCCGGATATCCTCAGAATATTCTAAAAGTAACATAAAATCAATAATGGTCATAGTGAATGTACAGATCATGTTTAACTTCATTGTGCTATAACAAATTTTACTGATCCATAAAGCAGATAAACTTAAAAGTAAGCAAATAAACTAATTAGGTGCAATTTGTCTCTTCATATTGTAAATAGGAGACCACCTCTTAAGTTCCCAACCTAAAATTTCAATTCTCTTAATAAATGTAGCTGTCACAAATTGGTTACTTCAAAACTAATAGCTACATTATCAGTTTGTTGAGTCTTACCTTCATCTTAAACCGGTACTTTAATTTAAAAAAGGTATTTTGGAAAATGGGAATATACTATCTAATGTGCATTTATTTATATTTGAAAGCCTGAATGTTGCATAATAAGTAACTATCCTTAATAATTGAAAATAAATGTTAAAAAGGTATTTAAGTAATTCTAATTGATAGCCTGAAATTAAGTATTGGAGGTAGTGAGGTGCTTAATACCATATTTATTTTAGTTTTGGAAACATTTCTCCCACCCTCAGTTGTAAAACTTATGCATGTTGCATCATGACATCAGCATCTTTTAACTAAAATTTTAGCTGAATCTATGATATCTCATATAAAGCTGGCAGGTAGAAGAATATTAAAGTTGATCATTTTTGTTGTTGTAATTTACGTCCTCCAACCTTAAGTCATATCGGACGATGAATGAAATAGGTGAAATGATGCTCAAATGGGTCCGGGGACCATGGAGCTTAGAGTTATCTGACATTCGTCTTTCAGGATAAGAGAAAACCCCGGAAAAACCTTATCCAGGTAACTCACCTCGACCGAGATTCAGACTCGGGACCTCTTGAACGCGAAGCACATGCTACCATCCACGCTATCGAGGCGGGCTTAAAGTTGATAGGTAATCTTGGTTCTTGAAATTGTTAATTCTTTCCCATACTGTTAACTCCATTTGTCTTTTTGCTTAGTTTATTAATTGTACTTCCAGTACAGTTTTCATGGTAATAGTTCCAATTGTTTTAGCTGCCAATTTGTCTATTTGTTTATAGCTAATATCCTAAAATCAATATTTATCCTGCTTTCCTAATTTCAAACAAACTGGCAAAAAGATCAAACAAGAAAGATGAGTTATAGTCCTAAAGGACTCACACTGAAGTTAGCTAAATACACACATGCGAAACAGTGGGTAAGAATTCCTTTCTTGGAAGTGTTGAAAACAGTGTTGTTATGATAAATTAACTTTAAAGAGAGTCGATTTAAGACACTAAACAACACTTACTTTTAAATTTTTCTGGAACATGTTTCTGAGGCTTTGCCTCTATCATCAGCCGGCTCTCGACTGGTTCTCGTTGGTGTAGCTGACGATATTTTGTCACAGGTCTCCTCTGGTGGCGGTTCAAGGAACTTGCTGAACAAATCTTTCTGGGGGATATCGAAATTAAATACTTTGTTCCTATTTTTTGAAATGAAGATTTGTTCCCATGTGGATAGTTCTTGTTTTCCTGATGTATGTTTTAGTAGTTTTGGTTCTGGATTTATGTTGTGGTTTTTTTCCCAAAAATGTGTGGCAACTGCTGATTTTTCTAATTGTTTATATTTTATGTTTCTAAAGTGTTCCTTTGCTCTTGTTTCTAAATTTCTTTTTGTTTTTCCAATATAAATTTGACTACAGTCATTGCATTCAATTTGATATATACCAGATTTTTTGTTAGACGGAATGGCATCCTTGATGTTTGAGCAAATTAGGTTTTTTTAAGGAGAAATGGTTGACTGGTGCTAGTTGAATGTTTTGTTTTTTGAAGACTTTTTTGAATTTATCATAGGCCCATGGATGGTAAGTGATTTTTTGAAAATCATATTAGATTCTGTAGCTGAGAGGGTTGTGGTTTCCTTTAGTAGCTTCTTCTTTTTTGCTAAGTTCACTTTTTTGTCCACTAATGATTTGGGAAAGTTATTTTTTTGTGCTATTTCAATTATTTTGTTGTATTCTGTTTTGTATTCTTCTGTTGTGAGAGGGATGTTTACCAGTCTGTGTGCTAAACTATTGAAGATTGCCTGTTTGTGGGATCTTGGGTTGTAGCCATTAGCTTTTATGTAGTTGTCTGTCTGTGTTGGTTTTCTGTAAATGCCAAAGTTTAGTCTGTTTTTATTCCTCATTATTTCTAGATCCAAAAATGGTAAATGCTCACCTTTTTCTATTTCTACAGTGAATTTGATGCTTTTTTCTTTGGATTGATCCAAAGGTTTCCCTTGGATGTTCAAACGCTGGCAACGATATGTAGATGACATCTTTGCAATAGTACCAAAAAAACACATCAGTGATGCACTAAAACTTTTAAATATCCAAGAAAAAAGCATCAAATTCACTGTAGAAATAGAAAAAGATGAGCATTTACCATTTTTGGATCTAGAAATAATGAGGAATAAAAACAGACTAAACTTTGGCATTTACAGAAAACCAACACAGACAGACAACTACATAAAAGCCAATGGCTACAACCCAAGATCCCACAAACAGGCAATCTTCAATAGTTTAGCACACAGACTGGTAAACATTCCCTCTCACAGCAGAAGAATACAAAACAGAATACAACAAAATAATTGAAATAGCACAAAAAAATAACTTTCCCAAATCATTAGTGGACAAAAAAGTGAACTTAGCAAAAAAGAAGAAGCTACTAAAGGAAACCACAACCCTCTCAGCAACAGAAACTAATATGATTTTCAAAAAATTCACTTACCATCCATGGGCCTATGATAAATTCAAAAAAGTCTTCAAAAAACAAAACATTCAACTAGCACCAGTCAACCATTTCTCCTTAAAAAACCTAATTTGCTCAAACATCAAGGATGCCATTCCGTCTAACAAAAAATCTGGTATATATCAAATTGAATGCAATGACTGTAGTCAAATTTATATTGGAAAAACAAAAAGAAATTTAGAAACAAGAGCAAAGGAACACTTTAGAAACATAAAATATAAACAATTAGAAAAATCAGCAGTTGCCACACATTTTTGGGAAAAAAACCACAACATAAATCCAGAACCAAAACTACTAAAACATACATCAGGAAAACAAGAACTATCCACATGGGAACAAATCTTCATTTCAAAAAATAGGAACAAAGTATTTAATTTCGATATCCCCCAGAAAGATTTGTTCAGCAAGTTCCTTGAACCGCCACCAGAGGAGACCTGTGACAAAATATCGTCAGCTACACCGAGAACCAGTCGAGAGCCGGCTGATGATAGAGGCAAAGCCTCAGAAACATGTTCTGGAAAAATTTAAAAGTGTTGTTTAGTGTCATTAATCGACTCTCTTTAAAGTTAAGTGGGTAAGAATCTCAACTGGTGTACATGCAACAATGATAGGTTATTAGAACTGAACTAAAGAAGACATTTTATACCAGGGTTTACCAAGGAGAAATTATAAAAGTGCTAACAGGAAAATGATATTCATTGTATCCAAGAAATAAACATAGGAAAAGAAGGTATCTGAGAAAACTAGTGTGCAAAATCATAAGAGTGCCTAAATTGTATCAAAATATTTAAAGTGCTCAAAAATTCATTTCAAAAGTTATCTTTCCATTGTTTTCAAAATATTAAAAGCTATAAATCTTTTTCCACCATCTCAGCAATGTTGCTATAGGTACTTTGGGTAATAAAATTCATATTTTCAGATAATAAATTACTATTTCACATTAATTATTGCCTTTTCAATTAATACAGGGCTATGTTAATCTGTAGGAAGACAATTTTCATTGTGTTGACAAAGAGTAACGGTAAAAGTACATTTTATAATGGTGCAGACTTTCTTAAATTAGAAAATTAGACTGACAACTACAATTAACTCATTAAAAGGTGCAAAATGATTTCAGACACATTAAAGTAGTGATTAATAGTAAAATGTATGTGTAATTGGATGATTCATAAATATTTATGTATTCGTTCTCATATATATTTGTTTTGTAGAACTGGACCACTCTATTAAACAGAGAGATAGGAGGAATATATGGATAGATAGGATAGCTTGAAATAGATAGGGTAGATAAGGAATAATAGATCTAGGCATCTGCTAAAATAATCCTGTTAACAGAATGGTTAATAATTGTAGTAGTAGTAGTGGTAGTAAATATGCAATATTGTTAATAAAAACATAAGCTTTATATCTGGAAGTGGTAGCATCATGCATAAATAGATCAGTCTCACCAAAGCTGCCTGGCTTGATCTCAAGCGACTGCATGTAACATTTGTATTGAATGAAATAGCATCTGGGCAGGTTTTCTCCATGTTCTCTAGTTTCCCCTGCCACTCATTCCACCAACTGCTTTATCATCACCATTTCTTTCATCACTTTCATCTTCATTTTTTATCATCTTCTTCTGTCTTATACAAAACTTCAGGTCATTCCCCTCTTCCTGGTTCTGAGTTCACCATTCCACTTCCAAATAACAAAGACTGCATTCTCCAGCCAGAAGGGACTTGGAGCACCAACTATGTTCCACCCTCTGCTACTACTCCCCAACTCATGATGTAACGATCCAAGGTTGAGGGTTGCAGTGGTCAGGCAGTAGGTCTTGGTCCTTCATGGACAAACATGAGCTGTTATGCTGCAGAAGTTTGTTTAGTTTATTTCCACAAATGAATTTCATATACCTTTAAGTTGGAGTAGGGTGTCTCTGAAGAACTTTGCCATATTGGAAGCCACCCTATTAAACACAAACTTCAAACTTAGGCATGACACATAACTTGACTCCAGCTTGAGCTTATTGGCAACTTTAGAAGAATGAAATAAGCCCATTGATCCTGTAGGTCAAAGGTCTGATACTGGTCTAGGGATGGCTCACTAGAACCTCTAACTAGGAAAGTACTTCTATGGAGAGCCAGCGATAGGAGAATTTGCATCTATTTTACACTATGTTGCCATCCTAGTAACAAAGTAAACAAGAGAGTTTCTGCCTACTTTACATTACCTACTTAGCACTTATCTTAATACTTGATATACTAACATTCTAGCCCTTTATATCTCACACTAAAAATCCCTTGTGACATACTATCCTAGCACTATAAGATCCTAGCACTATATCTATATTTTAGGTAACTTGTTACCTTATAAACTTCAGAAGACTTAACAACATCAAATAAATGAAAGGAATATGAGCAAAGTATACTATCGAGATTTAACTGTATTGGAACACCACAGTGAAGCGAAATAATTATTAATTTTTAGATGAGTCGTATTTATTACACATCTGCTTCACTTTCGTACCTATTTTGAGGACATGTTTCGCAAATCATCGTTTGCATCTTCGGCTCTTATGCGACTAAAGCTTGATCCAGTGGTGTGGGTAATTCTGGAGGATCAAGCTTTAGTCGCATAAGAGCCGAAGATGCAAACGATGATTTGCGAAACATGTCCTCAAAATAGGTACGAAAGTGAAGCAGATGTGTAATAAATACGACTCATCTAAAAATTAATAAATAAAAGTATACTATGTTGGAGCGATATGATTTGAGAGCATGAAACTTTATATGGAAATGTGTAGTCATTTTTGTTACATAATGAGCAGTTTGTAATCGTTTTGTTGTAGACACCAGCTTTTTACATTATGGCGATTACATCATCTACATATAACCCCCAATAGCCGCACTTGTCTTTGATTAGGGGTCCAGTATGATTATTTTGTAAGGGTTGGAACATTACTAGTAGCAACACTATTGTAGAGACACCATGCAATGGAACATAATAATATTGCTGATGGTACACATTGGTTACATATCTACCTTACCACGGAGCAAATAGACTCTCCCTTTTCACATGCAAAATAGTGAGAGGAGCAGTCAGATTAGTTGGTGGCTTAATGTGGTGTTATCATGTTTTCAAAATAGAAGCAATGAAGTTAGACAAAGACTGAATGTGTCGGGAGTCGTACAGCACAACCATGTTATCAAGGTCTTCAAGAGGCTTGCAAGGAATCTGCATTGTTTTACAGAACATGTGGCACAACATGTAAAAACCTTCATTGAGGGATGTCAAAATTTGATAAATATGCATTGGCCAGGTTGACCTAGTATCAGTGAGGAAGTGCATGCTCTTGCCACATTACTGGACAGAGACTGATGCCATATGGTTCAAGAGCTGACCATACATGGGGTTTGCGCATACAACTCTAATTCACATTCTGAAAGAACGTCTGGGCATGAGAAAAATAATCACATTTTTCCATAGCAGACCATCAATACACACTATTACTGTTCATTTTTGTAGCACAATGTGTGACCAGGTTTGAGAAAGAAACAACGACACCTTCTGTAGAAACCTCCCATCATTTTGCACAACAATACACATACAGCATAAACTTTGGCTAATCTTTGAATAATAATTTTACACAAATAAAAATATTTGTAACAATCTCCACTTAACTTAAGAAGTTGATAATTCCTTCTTCTTTAGAAAGATTGATTTCGAAGGCACATCGCCTTCGTCTTCAGTTTACTAAACCAACTCCGTTTACTAACCAACTAAACTGAAGACAAAGGCGATGTGCCTTCAAAATCGATCTTTCTAACGAAGAAGGAATTATCAACTTCTTAAGTTAAGTGGAGATTGTTACAAATATTTTTATTTATGTAATATTTGTTGCTTCACTGTGACTAGCTTCATTTTCTGTGTGATCTTTGAATAAACATTTTTTATGAGTTCCCCCCCCCCCCCCCCGAAATTCAAGTCACTAAAGCTTTTCCTTTGATTTTTAAAATATGGTATAGATATGTTGATGGTATTTTTGCTATTGTTCCTGAAAAATAAATTAACGATGCTTTAAAATTACTAAATTTACAAGATAAAGCTATAAAATTCACATTAGAAACTGAAATTAATGGATTTCTTCCTTTTCTAGATTTGAAGATAATAAGAAATAATAACAAATTAGATTTTGGTATGTGTGTTTGGAGGAATTTAGTAACAGTGACGTCAAAATTAATATAAAAATTATTTGTACCAACCACAAATAATTTTTATATTAGATTTTGGTAGTTATAGGAAATCCACTCATATTGATAATTACATAAAAAATAAGTTTTAACCCTTTTTCACATAAATTTGCTGTTTTTAATAGTATGATTTATAGATTAATAAATATACCACTAAATAAAGAAGAATTTAATAAAGAATATAAACATATATTCAGTAATATAATATAATATTGCTTTAATTAATGGTTATAATAAAGATTTTATACAAAAGAAGATTGAAAAATTTAAATATCAAAAAACTGTTAATGATATTTCTACCCTTAAAAAAATAAAAGACGATTATAATTTTAAAAAATTTACTTACCATCCTTGGGTTAATAAACAACTTCAAATTTTTTTTTAAAGAAGTTGGTATAACTTTAGTTCCTCAAAATAAATATAGTATTAAAAATGTACTACATTTTTCTAAAAAAGATAAAATTCCTAATAATAAAAAATCTGGTATTTATCAATTTAATTGTTTAGATTGTGATCAGGTTTATATTGGAAAGAAAACGTAATTTGGAAACTAGAACAAAAGAACATTTTCGTAACATCAGATATAAACAAACAGATAAATCGGCCGTATCAGATCATTTTTGGTCATTTAACCATGAAATAAATCATGAAGAGAAATTATTAAAATAATTAAACGGTCCGATAACCATGAAATAAATGCTGAAGAGAAATTATTAAAATAATTAAATGGTCCGATAGATTTAATGGTGTGGGAAAAAATATTTATTTTAAAAAATAAACATTACGTAATGAATTTCAAAATACCAACAGTTGAATCTATTTTTAGGTTTGTTTCATTTTCAGAAGTTGGTAATACTAAAAAGACATAAGAAAGGCATGGTAACTATTATTCTTGACAATGGAGTTTATCTGTGGACTGAGGATGCAAACGTTTGTTTGTGAAATCAATTTCCATTTGAAAAGAAGTATCAACACCAATTTGTTAAGATAAGTGAAGCCTAAGTGGCAAATATTTTTATTTGTGTAATATTTGTCTAATCTGTTTGGTCTATGGGGTTATACCATTCACCATACTCTCCAGACTTAAGCCTTTATGATTTAGATTTGATTCCCAAGATGAAGGAATCCCTTCATGGCATTCACTTTAGAAATGCTGTAGAGATATATCGAGCAGTAGACTACTCCATTTGAACTATCAACACAACAGCCATTACTAAAAGTATCCTATGAATTCCACAACACTGGCACAATACTGGTGACTGAACTGAAGGATGGTAAAACATATTTCTCTTGTGTATCTGTTGTAAATACACAGCTGCAAATTTTAAAGTTTCAAAACTTATAATTATGCAAATTTCTTTTTTACTTAGGTAAGTCTTATATTCACTTTATAAAATTTTACAAATAACACAATGTAAACAAACGAAACAATATAAGGATGAAATGGAATCACCATCTTCTCAACACTCAAGAATATATTATAAGATTAAAATAATAAATAATTTGTGATTAATGTGATTTTGTATTAACTATAGTCATCATTTGGTTCTTAAAGTCTACATAATAACACTTGTATTACTTATTTTGATAATGTATTGTCGCGAATCCGATTGCGATAAGGTGGCTTGGCACACAAAGGAACTGATAGGCGGCTAGCATTCACAAAGCGCCGATAAACAAGAGACGGATAGTTTATCACACAGGTGAAAGACTTGCCGGCCCAGTTAGTGTTTAACGTTTCTTGAAGGTGATAGAATATTCGGATTACGTCATTAGATGCCTTATTTTCCAGAAACATCTAGTGATTGACAGAAGAGTCTGGAATTCATGAATGGGTGTATAAAAAGAAGCCATGGCTAGTGATGAGTTAGTTGTAAACAGAGTAAGCAGAGAACACCTGAGAGTGTTGTTGTTGTTGTTGTTGTTGAAAAGACACTGTGTAACAAGAGTGTTGTAACGAGAGCTAACGTTGTACACTGGATGCGGTTTGTTATTGTCATTGACCTTGGAAGATTGTGTTGTGATATGTGATGTAATGTTGTTACATGAGAATTGAACAGTGTATCTCTACGGAAATAAAGAACATTTAGAATTTCGGCAAATTGGACTTTTAATTCTACGAACCCACAAAGTCACAGTATTATAGCATGGTTTACTCCTGACTGCTTCACAAAAGCACATTTGAAACTACATAACTGCGAATTATTTGTAAATGGAATATTTGGTGCACTAATAAAACATTTAGTGAAATAAATAAGAATCTAGCAGGTATAAGCAATAAGTACAAAGCTTAGAAGATGTATATAGATTAATTTAAGTGTGAAGCATATGAATGAAGAGAGCATATCTTTCCTTGGAAATAAAGCAATATCCTCCTATAAATTCTTACCTGGAATGCATTCTAGAGTTGCAGGGGAAGGCGGAAGCTTACGTACTGTAGCATAATACTGTTCACGTCGGGCAAGATTGTGCTTGTTGTCCTGTGTAGCACTAGCTTGTACGTCCTGGAGACTTGGATGGGGAGATGTTCGGTTAGATCCAGTCTCTGTTAACAAAAACACAAGATTAAAATTTTAAGAGTTGACATTAGCTGAGGATGTTAGGAAGGTCTTAATGAAACGTGTTCAGTGTAAACATTAGCAATGTATGGAGCATTAAGTACCAGTACTGAAAATTACATTAATTTAAATATCGGTTGTAACAGCAGCTGTGAATACAAAACATTCAAGGATTAAGTTAAATGTTTACATATATATTACAATTTGCATTCAAAGTATTGAAATATTAGCATTGCTATAAATCAACTGGATTTTTTTTTTTTTATTTTACTCCTGTAGTCTTGGTAAAAATGACTCTAACAGGCAAGTAGAACCCTTTTGTCCTCCATTCTTCCTCTAATTCATGCTGACATAGAACCAACAATTTCTTTCTTTAATGGCCATTTCAAGAACCTTGTGTATCTAAATTCTGTTGAAACTATGTTGAGTGTGAATGTGAGTCAAAAAACTTGGAAAATCTGCTACAGAAACTTTAAGTTTGTTATGCATAACTAACCATGATCAGTGTTTACTGGTTCAAGGAAGTCAAAGAAGGATGAGAAGTGATTGAAGATAACCCATGACCAGGCTGCCCTCAAACAGCAAGAATGGATGAAAACATTGTAGAAGTTTGTGAAATTATTAGGAAAGATCGCTTGAGCATTTGAGCAATTGACCTACTACAAGGGTGTTTCAGAAACCTTCTGTGAGTGGGTAAATAGAAGAGACCTGAAATGTGGAAGAATCAATCTTTGATGTTGTATCAGGGCAATGCTCTGGCTCAGAACACACTGACAGTTTCTGGCAAAGCACAAGATTTGTATGCCAGAAGCCATATTCACTTGACCTGACCCTCTGTGACAGTTTTTATCAAAATCAAGTCTGCATTGAAAGCAACTTGGTTTGGGCCTCTAGATGCACTGAAAGTATCTGACACACAGAAATTAACTTAAAGCATTGCTTCCAACTGTGGAAAATGCACATGTACAGTCTGCAACATCAGGAAGAAGACTATTTTGAAGGTGATAGTATTTCCAATGTGTAATTTTTTTTATAATAAAGATTATGAAGCCCACTTTAATCATTTTATAACCACACCTCCTATTTAACAAATATACATTCTCTGGAATAAATTAGATAATACTGTCACTGCAAAGGGAAGATGTCTTCCAACTGGCCGCCTGGGTTGGCATGTAATAACTTAAATACCTGGGTCTGGACATACTAATGGTCCTTCTTTGGCACAACAAAGGCAATTGTGTTTTGCCTAACAGCACACAATAATTTGTTAGACAGTCCCACTATTTTTCTCTTCTAGAAAATTCCCTTCTGATCTGAGAATTATATAATGAGTTGACAGTTTCAGCAGTGAGTCAGTCGAGTTGAACTTAGTGGAGTTGAGCTTTGAGTAGACAGTTGAAAGTAAGAGTTCAATTAAGTGAAGTTGAGTTGTGATTTCAGCCAAGAGGTGATCTGTATATTTTTCAGTGCACATGCACTGTATCTCAAGTGTAATGCCTGCACTACACTTAATATGCAAGTAACAAATAATGTGTATTAGCAGTAACTGGTGTTTTCATTTATTACAATATTTATAGCACGCACGCACGCACGCACACACACACACACACACACCACATGTACGGCTGGAAAAGATACACCTACTAGTAATTTTTGTTTGCTTTTTTCCCACAGAAATGCACAATTATCATGGTACAACTCTGCAGTCACCACATTACAAGAAAGACATTGAATGTTGTTTGCCTGTGAATAAAGTTCAGGTATGCATGAATTTAAGATTTTTATTTAAGTAACTGGTAGCCAGCTACTTAATTTATTAGTGCTAAGTAATTATAATTATGAATATAACTAGGCAAGTCTTAGATTAATAATAAAATATCAATCAAAAGATATCAAAAGAAATAGATATCAAAAGATATTTTAAGTTATCAACATAAAATCAGTAACATCTTGTTTTACGTTATATTTAGTAATAATATAAACCTTATGGACCATGTTTCCTGTTTTGATATAACTTTTCACTTTCTTCTTTCAGCTTTAATCTGAGACACCTTTCAAATAGTAGGCATGCAGCAAATACTGAATCAGATACACAGATTTGATAGTGAACACAGGCTAACAAATTTAAAAGTAAATACAAGTAAACATACAAAAGACCATTTGCTTCTAATATTAGACGAAAAAGACGAAAACGATTTGCTTTTGAAATCGATTTCCATTAGAAAGAAAAAAGTATTAACATCAATTTCTTAAGATAAGTGGAGCCCTAGTAGCAAATATTTATATTTGTGTAAAAGACCATTTATTAAAGGTTCCAGATTAAAATGTTAATTGAAATATAAATTATGAAAGTTTTAGATTTTAATTGTTTTATAGATAATCAAAATTGTATTCTCAATTTGTTGAGCCATACAAATGATATCTTTAGCTGATTTTGATATTGAAACTTTCTTTTGTTGTACAAAATGTGAAAAATTACTGCGATTCTGAGTACTATACCCTCATCCTGTTGCAATAACAATAAAATGCAGAATACTTTGTTGAAAATTCATTGCTTTATCCATCTGAAGAAAAGTTATAATTTTATGGGAAAACGTTTAAAATGGTATAAGAAACCAACATAACATTCTGAGAGGACTGCCAGGCCTGGCAGGCAAAGTTCATCTGTTTGTCAAAATCCATTTAAAAAGAACTGCATGGGAATTTATTTTATAAAGATACAGTAGATACGTATTTATGTCTAATGCAGTAAATGTATTAGATACAACATTTTCTGAAGCATTTAGTAAATTTTCAAATTTCAAGATAAAGCCTGAGAAACTCAATGTTTCTCATTAATTATTTGATGTGCCTTATTAAAAATTAATGATAAAAAAATTGCCTGAATATTTTTTTAATTTTAGAGAGAAGTTATATCTACAACATTTTTCTAGTGATATTTAATTTCCTGTATCTGATACTTACTTCTTTTGAGGCAAAAGCAGACTCCCAAAAGACTTAGACAGAGAGCTACTGCAGAGAAAACAGCAAGTACTACTACTTTGACATCTTTGTGCAGTGGTGCTCGTTGTTCTGTCTCTGTCTCCATCATTACCAAACTGGGACTCACTGTTCCTAAAAGAATATACTTTATCAATGATCATATGACAAAGATAAATTTGAAAAAGCTTTTGGAAAGTACTAGATTAAATAATTTTCCATTCTGTAAATTTAAATACAACTAAATGTGTATATGAATATGAATAAATGAGTGCGCTTCACATAAAAAGGAAAATAATGAAGCTTTACAATAAATTTAAGTTGTATGATTCAAGGGAAGTAACTTTGTCAGCTGTAAATGGGCAGATGAAATGAGAGAATATAATTCTTGGTTTCTTAGATTTATGTCACATTATTGACAAGAGAGCAAGAATATTTTTTAAATTTATATGCTTAACTAAAAGATGAAACTGAAACATAATTAACTTGCATTGCATGACCTAATCCTCATTAAGAATGCCTATAAAGATCAGTAATTAAATATTATTTAGTAAATTCTTGTACGATATACTACCTGTATCCCAAAATAATACTCCCATTTCGTTAGCAAGTACTTTATTGACAATAAACAACAAGTCAATGCTATTGACAGTACTGATATTTGCACCTGGTCACTCAACACTGTAAGACACCACAGTCTGATATGACAATTTTGGAATCACTGCAGAAATAGGGGAAAACACTACTGCCATTGCATTTTCTGTTTCCCCATGTGAGGCAGTTTATAACAGTTCTTTCATTAACCTTGATGTATTCAACCATAATTTGTTTCAGGATCAGGAAAACATTGTTCAGTGTCTCAGCACAAAGGTCCTTGAAGGCTTTCTGAACAGAAGTAACAAATTGATCTACTGTGGATGTTGCCTCTTGATTTTGGAGCGGCTGATTGGTATGGAAAAAGCTGAAATCAAGGACATTCATATGTGGCTATTTGGAGTCTGATAGTACAGACTGGTGCATGGAAATGTTCCGATGCTGATGGTATCTTTTGGTGTTACTTTATATAACATTGGCATAACCATTTCACCATTTGTGTTCTACACCAGTCCTGGATGTACCAATCTCTTGTTGGTTTATATCGAAGTCCAATAACACAAGCATTGACCGATGAACAAGGCTCTTAGCCGTGGTGCGTAGTGGAAGGGGAGGGGTAAGGAGGAATTTAACCTTAGTCGTACGATTGGCAACAACACCATCTCCTTACTGTGTCCATTGCTCATTGGTTTGATGTCATAACTCTGGAATTCCAATTCCGGAACCAGGGAAAAGGACAAGGAGTGGGTTAAATGAAACAGCTTTGTTGAATATATTGTCCTCTACACTATGCATGCTATTTGAAGTGAGCAAACGAGATGGATAAAAGCTGAAATTAATTGAGCTTATTGAACAAGGATATAGCGGTGCAAGGGTAAAGAAATGAGATGGGTCAAAATAAATATGTGCAATGTTCAAGTTGATACACATAATTAAAACAGATAAATCTGTCCCTACCCTCATTCTCTTCCCAGGAAAACTGCACAAACCTGAGAAGATTCATTGTTGGAAAAGTATGGGCAATCTGCTCCTGACCTCAATAACTGCTGATAAAATAAAGTTTGATAAGATGCATTCTGAATTATATGTTTCAATATAGCTTAAACTGACTGGGCCTCTGGTTCACCATCGTGAAACAAAGGGCAGCAGCACACCTTCCTATCGCTGACAGAGGTTTGAACTGGGGGCATGGTGCCATTCATCTCCCAACCTAAACAGTTGTTCCGCACATTGGAAAGTTTCCGTGCACCAACTGTACAATTGTACAGTTAGATGAGCATTAGAAGCTTTGAACTCAGGATCAGAAGAATCAATGTGCAGTTTTGCATTATTCTGTTGTATGTTGATGGATTTTGATGCCATCCATGATGGCCATTTTGACTTGATAGCACAAAGAACTTTCTTGATTAGCATTTTTCTGTATTCATCCAGTGTAACACATTAAATATGTTTCATAATCAGTGTCCCCTTAAGTCTATTTTTGCTCTTGCAGTTTGCTGGTTCCTGATCAATAAACAGTAATACTCCAATTGTTCCACCAAAGTACTGGTTGATAATTGAATGACATTTGTAATGAGGCATTTATTCTGCCAGGTTCAATATGTACTGAGTTCAGCAACTAGGTAAAATTTTACTTTTTCTGCAGTCATGTAAAACCATTTTCTGTCAATATGAATCTAATCGAATATGTTTGGAATTCTTACTCTATGTATCAAAATTGCTAGATTTAGCATTGACAAACAAAATTGCATACGGTTCTGTTCTTCTGTAAGTTCAGTGTTGGCTGTGCATCCTAGACCGCTAAACTGGTATAGTATAGCAACACAAAGAAAATCCCTGTAAGGAATGTGCTGTGGGACAAGGACAGCGAATGTGTGTGGCAGAGAACACTTGCTATACAAGGAGCAGACCGTTAAAAAAACATGCGCCCTATTCACTCTGTACATTAAAGCCGAGAAGATTCATTCACAAAAGTAGAAGCTGTCAGAATGTTTTTGAATGGTCTGTAACTGTACTGACATGGGGTGTCATAAACCTGTCCTGGGAGGGTGTGAGGACCTTCGGCCAACCCCCTGCATCTCACCCCCCGGAGACTTTCTCTCCTGTGGAGGAGCATATATATATTAAATATCACTGATAAGTGCTTCCATTGTTGTTACATTCTCATGCCGCACAATAAAAGCTTGTGGATGGAATGCAACTATTATTTTGGGATAGAGGAACTATTACATAAAAGATATTTCTTGCACTGAAGTATAAATTATATTTGTTAATCAATACTGCGGCTCTTTACATTTCATGCTGTCAAAATATGTTTTGAAGTACAAAGGATCACAATATTGACAAAATAATGCAACCTTTTAATCTTATTAATATTAAAAAACTTACAACTTTTTTTATGCACCCTATTGTATATGCTATGAGAAAGGACACAGAGTAAGAGGGAAAATATTTGACTACATATTAGTATGTTCTGAAAAGTATTTGTCATATTAGGTCCTTCAATAAATTGTAATCTTAGTTTACATTATATTTTAAGAGGCTTTAACCTACTAAACCATTTCCATAAAAATAAAAACATTAACAATTTATATGAAGTTCTAAAAGGAATTCATGACAGTATAAGAGCTATTTTATTCAAGAGATGTCGGTCAAGGTGGCTCAGTTTCCTACCGAAACCAAATTTCTGGATTTAAACCCAGCCCAGACCAACTGCTTTTAAGTGTTCTTTGAAGTCAAAGCTTCATGTAAGTAGATTTATGAGTACTACGTTTAAACAAATTTCCAGCTCAGTTGGCAATTGTCAATGCTGTTAACAAACAAAACATTTAAACATTTTTATTCAAGAAACAAAGAATTTCAAATGTTCTTTCTTTATTAACAATAAGAATGTTTACTTTCCCCTATATATCTCACCTCCATATGATGTAAGGGTTGTAAACCGATAGTTAGCAACACTAGATCCTGCAGCATTGTGAGCAGTTACTCGCAGTTTGTATTGTGTTCCTGGACGGAGATCCACCATTTCAAATATCTTTCCAGGAGCTATGTTATTCCCTACTGTAAATAAAAAGAGTAAAAATGATTATTTTATCCACTACCCAAATATGGAAGGAGTGCTTTTGCATGTATTAATCTATGAAATCAGCTTTTAGAGTTGAAACTGCCAACATTCTTCTTCCTAACAATGAATTGCTTCAATCATAAATGTCTGCCTTTCTTCTGCTCTATCTTTGTGATTTCTGAAAACTTTCAGTGATTTTTTTTTAGTTCTTAGCTTTTGAGGACACATTTTGATGGTGTGAGCATTGATGATTTTTTTTGTTTTTGTAATTTATGTTCTCTAACGTTAAGTCATATCGGACGATGAATGAAATGAGTGAAATGAGGCTCAAATGAATCCGGGTCCATGGAGCTTAGAGTTAATGACATTCATCTTTCAGCATAAGGAAAACCCCCGGAAAAAAACCTTTTCCAGGTAACTCACCCTAACTGAGATTCGAACTCAGAACCTCTTGAACATGGGGCAGACACGCTACCTCTAGGCTATCGATGCGGGCTTTGAGCATAGATGATTAAGCTGAAATATACATATATGTTTTACATAGAAAGCTTAGGGTGCTCATTTCCGAGTTTTAATTATTGACAAGTAATACTCGGAAATCCTTTTCGCACTTGAACTGTTTGGTGTCATTCTCCCCGACAGTATATTACAAATTGTTCCAAATAATTGTAGTTTTCAATAATATAACATACCTTTATAGTATAACCTAAATATAAGAAAAATGTTAATGGAATTGTGCATGGAACTATGATGAAATATGTACCCTATTGTAACCAGCAGCTATGTCCTAAATTGCATTGTGAACATTTCATCATCCATTAGTCTGATTTTTAAAAGGTCATCTGTGTCTCCACGAGGGGAACTGCAATGTTGCTGAGAAGCAGATAGCAGTTAGGCATATCCCCTTATTTACCCTCCTAACACTCAAAACATATAAACAAGCATTTGAGTTTATCTCACCTCGAATCCAAATAACCTGGATAAACACAAATAACAGAAGCCATCTTCAGTTCCAGTATTCAAAATAAACAAATGCTGTACCTCCATATGACTCAGCTACAGCAATGCCTACTTTTCACTCAGTGTTTATTTTAGTATTTATATAATTTTGTTAAACTAAAAGTGAAACAGAGAGCTTCTGAGTGGATGACCGGGGAAAGGAACTTAAATTTTTAAGCCAACTACTCAGTCCTGATGACTTTCCTTGGACAGTGATTTGGTATGTGAATAGATAACTACTCTACACTGACACCTCATCATTTATGATTGAAACTGATGTTTGTGGTATAATAGTATAGAAAAATTTATGTCAAATATCTTCAAGAATACCACAAGCCTCTGAAGAGAAGTAAACTTATTTTCAGAAACAGTGGATCTGCTTCTTTTGAAAATAGAAAAAGTGTTCACAATGGTTTCAACAATGAAATTACTGAAGTGGTAGAAATTGTGCCATTTGAAATGAGAAAAATAAAATGAAACAAAACTGTGTAGTCAACTTCATTGCACACTTGTGTGGAAGTTACATAAATATCAGTATTTGGGTCTTTGTCCTTTTATAAGAGAAACAATACAATGGGAAAATTTTTTCCATTACCTGCAAATAAATTAAATCAATATATAAATACATTAATGAAAGAAAAAGCTTTAAGGTTTATGAAATGAGTTAAAAGGAATTATTTACCTAATAGCAAAATAAAAAAAGTGTGAAGATTGAGATAAAAAAGGTGCATATGTATACAGTGCCATGCCTATCTATTCAGGTGTAAGCAACAACTTTTAAGAGAATAGGTTTCACTGGGAAATCATTATTTTCATCTCTAGTACTGGTCTGTCTGTGCCAGAAAATACTTAGTAGTATGCATATAAACATGTACAGTAGCAGCCGTACAGCTATACATAGCAAGGTCAAAAACTTAAATGATGACAGTACAGGAAACAATCTCAATATATCCCTTATGCAACTTTCACTTTAGTAGATGAGCAAAAAATGCAATATATAACCTCATCTTTGAGAGACTTAATGAAAATGACTTTTTGAAGCTATATCTCAATATCTTCCTCCACTTTTTTGGCTCTCTATGCTCTTGCAACAAGGGCAGCAACTGTAAGACATCCAGCTCTACTGCAGTATATTGTGACAGAAAACAAGACAAAGTTCACCTTAACTCATTTTACGTAATTGATAGCACAATGCTAACTTATAATCACCTTCTTTTTTCTTTCTAGAAATATGCAGTGTGAATGTATCTCTTTAATCTTCCTTGATGTTTCTGTTGCAGCATCAACTTGTGCTGCTTGTAATTACTCCGAAGCACACATAATGTTTCCCTTTTAAGCTGCTCTGCTTGTCGACTCTGACACAACAACTCTAATATTCAATGGTGAACTGCTCTACTGAACTGGACACACTACCTGCATAGTGATGATCACCACAGAGCAAGAATGCACTGTACTCCTACAGGCCAGTTCACAACTCTGGACCATATTGCACTTAGGACTTACTCTGAACTGAACTGTGAACTCAGATGCTGGCATTTGCACCTTTCTGCTGGACATGATGAGAATGTTCTGACGTAGACTGCTCTCAATTTCCAGAGTTTGAATGGCCTAGAAGACATCTCTCACTGAACAAATGTGGCTTGTGCTTCCAGGTTTGTGATATCAGCTAGTGATATCCTTGAATATTACAAATTTTTGTTTCTTGTCCCAGCAAACAACAAAGGTAGTAGAACAGTTTTGCTCACATTTAACTGCTACATGGCAAGCACTTGCTATATTGCCATGACAATATATACTGCGAAAAGGAATATATGGAATGTGTACTTTGCCACTGTTTCACTCTTCAACCTAAACTTCAATTGATTTTGATCTTTTTCTGCACACAGTGATATGGTACCTAGCACATTTATTATCAAACAAATTGCACATGCATGTTTCATTTGGTACATGGTTTGATGGTATTTTCAGGTTGTGTTTTCTTTGTATATTGCCAGTCTTATTACCACATGTCTTAATTTTTGGTTATTACGACCAGTCCTGGTTTTGCCAAAATGGCACCTGTTAAGTAGAAATATTCTCATACGGTTTTCCATTTTTGTCTTTCTTGGATAACTTCTTCTACTCCTGTTGTAGGTAGTATCATAATTCTTCTAGGAGAAATAGTTTTTTACATAATGTATGCATTAACCTGGATAATGTTTTTATGGGAAGGCATAGTTTTAATTTCAGAAACTTGTCTTTCACTTGTTCTAATTCTGTAGATTATGTTTCCCCATATTATATCTATCCCATATATCAGTACTGGTAGTACTTTAGACTTCAAGATTCCAACTGATGTTTCTATGAAGACATTTCAGACTCTGATTTGTGTACATAAACCTTATAGCAGCTATTATATTTTCAGTTATGTAAATGCTACTACTATTGATTAACATTATCAGCCAGAACAACCAACACCAGCCCACGTCATCTCACAGGAGTAGCTCAAGAAGGAAGTCTGGGGAGTTCCTGATTATAGCGGCCAAGCTATTGGCCTGGAGGAACTCCAAACATCATCAATCCAAGCAGCACACTTCAACACAGAACACCAGATGATACACAGGAAGCTTGACCGTCTTGATGAGGATCTTCGGGTTCTCATCAGGAACCTAGTCATTGCCCACACTAAGAAGACAGCACCAACAGCATCAACAAAGCATCATCAACCACAACAGCAGAACGCAGGTACACGCAGGAGTTTAGGGCTCACCGCGCCAGATAGTATATTACATTCCTACATGTTAATTCCGAACATGTTCTTTCCTATTGTTACCTATATCCACTAGCCTGCCATCAAGTTTCATAGCTGCAGCCTAAAAATATACCTTTCATGCGCTTGTGTCCAAGGGGTGCCAGAATCCCAGAACCCACATACTAAAGTGGGTGCTTTGTGGGACTGCAATAAGCCATGTCATTTCTCCCTTCAATTTCCTATATTATCTGGTGGAGGTTTTTTAGTGGGAAGTGCTAAGGACAAGCAAGGCCCACACTACCCACTATGTCCTCCAAGACAGTGGGGGTCCGTAAATGGATTTTCCCTCCACTCGAATTCCCTTCACAATTACTATGTTTTACACTGTTTATATTACACAGTATCAAAATTCATTTGTTTTTAAAAAAACAGCTGCTATTAAAACTGTCATAATCCTTGTTATAAATGTTATGATTTTGAATAATTTTCAAATGTTGATACTTTTGTGCAATGAAAACAAATTTCAGGGATAATAATTTATGTACTTTACATGTTCCTTTCATGCTATTGTTACTGAACTTAAAATAAAATTAATGATCTGAAGAAAAAAACAATGGAATGCTAAGTGGATATGATTCACAACAAATGGGTAAATGTGAGCGCACAGTGTTGGGAGATATAAACACATGGAGTGAGTTAAGGAACCAATTTACCTGAAAGATGGCATGAACTATGCAAAATAAACCTGGGAAATTCACAAATATGAGAGGCATAAAAGGGTCACACTTTGATCATCTCTACACAGAGATAGTACCAATTCACTCAACCAGTTTTTTGCACACCTCTGTAGCACAGGTGGTAGCGTGTCTGACTCACATTCAAGAGGTCCCAAGTTTGAATCTCAGTTAGGCTAATCTGGATAAGGTTGTTTTTTTTTTCCTGGGTTTTCCCTTACCCTGAAAGATAAATGGTGTTAAGTAACTCTTAGCTCTATGGACCCTGGGCTCATTTGAACCATTTCATTCATTGTCCTATGACTTAACTTTGGGGAATATAAATTTAAAAAAAAGAAGAAAACTCTGTAGTTCTATGTCATACACATCAGCAGCAGCACCAGTTTTTTTTTTAATCTACTTTCTCCAATGTTAAGTCATATTGGGCAATGCATGAAATGGGTGAAATTATGCTCAAATGAACCCAGAGTCCATAGATCTTAGACAGAAGCAGTTAGTACTGCTTTAGAAAAATATTCAACCACCAGAAAAAAGACTAAGGAACCACTATTGATTTGCAGAGATTACAAGATTACTTCACAAGCTAGTAGTTTCTTTCATAATCATATGAGATGTCCATCCATCATAAGCATAACGGTATGCTTTAAATATCAAATAAAAGGAGAAATGAAATACACTTTTTGGAAATAAGGTAACACTACTTCAGAATATGCTAAGATGCTTCTCAATTACATATGTGAAATATTACACACTTTGTTCTGTACTATACAGGCTGTTAGAGGTATGAGTGCATACATTTTGATAACTGGTACTGTAATATGTTAAGTTAATATGTTAAATGTGAAATGTGTAGTGTTTAACGCCCGCTTTTACTACATACGGCACCGCAGGTGATGACACTGATGATATATGAGATGAAGATGGAGCACCGGTGGAATGAGATGGTGGGGGAAACCGGAGATCCCGGAGAAAACCCGCCCCAGCGCCGTGTTGTCCACCACAAATCTCACTTTGCGGTCGCCTGGGATCGAACCCGGGCCACCTTGGTGAGAACCAAGCGGTCTAACCACTGAGCCATGGCGCGGCCGCTTAATATGTTAAGAACACACCTCATTGGGTTAGTTGTTTTTTCCTTTAATCTAATAGTTTTCCCATAAGCACATCTTATAATTTGCTAACTGGCATTTTCTGTGTGTTCATAACTGAGCCATAAAATAAGCAATGCCTGTCAGTAGGGACCACCTGATTTTCTTCCATGTATTCACACTTCAATATCTGACTTGCTGGACTAGTGATCTGCAGTCAATTAGCCTTGCAAAATTCAAATATACCTGTATATTAAAATAAGCACTGAATGAATTGTAAATGCAAGGATTAGCATTACATCCATAATTTAACATAACTTTCTTTCTCGTTTATTTTACTATCAAAGTGTAAGTTGCATAAAGCACAAATAAGGAATATTTGGGTGCATAAGATCCATGACTCTATTTGTTATTGTTTCATAAGAGCATTTGCTATCACGAGGACTGCCTGCTATAGTTTACTTCTTCACACAGCCTGCCCCATGGAAAATTAAACACATATGACCTGAGTGAACCATGCATACTTGAAGCTACTAGCCAACCTCAAAACGTACTACTCTTATTAACTAAAATTATTAGTCTGCAAATAAGTAAATATTGATACAATATTGTTCATTACTCTATCCTTAGTTATCAATTCAAATATCTGCAGTTATACTCCTAACATCCTGTATAAGTAATACTGAATACAAGATTTCACTGCTATAATGAGTATCTATTTAAATGGCCTTTGAATAGAAATAGCTGCTCCTGGAATTTAAATTTTTATCTTATTGGTTGGATGTGAATGTTTTAAATGCTTTTGAAATTAAAGTGCTTAAAAATTATTTAAATATCTACAAAGATGCACAGTACTGACAAATATTACTGGCATATATACAACATTCCAAGAATGTTCATTTTCTGTATTTTCTACACATATTAATGAGTGAAAAATTTGAGAAGCAGTTTTACTTTCTGTGACATCAATACATATTATATTACAGCAGCAAAGATATGTCTGCTTCATAAGCTAGCTCTGCATTCCAGATTATATTTTATGACATTTTATAACACAGTTACAATATTTTTACACATATGCATATGTGATTTTTGGCAATGTTGACATGAAGATAAAAAATGTAAGCTCCATTTTGCATAGGTATATGAATGAATAGCAGCGAACTGAAATGAGAGAATAATTACCAACATTTTATGAAATATTTTTATATTGCATGCATGAAGAATTACTTAGAAACTGTAGTTTCAGTATTTATTTTCATTTTTCATATTCTGGACAAAGCTAGTTAATTGATCAAACTAAGTAAATAACTTTGAAAAGGGTAATCTCCAAAGAGAATAAATATCCAGACATAAAAAGTATATGCTTCATATATATACACTTACCCACAACCCAATCATTTGCTTTATTAGTGGAACCAGAGGTTCTGTGGGGTAAATATTCCACAACAAAATACAGCATTGGGCAACCTCCATCAGGCCAATTATCCAATCTCAGTGCTATTGCTGTTGAGTTCACTACAAGAATATCTGATGGAGGTGGAATAGGAGGGATACCACCTCTAGTACGAACTGCCAAAGTGGGGCTAGGGGCTCCACTGCCCACATCATTGTAAGAGGTTATAAAAACTTGATATGCTGTTCCACAACGAAGGCTGGTTAAAACATGTGTGTTACGTGTACCATCAACACGCACTTCTTCCCACTCTCCATGCTCAAGTTTGTAGTGAATTACAAAACCTCTCACAGGACTTCCTCCATCATCTCCTAATTTCCATTGCAACTGCAGGGAATGCTGAGTTGCACCAGTCTTCAGCAATAAAGGAGCAGCAGGGGACACTGTAAAATACAACAAATGTGCGTATTCTATGATGCGGTGGGGGAATATTGTAATATATAATCATGTATTACTGGACTCGGCATGTAATAAGCAGAGCTATGCTTTCTTTTTATAAATAATAAATACAAAATATGCTTTACAACTTTTACTGGAACTATTTTGAAACTATTTAGATGTTTCAACTATTTAGATGAAAACAATTAATTAAACCTGCAATATTTATGTAAATTTCATGAATTTCTAATTTTCTCATGAAAGTCTTTATTTACATGATAAATATGAAAATTAGCATATTTTAAAAATGAAGTAAATTTACATGATATAAAAATAATCAAAACACTCAAAATTTCCTTTTGAGCCATCAAAATTAATTGCAAAATCTGGTGTTATTATAGATTTGGCAATGATTAATTTAAGCAAGTACCTGAATTTCAGAGTGAAAATAACATATGCCTTTATTCCGTTGTTTAAGGACTATGGTACAATGAAGCACAAAATTAATACAATTTTGAGTCGAACTAATACTCATGCTCCATTTATTGCTAGTATTTACCTATTTGAGTATTAGTTCGACTCAAAATTGTATTAATATGCCTTTATGTTACACTAAATTCTGCAAGTACGTCTAAAATTTATAACAGATAATGAAGTTGATGTACTAAATATTCTGTTAATATCTAAAGCTAAAGTTTACGAATTTTACAGATTTTATGGGATATCTGTTTAAGCCTTAGGACTATCATTTAATGTGGACAGTGAAACACTCCCTTAACATTATAATTTAGTAATTACTGATGAGACCCTCAATAACCTAAAAAATATTTTAACTCATATGTTGCCATTTTGTGGCTGTAATATCTGCTCAAAAATAACTTGTATCTTGATTAAATCTTGCGTAAACTGCTACAGGTAATTTGTATTATAGATAAGTTGATCCTTTTTGTCCAAATGAATTTCGAAGTCAGTTCTTATATAAACCACACACATTTTTTTTTCTTTTGCAAAATTAATTTCAATGTTGTACATAACAAAAATCCGAAAATGAAATGGAAATTCTTTAAAAAATGTCCCCTGATAACAGGTTGTAGTAGAGGAGAAAACATGATCACATACCACTAAGCTTTTGTATACCATATAATAATTTAATAAATGCTTCTATAAACCTGAGAGTTTGTAAATATTAAAAGTACCTCATTCTTTATGTATTTATGACAATATCAGAAACTGCAATGATTATATTGATAGCTAATAAAGTGAAAGTAAAATTCAAATTCACTAAGAATACTGTGAAATAGATCACATGTTATAAGGTTCTTTGCACATTATAAGGTATAGCAGGAAATGGGACAAAATATGACCTTGTGTTACTGCTGCAATATACATCAGTATAAATTAATACCCTTTTAAGAAATGGAAAGTAAAATTCACTAATTGTTGCAATATTTAACCAAGTTGAACATTTCTTTGAAAATGTTTCTATTTATGGGTAATTAACCCAAGCTCATCATCTCAAGTGCATTTTAGCACAATACATACCTCTGCCATCAGCTAAGTGCGACATGATACCTGGCTTCAGTATACCAACAAATGCATTGCTGTACCTTGGGGACATCTGAAGATGAGCAATTTGTTAAACAGAAAGCTAAAATTTAATAGCCGAGTATCAATTTTTTATATCAGTATATTTTCCTATAGTTGCTCCAGGGGTAAAGCATGGTATGTTGTTAATGGAAGCACTATCTCTATATAGGCAACAAGTTTTGAACCCAAGTCCACGAGTTGCAGATATATAGGAACTGCTTCCCTAAACATCATGCTGTTCTTTGCTACTGGTCAAATTTGATTACTTTATTTCTTTCTCCTCTTCTTAGATTTTATGATTCATTATTCAGAAGTGATATGCCACTGCTGATTTTACCGTTTCCTTGTATGTATATGTACACACTGTCTCAAAAGTAATGTCATTCTTTAAGAAAAACAATTATTTAAATGTGTTCTACCAAGCAATTAACTAATTTTAACTAATGGTATACAGCATTAGATTCTATGGTCTTGAGCCATCGTTCAGCAAGGTTTATTATCCCACAATGGTCCCAGTTCCTGGTTTTTGATGCAAAGAATTCGGTGACACCCACTTGTACTGCTTCAATATTGTCAACATTTCTTCCACGTAGAAAATGGGCCATGGATCTAAAAAGAATGTAATCTGATGGTGTGAGATCAGGGCTGTATGCTGGGTGTGGTAGCAGTTTGATTCATTCCAATTCCTGAATTTTTTCTATGGTTGTTCGTGCAGTATGGATTGTTGCATTGTCCTGTTGCAGTAGAACTCTATTTTGGTTAACTAATACTGGGTATCTCCAGCTCTAAAAATCATGAACTCGATCCAGTTCTTGAGAATAAAGATTCGCATCAATTGCCTGCCCGTTTGGAACAAACTCCCAGTGAATGACACCTTCAAAATTCCACCAGACTCACATTACTTTGGGACCAAACTGATTTCTTTTAATGATGACTTTGGTAGATTGATGAGGATCAAGTCACTGTTTCGAGGCATCAGGGTTTCCGTAATATACCCAATTTTCATCACAAATCTATCATGACAAATCTATCATCCATGGGATTACGGATTTACTGATGACAGATATCCACTCTATGTTCAGCCTGTTAAGGTGTCAGTTCATGAGGTACAGATCTACGGTTTCTGTATGATTTTCCAAGTGCCTTAATGTGGTGATGTATGGTTATCTTTTGATGCACCAAGTTCTTCTGAAAGCCCATGGCCACTTTTATGTGGATTTTCTCGCAAAACTTGCAATGTATCCCCAATATTCAATACTTTAGGTCTTGCAGAATGTGGTAAATCTTTAGTGTTTTCATCTCCATTGTTGAGACATTGGAACCATCATTGTGCCACATCCTCACTAACAACACCTTCTCCTTCCCATTCACATATTCTTCGAGCTGCAGCAGCGGCTTTATAATTTTGTTTCCAGTAGCATTTTAGAAGACTCTAAGCTCAAACTTCGTTATCTCCATCTTGTGATTGCTTATTAACAACAGAAGACTGATACATGCTTGCAATGTACACAATACTAGCTATGGCATTCTGTAAATAGCATTACAAACAATAGAAACCCAATAAATTTTCCAAAACACCAAAATCAGAAAAATGAATTTCCTAAGGAGACCACCTAATACTTCATAGTCCAGAGAAGTTAAGCATCATAACAATATTTCTTTTTGTTTTTCATGGATAACTTGTATCAATGTCATTACAGTAGATTTAGGACATTTCTGAAGGATTTTTTAATTTGTTTAATGTTGTCTTTGGTTTTCATTTTCACTATGAAAATTAGGCTGTATTTGCTAATGGGTTCGAAATTTGTATTTCAGCTTTTTGGTATTTCATTAAATGCATCAGGTGCCCAAAAGTGGCAAGTGAATCCTTAAAATGTGTAATTTTTGTAGTGTGGATGCTTGGCTTATTTCCATCTGGTTTTAAATTTCCATTATATAACAGATCGTATTTATGGAGTAGTTCTTTGGAGAAACAGTGGTCATTGTTATGTTTTCAGTTTTTTTTTTTTTTTTCCTTGCATGTATTGTTTGAATTAAGTGCTATCTTAATACATTTAAACCTCTGTTCCTATGTCACATATGATTACAACTTATGATATTAGTGGCATTGGCTATTCCATGAATGTGAAGAAAGCATCAGTATTAATGTAGAAAGTATGATCAACAATTCCTTTCTTGGAAGTGTTGAAAACAGTGTTGTTACAATGAATTAAATTTAAAGGGAGTCGATTAATGACACTAAACAAAAATCAGCAGTTGCCACGCATTTCTGGGAACAAAAAAGCCACAACATAAATCCAGAACCAAAACTACTAAAACATACATCAGGAAAACAAGAACTATCCACGTGGGAACAAATCTTCATTTCAAAAAAATAGGAACAAAAAATTCAATTTCAACATCCCCCAGAAAGATTTGTTCATCAAGTTCCTTGAACCACCACCAGAGGAGACCTATGACAAAATATCGTCAAGTACACCAATGAGAACCAGTCGATGGCCGGTTGAGGATGGAGGCAAAGTCTCTAAAACATGTTTCAAATAAAAGTGTTGTTTAGTGTCATTAATCGACTCCCTTTAAATTTAAGATCAATACATTTCTGTCAAAGAAAGAATTTCTTCATGAAACTGCAATGAAGACCATTTTTGGCTTCATATACTCATGTATATGACAAGAAACCTACAGCAGCTCATTTTGGGTGGTCACAAGTCAGCCCCCAAGATGTGAAATAGCATCTGCTGCGTAATAGTTATGGTTTATTTATATAACTGCAACTGCTCTCAACAATAGTAATGACAATAATTATAATAATTGATTACTTAGCTAAAGAATGAAGGGGTTGCTTTTGTGGATGTTTATTCTTGGGTACATAATTAATCACAATACTTTAGGGCAAGAGTGACGAGACATTGATAGAATGAAGAATGCAGAATTTCTGAATTGGTGTTACTCACATGGTAATTCTGCTTAGTGTGCTACTACTTCATGGTACTGATGTAAAATTGTAGTATGGAAACAAAATGTGGGAGAAGTTTTGCATACAAGTGCATGTCTTCAATTGTGTATTTGACCCATAATGTTATTACATCATATCCCAGTTATACATGTAGAAAAACTCTTTAAAAGACACCTAAGATGCGTTAGCAGCCCTCTTACCATGTTTCATCAAGTTTAAATGGTAGATTTAAATTCTATAGATTTTAAATTATCACATATACATTGTGTTAGTAAATCTGTAACGTGTCAAAAGTTAGGCTGTTCACGAGCCCCTTGTGCACTTATATAGCAGCTGTCACTGTAGGAGATAAAATTTCAATACCAGAATTGAAAGAATTTCCTGTAGTTGAAGTCCATTCATACTACTTTGGTTCTTAACTATTTTTTTTATAAGAAAGATGTAAGTTACCTTGTACTAGCAGATGGTATGTAATGAGATCTCTGCCATGTTCATTTGAAACAACACAGGTGTAATCACCCTGGTCACTACGTTGTGCTGCACTTAACAAAAGTGCTCCATCATTAGCTACTGACAATCGTGTCTGATGACTTGGCTGCTGACGACTCAAAGGAGTGTCTCTAACAAGCCATTGTCTCTGTGGCTCAGGAATTCCTACTGCTCTGCATTCCAGTCGAACATCACTTCTCCATGCTACTCTACGCAGTCCTCCAAATGATGCAATACCTGCGGGCACTTGATGAAATAAACAAAGTATTTATTAGAATTTCTGGAAAAGGCATATACTTATAATAATTGTTCATTAAATTTAAATGTACTAGTATAAAATTTGCAGCACAGGTAATTCAAATTGTGTTGCTTTTATATCACGAATTTCTTTTAAGCATGGAAATCCGATGAAGTTATACTAGGCAATAGCAGTATTTCTTATAAGTTCTTCAAATTGCAGAAATTTAGAATATATAATGTTAATATCTAAACCTTACTGATGATACCTTTGGGAGATGGATTCAGTCTTGCAACAGGTGTACTAGTCCCCTCACCAACCCGAGTAGATGCAGTAACCCAGAATTCATATGTCTGGCGTCGCTTAAGCCCAGGCAGCTGATATTGAAGCTGAGATGTTGAATAGTGGGGAATGGTGCGTGTATCTAGTTGAAGACTATCTTCCATCACACGAACATATACATTGTACTTCACAATAACTCCATTAGGATTTGCAGGTGCTAGCCAGGTAAGAAGGGCTGTATCTGATGTTTGGAGCAATACTTTAATGCCATCTGGAGCACCAGGAACTGTAACATTCAATTTCCTATTATTTTCACACACATTTAAGTAGCAAATAGGACTAAAAGCATAATTAATGAATTAATACAAAGTCTTCATTTACAGCAATATAAAGTAGAGGTGTTTGACACTGTCTTATTGGACCACTGTTGTCAACTGCTACACTTATTAAAGAAAAATACAACTTCTTAAAACCAAACAGGCAAAAGCAGTTCATAAATGCACAGAGTAATAAACAGTAAAACTGAACTATTTTAATTATTACCTCTCAAGGGAATCATGAGATAAAATTTATCATGAGAATGACACAAAGAAAGCTTATATACAATTTTAAACTCTACTAAATATTATACTGACACTGCCGTAGCTATTAAAAGAATAAATTTTTATAAACTAGCAAAAATGCAGTGGAAAACTAAAGGGGTTCATTATGTTGTTAGCAGATCGCATACAACTACAATCCAGTTTTGGCTACTTTTGTTGAATGTTTATGGAAATATAACAAATTGCCAGGAAACAAAAAGTAAGTCAGAAAAAAGTTACAAGCTAGATCTTAAAACACTTTTAATGGAAGGCTGTTATTCCTTAGTAAAAGAATATTTAAATACACAGGTTCCAAGAACAATACTATCTAATTTTATACTACTTTCTAAATATTTATGTACTGTTATTTTATATTTTTCACCTGGGATCGATTCCACCCCTGGGGGAGGATGTGGATTTTAAGTCCTGTGTATAGGACTAGTGTCCACTCAGCATCGTGATGAGGAAAGTGAGGATCTACACTAGGTGGCGACCTTGGTTGCATAAGCCAACTTTCCGGCTGGAGACTCCGAGATGCTGACCACATCTCCATCCCGTATCAGTTGGACAATCACCCTAATTTTCATATGTGGACGTGAGGCCAGCAGTCGGGTTGGCAGGCTTTGGCCCACTAGGACTATTACGCCACAGTTTGATTTTTATTCTAATTTTATATTTTCAGTTAATTCTGTTAATGTTATTGTTTGGATTCAAATGTTTTACACTTAGAATCACTGGGCCATATTCAGAGTCAGACTTGGTCTGCATCAACTTGCTACTTCCAGTGGACTATCGATTTTCTTATTCATAAACCAGGATTAGCGATAGGCAGGGGACCAAGCATGCTGGTCCAGCTCAAATTTTGGTCTGCCTCCGAGGGGTAGATTAAAGGCGGACTATCTTTGCAATATGGACAGCAATGAAGTGATGAATGTAGCTGTAGCACGTAGAATTCGTGAAATAAGACAACAGAGGAAAATTTATCTACCAAAAATAGAAATTATTGCTAAGTATGACAACCTAAACTTCAAAAACAAATACAGGTTCAGTAAAGCAAATGCCAGAAAGCTGATAGAAATGATTCGTCCTAACCTGTAAGTCAGGGATATTAAGCGAGGCCTGAGTATCTCAATTGACACTCAAATCCTAACAGCACTTCGGTATTATGCAAGAAGAGGATATCAAGACAACACTGCTGACCTGCATTATATTAGTCAGGCATCAGTAAGCCGCATTATCAGCAAACTCATTATAAATTTCCCTCTATAACGCCTCCCTTGTCATATTTGTATTTGTCGACACAGATTTATTTTCTATAATGTTCATTATTTTTTGGACTAGAGAAAACAAGAAATTCTTCTCTTCCTCTGACCAGTTGATGATGATGATGATGATGATGATGATGATGATGATGATGATGATGATGATGATGATGTTTATTATCCATAGACTTTGTACAAAGTTTAAAAAATTGTCAATGAAGCTAGATTACAGTTTCACAAATCTGCATATCAATTATTACAAAGTAAGCATAAGAATACACATTACTAGTAAAAGCTAGATAGTAACAATGTAGAATTAGCTAAAAAAAAAAAAAAAACAGGATATGTACAGGAGTACACTCACATACACCAGGTTTTTTTTGCTGATTTTTGTTGTTGTAATTTACGTCCTCAGACGTTAAGTCATATCGGACGATGAATGGAATTGATGAAATGATGCTCAAATGAGTGCGGGGTCCATGGAGCTTAGAGTTACCTGACATTCATCTTACAGGATAAGGGAAAACCCCGGAAAAAACCTTATCCAGGTAACTCACTCTGACCGAGATTCGAACTCGGAACCTCTTGAACGTGAGGCAGACTCGCTACCACCATGCTACCAAGGCGGGCATACACCAGGTTGCCGAAATGAACAACTATAACACAAATTGCATTAAAAAGTTGATCTACAGACACAAAAGAAACAAAAACTTAAAGGACATTACTATGTTAAAAAAGCTAGAAAACCCAAACGTCAGATATGGCAAATTTACATTTCATCCAAAATACTTCAAAAAATTTGAAAATATATTTAAGAGCTTCAACATAAAATTAGCCCCTCAGAACAAACACAACATCCGCAACTTACTAAACCACCCTCTAAAAAATAGCACACCAAAAACTCAATTATTAGGCATTTACCAAATGAGCTGCCAGGATTGCTACAAGATATACATTGGTAAGACCAAAAGGAATCTAGGAACAAGAATGAAAGAACACTTCAGAAATATTAAATTCAAACACATGGACAAGTCGGCCGTAGCACATCACTTTTGGTCTGAGAATTAAAACATAAAGCAAGAAATAGAACTGATCAAACAGGCAAAGAAACCTCTAGAACTGCAGATTTTGGAAAACATATTTATTACGAAGAAACAGGACCTCCTGATGAACTTTGAAATTCCCACCGTAGATGACATCATCAAACATACCAAAACATTAGATGGCAGCACGACACCAAGCCAGATGCAGACACCGGATGCATCATCAGTCAACCACAAAACTGAGGATAGGGAAGAAGTTCCCAAAAACTAGTCTTCATTAAAAAAACTTGTAAGTGGAGTAAAGTATATACAAGATTGACTCATTTGCCTAATTTTAGAAACCAAATGATTTTTTTTACCTCTGTTTTTATGTGCTGAAAGTTTACCTATAATTTGCATAAGTTAAAGAATATAATGTACTCTCCTCTGATATTCTGGTTACAATTTTAAAATACATACACAGTATTCTGTCATCAACCAACCTCTTACTTAAATTGAAATATAAAGAGAACATGGAAATATGACATAAATGAGACCAGTAAGGGCTTAAGTTATCTACTGTTTGGTTTTAAATACATAACAAGTAAATGAAGCTAACACTTGATAAATAAAATAAACCATAGATTTAGAAAAACGTTAAATAACAGTTATGTGGCTATTAATCTACATAGGTCTTTTAAGTTTTTGTTAGATTTTGTGTATCATGAAGATTATTTTGCACAATAAGCTGATATCCATGAGAATAAAAATAAATAAATTAAAAAAAACTCATTGCAAGCACTACATGGAAATTTTAGAAACTTACACAAAACTGATAATTATACTTCTCTGAAAATTAATGATAAGAATGAAAATATCCATTTATATCTTGCTTACCATCTTCTTTTGTGCGGCAAAATGTTCTACGTGACTTTACTCCATCTCCAACACGAGTGAAGGCCAGCAGCTCCACACTATAGTTGGTAAACTTGAGGAGGTCATGTAAAACAGTTGTTAGTGCTGTTGTCATTTTGGTCTGTGGCCCCAAAACATCTGCAAAGTATATTAGTTTGTTAGAATAGCACTATCTCTAATCTACTATTAGCTATTTAATACCCTTGTTGCAGATGATCAACTTAGCTTATTTGTTTGAGATGCTATGCTAAGAAAGTGAGTACTAATGTTACAACAAAAGAGAACGGATGAGTGCTGGAGTTGCTTCCATAGAAGTGAGAAAAAAGAGCTAAATCCCATGGGAACCATGAAACAGACTCAAGAAGAAGTTATAACAAGAGGCATTGGCTTGCCAATAAGATTTAAACAAAGAATGGAAGAAGTTTGAAAACACAGAGCTACAGATTAAAACTATAGAGCTAAAGGTTATAAAAACCAAGGTGATAAAGGAGGAAAGAAGAATGGAAAGTATGGAAAATAGCAAGGACAGATGTGACTTAATCATTTCTGGGATGGAAGAGTTAGAGGAATTGAAGTAGTTCAGGAGATAGAGGAATTATTAATGAAGAGATTGGGAATGAATGTGAAGGACTTCACACTATGGGAGGCATTTAGAATTGGAAAATTAAATGGAACAGGAAACACCCAGGCAAAACTCATTAGTGCAGAGCTGACAATAGAAACACTAAAACAAAAAGGTTAAGAAAAAAGTCTATTTATATTAATAAGGACCTATTATATGAACAAAGAGGACAAAGAGATTGAAGAAAGAAGGAAGGCAAGAAAAAAAGGATATATTTGATTTATAAGAAACTTCAAAGTGTGGATTAATGGGTGAGTAGAGGAGGAAAATGGTGATCTATATGATAGTGAGACAATGGAACAAAACCAAATGATGCAAGACAAGGGACAGCTCAGCACCAAACTGAATGGTCAGAGCAAGAAACTTGATTTATTGATTTGTTCGTTCATTCATTAGTTCATTTATGTATTTATGTATTCATTTATTTGTTTATTCATTTACTCCTTTATTCATTTATTAGCCAAGGAATTCATACAGAATTAATAGGCATTCTCAAAATATTAGAAAAGTATTACACTGTATTTATAATCTACTTTTATAACTTTTTTACAATATCAAGATTATCACTAACTTACACATATTGCTGTTTTCACTTGGAGGTATTAATACAATGTGTAAAGGCATACATCACAACTCATTTATTCAGTCACTGACACTAGCATTGCACTTTAATGCCCGATTTCACCAACAAATGTCAAGACTTAACACGAGTTTAGCAATAGTTAAAACAAAAATTGCATTTCACCAACAAGTGTTAGCGTAACACAAGTGTTAAATCTCATGTTAAACTAACACGCCAAATTTCTAATGTTAAGTCCTTAACAATTGTAAATAGTCAAGATGGCGAGCATGAACTCAGCTGTTGATGTCGATTTGCTATATTTAATACCGTCTAAATGACCTATGAGCAGAAATGATTTTGAGGAACTATCCGAAGAAAACTGTTTTATGGAGGTATAGACTGTCGAAACATGTTGCTGTGAAGGTTACTGCGGAAGTACAAGGGAGGTTAGAACATGCATCGAAAGCAATATGGCGATCTCGCTTTTGCTTCAAGTATTAATAACTTTGCGATTTTATAATTCACTGAATTATGTGGATAATACATTGTCCACCTCCCGTCTTGAAACTTTCAAGTCACTTGCCCTTCTTCGCTCCTCGTTTTAAATTTACGTAATACTGAGTTAGAACATGCATCGAAAGGAATATGACTATCTCGCCTTAGCTTCAAGTATTAGTAACCTTGCGATTTTATAACTCACTGTTCACCTGCCGTCTTGAAACATTCAAGTCACTTGTCCTTCTTTGCACCTCGTTTTAAATTTACGTAATAATGAGTTAGAATATACATCGAAAAGAATATGCTGATCTCGCCTTTGCTTCAAGTATTAATAACTTTGCAATTTTATAATTCACTGAATTATATGGATAATACATTGTTCACCTCCCGTCTTGAAACGTTTAAGGCACTTGTTCTTTGCACCTCGTTTTAAATTTACGTAATACTGACAAGTTGTTTGGTGCTTGTAGTAGTGACACATGCATTTGAATTAAATTCGTTTCCAATATTTTCCCCACGAAATCTTTCTCTTTTACATTCACCACATCCGTCCTCTTATTTTCCACGATATCCTTACACTTCGTCACCATTTCAATTAACAATTCTTTCTCCGTCGATGAGAAATTTGTCTCACGGCTTTATGATTTTGTTCATCCGCCATTTGTGCAGACGAAAATGAAAACAAAAATGCATCGGAGTACGTTCAGAAAATCATCCATAGCCTTCTATAGCTGTGATATTTACAAGTTTCCTGGCGTTAACACAGGTTTGTTAACATTTTAAGAAAACAGGTTGGTGAAATGCAAGAAATTTAACTTTAGTTTTAGCGCTGTGACAATTGTTACGTTACATTTGTTAACGTCGATTTTAAAATCTGTTGGTGAAATCGGGCATAAGGAATTCTCAAGATCCTTCTTCATTGATTAATCTTGAATTCTCGATCATATGAAACAAGAATAAATTACAATTCTTTTCTTGGAAGTGTTGAAAACAGTGTTGTTGTGATAAATTAAATTTAAAGGGAGTCGATTAATGACACTAAACAACACTTACTTTTAAATTTTTCCGGAACATGTTTCAGAGACTTTGCCTCTATCCTCAACCGGCCATCGACTGGTTCTCATTAGTGTAGTTGGCGATATTTTGAATAAATTAGTTTAGTAAATTGCACATAACTGATAGATTTACACTTTAAGTGAATTATATTCAAAATGAACCAGGGGTTATGTGTATTGAGACCGAGGCTTGGGGCAAGCAGGTAGCAAGGCTATGTTAGATGTGAATACGTCATTTTGTTATTGTGTGAAAGAAATGTTACAAATGTCAATGTATCAATGAAATTGTATGTAAAAGAAAGATGAGAAATAAATACTATATTATATTCAAAGTATTCACTGAGTAGAATTTATTTTTTATAAAGAATTTTTGAAGTTCTGCCTTAAACCTATTTACAGAGGGTATGTCTTTTAATTGACTTGGCAAGTTGTTATATATTTTTAAATCCATATATTTGACAGAAGTCTACAAGAACAGCAATGATACTGTAGTAATACACATAGAGCAGAAAATAAATGATGACATCAATTAGTGGTAATGTTTTGTCATATTCAGGGAATGACCAGAGCAGAGATATGGAGAGAATAGGCAACATGTGGGGGTGAAGATAGTGCTAACATTAAACTATTCTATGAGTTGACTGAGACACTCTGTATTTCACATACCACAAATTTTCTTTCAACGCATTTTGCCTCCATTTTGTATCAACAGTTTCTTGAAAATGCCTTCAAGTTAATGCCTAATGCTTTAATGACCATGGCTATTTGAATTGATTGGATTGAGGCACTGCAGAAAGCGGTATGGAAACCGATTTAGAAATTACAGCAAGAGTGGCATAAGTAGCAAAATAATTCATGCATTAAAGGGTTAAGGATATTCAAGGTGAAGTTAAATTCCTACTAGAGAACCAAACAGAAAATTATAAATGAAATTGCGTGGATTCCAATGGATTATTGATTGGTATATTGGATCAGGACTAAGAAACACACTATGGTATTACTCAATAATTGCACAAACTATGCAGTCAATATGCAATAACTGCTCACTTTCATTTAACTGGTTGATTTCTATTTCTAAATAACACTGAAAATGTAGTATATTGTAATGAAATTATTAAAGGTATCCATTATTGCACATTAAAAGTAATAACATATAGAAGAGATAAATTCTATTTTCTACACTAGATACCTAGAATGTTGCAGTCCTTAAGTGTGTTTCTTATTTCAGGAAGAGTATAAAACTAAATGAAAACTAAAAATGGACCAAAGAGCATTACAAGTGAGACCATAAAATTTCTTGGATTTCGATAATCGTCTATCTTGGAATTCTCACATTGATTCTGTATGCAGTAGGCTGTCGAGAAGAGTGCTCGTATTAGCAAACTTAAAAGAGCAGTCCCAAATGAATTTGTTCGTATGGCTTATTTTTCATTCTTTCAGAGCATTTTTAGGTATGGTTTGATACTATGGGGTTGTAGTCCAAGAATAACAGAGGTGCTAAGGATTCAAAAAAGGTCATTAGAATACTGACAAACTCTAATAAAACTGATCATTGTAAACCACTTTTTAAAATGCTAGAAATCCCGACTGTCGTTAATCTATACTTGTATGATATTCTTGTATATATAAAAGAAAACGAACTAAATTATAACACCAGAAGTGAAATTCACACATACAACACAAGAAACCGGAACAGAGTGGATGTACCATATCTTAGGCTGCAGAAATCCTCTAGGTACTACAAGTTAAATGGTATAAAAATATTTAATTCATTTCCTTTGGAAATACGCAATACAAATATTCAAAGATTTAAAGAAAAAATATACAAATGGCTAATAAAAACTCCATTCTACAGCATACAAGAATACCTAGATATAAATAAACATGACTTGTAAAACATTGTAAACATTACCATCCCTCAGTGTATACAGAGACTCCCATAAATAATCGGACAAAGCAGAGTACTAAGTTTTAAAGTGAAAATCAACATTTGATGTGCTATTTTATTGAAATTAATGATAAGCGACACTTACATAGATCGTTCTTGTAAGAAAATAAATATTATTTCACATAAAAATTATATAATGCATGCTTTTTTAAGAATTAAAAACAAATATGGCAATTTTTGGCCCTCAAAAGTAATCGGACATATCTTGAGTGTGATACAAAATATGGCTTAGTACTTTGTGACTCCCTCTTCTTTTCACTACTTTTCGCACCTATTTGGCATGCTGTGAACCAGGTTTTATAGGTAGGCTGTAGAAAGTTTGCTGCATTCCTCTTGCAACCTCTCCTACAGGTGCTGCTTGGAGGTGATGGGGGTCTTCCGCACGGCCTTCTCCAGTTTATCCCATACTGCCTCTATGGAATTAAGATCTGGAAACTGAGGGGTGGGTGCAGTACTTGAGGACAGTTGTAAAGTAACCATAGCTGCACAATGTGGTATGTATGCTTCGGATCATTATCCTGATAAAATGAGAAACTGTCCAAATTACCCATCATTTCTGCACTTTGTTTTCAGTTTTGCTGTAATAGTCTAAGGTAGACATCCTTGTTCATGGTTGTGTCTTGAACACCAGCTTTCCCATTCCCGTAGAGGAAATACAGCCTCATACCATTACACTCCCTCTGCAGTGCTTGACTGTGCCTTGTAAATTGCGCTCTTCCAGCTCTGTGATTGGTTTCCTCCACACAACCACCCTGCCATCGGAACCAGTAAGGTTGTGTTTGCTTTCATCACAAAAAATAACTATGTCCCACCAATTGGTTGTCTTGTTAACAAAGTCTTTGGCAAATTTTAATCGCTTCCTTTTATTCCTGCTGGAAATGTATGGCTTTATTCTGGCTATGCGACCATTAAAATCATGCTTTCGCATGGCCCTTCTGACCGTTGCAGGGCTGTCAGTCCAGTTCTTCCTGAATCAGAGCACAAATAAACCAGAGCACTTATATGCAGATTCCATTTTACCTTCCACATAATATAAGACTCCTGCCTATTGGTAAGAAGTTTTGGTCGCCCTGGCTTTGCTCGAGATTCAATTCTGTCTTCATACTTACACCAGTGAATTATGTCGCTAATTGTATTTTTGCTAAGATCCACATCTCTGCTATTTCCCGGAATGTTTTGCTCTTATCATAGTGATAGATCACTAACAGTCTTTGTTCAAAGGTACTCTGCTTACATCTGGGCCCATACTGCCTTCTTCTTGGTGAACAGTTGACGTACTTCTTCTATGATGTTGTTTTGCCTACTGACAGACTTCACCTACTCATTTGTATTGCATTTCATTTGTGTTGTCCGATTCTTTTTGTGTCGTAAACTCATTATGTAAACAAGATTGAATGGGGAAGCTCTTAGTTTAGTCACATTTTCAATCTTGAAAATGGATATTTATAGCCAATGATATTTGCTTAACACAAGGAGTACCTTGAGAAAGATACACATAATCTATCCTACTTTATAGAGCATGCCATAGTGAAATGCAAAGTCTGTCCGATTATTTATGGGAGTCAGTGTATATATATGTTTGTTCCACTAGTAGTTACTGACGAAGCCTAATGTAATTATTGTAATTACCAAATGGAGCATAAATTATTATTGTTAAAAACTGGTGCAAAATTTTCCTGTAGAAAATCTTATGAATAGACAGGCATAAATTGATCATACTCTGTTGATTCATGTATCCCATTGAGCCTCCAGGGCAAATTCAGTTATTGAAAATTTCCCAGTAACTACTATGAGTGTTGCAAGTAACTAACTATAGGCTTTTAGCTAACCACATTATAGAGTTAATTTATATTCCTATGTTATTAATTCATCCCCATTGGCAACATGTAGGCTAAGTTTTGAAGGTTGAATCAGATCTGAGAATTTCTCTGCTATGACCAGGGTCCAACTAATGGGCTTTTCCATATACCATATATTAACAGCTGCTACGTTGACAAGATACCCAAAGGTGCACTAAACCTTTCTTATCTGATTATTACACAAGAATTGTGTGGAAGGGCAATTAATATTTTAGCACTGCTCATTCATTTTGTGGCCTGGCTGCTCTCATGTGTGTGCATGATCTGCTTGCATTAAGTAACCTCGACATGTTCCATTAGTTCACTAGTGGTGAATGACCCACTCAAGGCTGCGAATACTGGCTAGGAAATTGTCAATGCTGCCTTTTGGTTGTGCTTTAAGGACTAGAGTTTGATAATTGTGCATCTTAAATGTGAAAGCTTATTCAAATATATATGTAAATTACTTTATGGAAATTTACAGTACTTTAAAGTATTTCTATTGCTATTACTTTCTTGGAAGTGTTGAAAACAGTGTTGTTATGATAAATTAACTTTAAAGAGAGTCGATTAAAGACACTAGACAACACTTACTTTTAAATTTTTCCGGAACTAGTTTCAGAGGCTTTGCCTCTATCATCGGCCGGCTCTCGACTGGTTCTCGTTGGTGTAGCTGACGATACCTTGTCACAGGTCTCCTCTGGTGGCGGCTCAAGGAACTTGCTAAACAAATCCTTCTGGGGGATGTCGAAATTGAATACTTTGTTCCTTATTTTTTGAAGTGAAGATTTGTTCCCATGTGGATAGTTCTTGTTTTCCTGATGTATGTTTCAGTAGTTTTGGTTCTGGATTTATGTTGTGGTTTTTTTCCCAAAAATGTGTGGCAACTGCTGATTTTTCTAATTGTTTATATTTTATGTTTCTAAAGTGTTCCTTTGCTCTTGTTTCTAAATTTCTTTTTGTTTTTCCAATATAAATTTGACTACAGTCATTGCATTCAATTTGATATATACCAGATTTTTTGTTTGATGGAATGGCATCTTTGATGTTTGAGCAAATTAGGTTTTTTAAGGAGAAATGGTTGACTGGTGCTAGTTGAATATTTTGTTTTTTGAAGACTTTTTTGAATTTATCATAGGCCCATGGATGGTAAGTGAATTTTTTGAAAATCATATTAGTTTCTGTAGATGAGAGAGTTGTGGTTTCCTTTAGTAGCTTCTTCTTTTTTGCTAAGCTCACTTTTTTGTCCACTAATGATTTGGGAAAGTTATTTTTTTGTGCTATTTCAATTATTTTGTTGTATTCTGTTTTGTATTCTTCTGCTGTGAGAGGGATGTTTACCAGTCTGTGTGCTAAACTATTGAAGATTGCCTGTTTGTGGGATCTTGGGTTGTAGCCATTAGCTTTTATGTAGTTGTCTGTCTGTGTTGGTTTTCTGTAAATGCCAAAGTTTAGTCTGTTTTTATTCCTCATTATTTTTAGATCCAAAAATGGTAAATGCTCTTCTTTTTCTATTTCTACAGTGAATTTGATGCTTTTTTCTTGGATATTTAAAAGTTTTAGTGCATCACTGATGTGTTTTTTTGGTACTATTGCAAAGATGTCATCTACATATCATTGCCAGAGTTTGAACATCCAAGGGAAACCTTTGTTGATCCTTATTTCTAATGCACTCATGTACAGATCGGCCAGGAAGGGTGATAGTGGGTTGCCCATTGCTAACCCTGAAGTTTGGTGATAATATTTTGTTTGAAACTGGAAGAAATTTTGTTCTATGCATAATTTGGTTAGTTCAATGTAGTCTGAAATTTCAGATGATGCCATTCCAAGTGATTTGAGCCATTTTTCTATCAACGGTGGGAGTTGATTAACTGGTATGCTGGGAAACAGTGATTTAACATCAAATGAGACTAGTGTGTCCTCTTCTTTTAGTTCAGTATCCTTAATGTGTTCTATAAGTTCATAGGTGTTTTTGATGCTAAGGCTGTCGAATTTTGGAAATGAATTGAATTTGTTTGTTAGCCACTTTGCAAGTTTGTATGTTGGTGAATTTATACTGCTAACTATAGGTCTCATTGTTATGGATGGTTTGTGTATTTTGGGTAAGCCATAAAGTCTAGGTAAGGTTGGGTTATCCGGTTTAACTGCATATTTGTTTGGTATTATGCTTGATTTTGCTATTGTTTTTTCAAATGACTGTATGCAAGTTTTTAGAGGATTTTTGTTAATGGTTTCATATTCATTGTCAGTTAGCATTTTTTCCATTTTTTCAATATAATCTGATTTTTCCATTATGACAATCTTGTTGCCTTTGTCTGCCTTTGTGTAAATAACGTTTTTCTGTTTCAGAAAATTCATTTCATTTCCAAAATTCGACAGCCTTAGCATCAAAAACACCTATGAACTTATAGAACACATTAAGGATACTGAACTAAAAGAAGAGGACACACTAGTCTCATTTGATGTTAAATCACTGTTTCCCAGCATACCAGTTAATCAACTCCCACCGTTGATAGAAAAATGGCTCAAATCACTTGGAATGGCATCATCTGAAATTTCAGACTACATTGAACTAACCAAATTATGCATAGAACAAAATTTCTTCCAGTTTCAAACAAAATATTATCACCAAACTTCAGGGTTAGCAATGGGCAACCCACTATCACCCTTCCTGGCCGATCTGTACATGAGTGCATTAGAAATAAGGATCAACAAAGGTTTCCCTTGGATGTTCAAACTCTGGCAATGATATGTAGATGACATCTTTGCAATAGTACCAAAAAAACACATCAGTGATGCACTAAAACTTTTAAATATCCAAGAAAAAAGCATCAAATTCACTGTAGAAATAGAAAAAGAAGAGCATTTACCATTTTTGGATCTAAAAATAATGAGGAATAAAAACAGACTAAACTTTGGCATTTACAGAAAACCAACACAGACAGACAACTACATAAAAGCTAATGGCTACAACCCAAGATCCCACAAACAGGCAATCTTCAATAGTTTAGCACACAGACTGGTAAACATCCCTCTCACAGCAGAAGAATACAAAACAGAATACAACAAAATAATTGAAATAGCACAAAAAAATAACTTTCCCAAATCATTAGTGGACAAAAAAGTGAGCTTAGCAAAAAAGAAGAAGCTACTAAAGGAAACCACAACTCTCTCATCTACAGAAACTAATATGATTTTCAAAAAATTCACTTACCATCCATGGGCCTATGATAAATTCAAAAAAGTCTTCAAAAAACAAAATATTCAACTAGCACCAGTCAACCATTTCTCCTTAAAAAACCTAATTTGCTCAAACATCAAAGATGCCATTCCATCAAACAAAAAATCTGGTATATATCAAATTGAATGCAATGACTGTAGTCAAATTTATATTGGAAAAACAAAAAGAAATTTAGAAACAAGAGCAAGGGAACACTTTAGAAACAAAGAATATAAACAATTAGAAAAATCAGCAGTTGCCACACATTTTTGGGAAAAAAACCACAACATAAATCCAGAACCAAAACTACTGAAACATACATCAGGAAAACAAGAACTATCCACATGGGAACAAATCTTCATTTCAAAAAATAGGAACAAAGTATTCAATTTAGACATCCCCCAGAAGGATTTGTTCAGCAAGTTCCTTGAGCCGCCACCAGAGGAGACCTGTGACAAGGTATCGTCAGCTACACCAACGAGAACCAGTCGAGAGCCGGCCGATGATAGAGGCAAAGCCTCTGAAACTAGTTCCGGAAAAATTTAAAAGTAAGTGTTGTCTAGTGTCTTTAATCGACTCTCTTTAAAGTTAATTTCTATTGCTGTTGATGTTCTTGTTCAATTATTAGACCAGTGAAATGCCTATAGAAAAATTTATGCCTGATCAAAGAATATTTAATATATATATAACAAATCATATGATGATGTGTGCAGACAATTTAAGAAGACATTTCCTGGTACTTCAGTTCCAAATAGGACCTGTCAGATGTCTGGTTGATAAATTTAGGACAACAGGATTGTTAGAGGTTAATCTAAGAAGCAAAAAGGAGATGTTCTAATGGAGGAACAAATTTGCAAAATTGTTGCATTATTTAAATGCTCTCCAAAGAAGCTTTAAGATACGTTGCATAACAAGTGGGTAAACACCTCTGTTCATTCAGCTGCTAAGCTTTAAATTTGCAACCCCATAGAGCGACTATTTTTCATGAATAACAACCTTGTGACAACAAGAAATGCCAGGTATATCTCTAGACAGGTGGGCACTGCTTATGATAAAGTTAGTAGGCATTTATGTTACTATTATTTATGAACATGTAATGTGGAAGTTTTAGAATGGTAAATGTCTTGATGTAGTACACAAGCACACATAAATATGATCTGGGTTAGGCCATAAAATTATCACTCTCATTATGCTGCAGGAAGAATGAAATTAAACATTCTTGCTTGATAATTATACTAACATTAAAACTTAGGTATATCAGCTGTGCCTTGTTGAAAAGAGATGAAAATATTGTAGGAAAACATTGTGAGCCTAAAGGGATGTCGCTTTGGAAAGTTGTACATCTCCTTTTTTTAAATGAGCAACCACATACTTAAACACTTATGCATTTCTAAACTTATAGAAATACTTCTGTCTTTGACTGAATTATTACATTCAATATCCCTTACTGTGTTGCAAGTTACAAAATGACAAGAAAAATATGCTCTTACCATGTCGATCTAATGAAAGTGTAGGTGCAGGAATAGGTTCATACATCAGTCTGTAGCCTTGAATCACTCCATGAACTAGAGATTCAGGAGGAGGTTGCCAGCTTACTTGAAGTTTATCTGAAGATAATGCTGTGCAACGAACATCTCGGGGTGAGGCTTCTGGAACTGTAAAGGAAACAAAGAAGTTCTTCACTCTTAAAGCCACAAAACTATGTTAAAATCTAAATGATCAATGTGTCTGGCCACTATATCACAATTTCCACTCCAAGACACAAAAACAACAGCATCAGGAATTATTATAAGAGTAATTATGAAAGTGGTGATATGAATTAATCAAGGCAGCAGCCAGCATTTAATTCTGTGTGACAGTGAGTTTTAAGCACTTTCAAATACACATGCATGAAGCCACTCTGAATCACCACATGTGGAGAGATGAAATTTTATATATAAGAGTTTCAAAAACACATACCCATGAGAGCCCCTAGTGGTCTACCGGGGAAATATATGAGTCAAATGGAAGGTTTAATGTCAGGACGGTATGTTGGCCATGGTAGCTCAAAGGTTAAGAGTGACTGGACGGAAACCAGGAGATCCGTGGTTCATATCCTGGCCATTGCATTGAATTTTTCATGTTGACTCTATCCATCAAAAATCTTAGCCTATGTACGGCTAGTGTGGAGAAATGATTAATTTCCATCAATTAACTAACATACCCATGTATTTTAAAGCTGCTTAAAATTGGTACTAAATGAAAGGTATCTACCACAAAACTTCCAAAAATTTATGATATTTTGTTAAATATCTGTGGAATTAAAGTTGTTATAGGATTTTCAATAACATTTATAAGCAAAACTAGATTGATGTAAAATTAAAGTAGTTTGTGTAACATCGTCCTAAAATATATAGATTTTGGGGAAAAAGCTATCCCTATAGATTCACATATTTTATATACAATATGTATAATGTTTGAGAAGACTCTGTCAACACTTTGTTGATTTAGTTGAAAACAAAATAAACGGGTAATATAAGTGGAAGGAGTTCTAAAAATTTAGAACCTTTATGTAAGCTTCTGAACGAATTTATACTGTGACAAAATGACATCAAGTTGTGCTAAACTATGTATTGCAGAGCAATGACTTACACTTACTTTCACTTTTGTTGATACTCAGAGCAAAGCTGATTAGTCTGTAGGGATTACCATAGCACAAATGTTTACCTCTGGTGCACACATCTTCTGATTTGTTGGTTCTCAATTTTCACAGAATGATTCGCTCGATTGACTGACCATTGACTGACTTGAATTCTTCCTTATATATATCTGGGTCCGGGTAGAATAGTTATGGAAGCATCTCCTAGTCAATTCTTCTAGATATGGCAAAACAAAGAGTCTCAGAACAAAATGCCACATATTTTCCACTTGTGACGGCATTGGCTGCGACAACAGCGGCTGGGTCACATCTCTAATTCCCCTCTCCTCATTGCCGACTCTGCTTCGCGACAATCCTCTCTCCTCAGAGCTGGCCGTCCCAACCAGCACTGTCATAGTGGACCAGTGATGCAAGTGAACCATTAGCAACTTCCCTTGGGGCAGCCTTGGATGCTGCTAACTACATTATTGATTCTCTTCACCATGTAATATGATCTTTGTCATGGTTATTGAAGCTCATCACCGACTGCATTAGATGGAAGGTAGTTGGTTCATTGCAGAGGTCAAAGAGCATAGCTGTGTACTGCCAAAGCCCTGGCCTGCCAAAAAAGTGCTTCTCTTTTCAGAAACTATTTGTAGTTGGTTTATTAATACTCGTCACTTACTATGAGAGACTAGTTTCAAAGACATTCGCCTCCATTTTCAATATAAATAAGTAAGTGACGAGTATTAATAAACCAACTACAAATAGTTTCTGAAATTAATTTTGACGTCACTGTCACTAAATTCCTCCAAACATATATAAGCGCTTTTCTGTTTTTCTCTGATACTATGAAAATGTCTAATGTATTGTTTGTTCAGTTAAATTACTTCTAAATGATATGTGCATAATAAAATTAGACATTTAAGTCAGTGTATCATTTCCTACTGTTCCGGACGAAACCATGAAGATGTTAAGTATTTTTAATGGTGAGTAAAAACATACATATATACAGACCCAGAAGCACTAGGCAATTCACACTGTGATAGACAATGTAGGAAACAAAGAAAACAGAAAAATCACCAACTGCATTAAATTTGCAATTAAAAGGGTTTATCACAAAAATCCTTTATAAACACAATATTGTAAGTATAATTCAGCAATACATAACTTATACAAGTCTCATATAAATCTTTAGCACACAAGCCAATATTTATAACAACGAATTTTAACATCCTTCAAACTCCAAATAGATGTATATTTTATACAAGTGACATACTTCAGTCCTCATGTATTCACATTAATAAGCTCCATTTCATATTAGCATATTTCTGAAACAGTGAAACAGATGGAGACTGTTTCGTCTCAAGCGTCAAATGAGTATAAGGATAAATTATTCAAAATATCCGATGATATGAAAGAAAAAAAATCAACTAAACATATTTGAAAGAGTCTCTGAAAAAATGAAATGTATCATTCGCTTGGGAACGGAACCCCTCAGCTCAAGGCCAGCTACACATTGGGTTGCCAAATTGTCAAACCTAACTGAATGTTGCAAGTTAGTGACTTAAGTAAGCATGCCTCTGTGATGCAAAAACCCAGAAGGAAGAAAACTTAACAAATATAACTCACAGTACATAGCAGGAACTATTAAAACTATCATATATAATATAAAATAAAATATTTTTGAGTTTCACTAACCATCTTCTAATGTTTGTGCAACAACTTCCTGTGACATTGGTCCTGAACCACGGCCATTGAATGCCTGCACTACTACACCATATTTGCAGAATTTCTTCAATCCATCAAGACGAAATTGCTCTTTTCCATCACCCTGCCATGGAACTTCAGAGAAGTTATAACCCCTTTTACCTTCAATGTCTCTGAAATTGGAGAGATATGTGTTAATTCTACAGTTTGAATTTTAATAAATGGTATAATAAAATATAAATTCTATATGACAAAAAATATAGCACTGATTATATGTACTACTCAGGAAATTATGTATGAAATATTTACAAAAATTTTCTGTATTTTTCAAAATCAAGTTATCAGTTTTCAACATAAAAATGTATAGACATTCCCAAAACTAAATTTGATATGCTGAATGTTAGTGGCAATAGTAACCAGGGACTCTGAACATACATCATATATACAGTGAGAAAAAGATATTGGTGCCTATCCTTCACCTGCCAACAAAAGTTGTAGAAGCAAGCAAAAAGCTTCCACCATTCTTTGTCCACTTCAAAGCATAGATATAGATATTTGATGTTTTACACTGATGTGACTTTCTTTACCCTCTATTGCTTATTGGTGGATATCGAAATTGTTCTTGTAAAAACTTATTCTTCATTATAGATACAAAGGGAATACCAATAATTAAATGCTTGAAAACTGGTTACTGTATACTGGCTTTAAAATTCTATTCTCTTTCCACACAACTGCAAAGAACAACTAAATCTTAAGGGCTTTAAAGGAATGACAAGCCATTGAAGATTTTGACCATGAATAACAGTTATCTCAGAATTGGCTGATGTCACAAAAAAGTTATTTAGAATAAATAGTGTGTTTTAATGGCATCTAAAAGTTTTATGGTACATTTTCTTCTATTGCTTAATATTTACCGGGAATAAAGGACTATATTAAATTCCTTCCAAGGAAACCTTTGGTGATCCTTATTTCTAATGCACTCATGTACAGATCAGCCAGGAAGGGTGATAGGGGGTTGCCCATTGCTAAACTTGAAGTTTGGTGGAAATATTTTGTTTGAAACTGGAAGAAATTTTGTTCTATGCATATTTTGGTTAGTTTGACATAATCTGAAATTTTAAGTGATGGCATGTTCAAACTCTGGCAACGATATGTAGATGACATCTTTGCAATAGTACAAAAAAAAAAAACACATCAGTGATGCACTAAAACTTTTAAATATCCAAGAAAAAAGCATCAAGTTCACTGTAGAAATAGAAAAAGACAAGTATTTACCATTTTTGGATCTAAAAATAATGAGAAATAAAAACAGACTAAACTTTGGCATTTACAGAAAACCAACACAGACCTACATAAATGCTAATGGCTACAACCCAAGATCCCACAAACAGGCAATCTTCAATAGTTTAACACACAGACTGGTCAACATCCCTCTCACAGCAGAAGAATACAAAACAGAATACAACAAAATTATGGAAATAGCACAAAAAAATGACCTTCCAAATCATTATAAGACAAAAAAATGAACTTAGCAAAAAAGAAGCTAATAAAGAAAACCACAACTCTCTCAGCTACAAAAACTAATATGATTTTCAAAAAATTCACTTACCATCCAGGGGCCTTTGATAAATTCAAAAAAGTCTTCAAAAAACAAAACATTCAACTAGCACCAGTTAACCATTACTCCTTAAAAAACCTAATTTGTTCAAACATCAAAGATGCCATTCCATCTAACAAAAAATCTGGTATATATCAAATTGATTGTTTTGACTGTTGTCAAATTTATATTGGAAAAACCAAAAGAAATTTAGAAACAAGAGCAAAGGAACACTTTAGGAACATAAAATATAAACAATTAGAAAAATCAGCAGTTGACACGAATTTTTGGGAAAAAAACCACAACATAAATCCAGAACCAAAACTACTAAAACATACATCAGGAAAACAAGAACTGTCCACATGGGAACAAATCTTCATTTCAAAAAATAGGATCAAAGTATTCAATTTCAACATCCCCCAGAAAGATTTGTTCAGCAAGTTCCTTGAACCGCCACCAGAGGAGACCTATGACAAAATATCGTCAACTACACCAATGACAACCAGTCGATGGCCAGTTGAGGATGGAGGCAAAGTCTCTGAAACATGTTCCCGAAAAATTTAAAAGTAAGTGTTGTTTAGTGTCATTAATCGACTCCATTTAAATTTAATAAGTAAAGAAATGTTAAAAAGTATTCTATGTAAAGGATAGTTTAGTGCTGGGTTTTCTTGAATATCATTGGACGATATTGAGCTCAAGCACCAAGTGTGGTATTTACCTGATATTTTAGTCTTGAGCTTTGCTACTTGCATGCCTCTCATGCACTCATGCAAACACACATATACAAAGCCCTTTTTAAAACATGTTACTTTTGGATTCATGGGCCTTAAAGTATGTATATGAATATTCTGATTGCCTGATACTGAATTTTTTTATGGAATGCAAATTCTTCTCTTTTTACTGTATATGTTCTAGAGAAAGCAAAAATAAACACTTTGCAATGAAGTATTTCAAAATGCTGTCACAGGTTGTGCAACTTTCCTAAGAAGTACTATGGAAGTGGAGAGGTTGATTATGCTTTCCCTAGAAAAAAAGCATATTATGCAATATTCTAGTCCTTGATAAGAAGCTTACAGAGCCATTCTCCTCAGCTGAGGATAGCAAAATAACATCTGTGTACTAAAATTAAAGGCTACATACATATTATGTACTGAAATACTGAAGTATACTTTATATATGCAGTATTACCAATCTTAGATTCTATGGATGACTCCCTCAGCTTACAGCCCAGTTGCCACTATCATACACATCCACACTTCACTGTTCACTAGAGTTAAACTATACCCACTGAGTATTCAGACTAGATGTTAATGAACTACACCAAAATATTTTCAGAGCAAGTGGAGATATGCTAAACAAGTAATTTGAGATAGACTTATGGCCTCTTGTTTCAAATGTGGAAGTTATGCCTATAAGCCACTGATAACACTTGAGTGCGTAACACAGGAAAATGAAGGGGCATTTCAGAACACTCCCTCTGGCACAATACTTATGACATCAGCGTTTGAGTCAAAAGTTAATGAATTTGAGTCTCCTTAATTTTTATCTTTTTTTGTTTTTTGTTTGGTTGTTTTTTAAATCTTAACTACGCTTTTAAATTCCATTTTATCTAAGCTTTTAATTGTTGCATAAATTTGTGCATTTTATGGTGTAATTTCACCTTGTCAGTGCAATTAGTTACAATTCCTTCTAACAAAGGTTGAATTCTGCTTAATGCTTTCACATGCTGTACATCTAAATGGGAGATGGTTTAAGGGGTGACCAAACTTACATAAAATAAAAAGTACCTGCAACTCATTACCTCAGGTTCATAGGAACCACTCGTGACCTGCATTTTCAATGCAAAGTTGAAAGCGGCGAATAAACGACTGTCGCACTCTGTCCAAAATTCCTTGTGTGTTGAATAACTTCACATGCTATTATTCAGACAGTTATGTCCTCTGAGGTAAAACGTGTTTCATACACCAGACTTGAGGTGACCCCAGGAAAAGTGTAGTAGTGTTATTGCACTGGCCAATCAGGTTCACCTTCATAGTTATGAATCACCCCATTTCTTCATATTATTATTTACGTATTAAAAACATGAAGAAAAAAGAATTAACTGCATGACATGAACTAAACCACTGACCTTTGGAATACCAGATTTTGACATTATTTGGATTGGGCCACCAGTATAGTTACAGAAACACCATTAAATTAGGCTACATGATGCAAGGAGTTAATCACTATTCAGTGTTGCACTGGTAGGTGATAAGTTTGAGATTTGAGAGATCTTTGAGGTACTAAGACTTGAGAATGCTAATAGTGAGCTACTAAGAATCAATATTTCTATACTTGGGAAGCGGTTTTAAAGATATTCTAATTCAATAAATTCACCCATCCTTATTTAAATAATAACTTATCAGCATCTGATGCCAGTTAGGTTTAACACAACTGCATTGTCTATCTCAACTGAGTTATATTAATGACATCTACAATTGCTGAAATTATTTTGGTGTAGTTAATTAACACCCTGTATATAGGTATGCATACTTTATAAGAGATTTAAACATGCAAACCAGGTAGTGGATATGCATGGTGAATTGTTGAAAGCTAACAGCTAGCTTTGTTATTAACTGAATAAATGACAGAGAGAAGGAATTAAAATTATAATTTTTCTATAGCTCTCAACTAACCCCAGTTCACGATGGCCAACATAATGTCCCAAGAGCACTCCATTCCAGTGATCTTCAGGAGGGGGATCCCAAGATATTGCCAGTTGAGTAGAGCTCATTGCTTCAATGGAAATGCGTCGTGGAGGTGCTGCTGGAGCCTCTTCATCAGTTCGTACATGTAACTCTGAACTTGCTGCTCCTGGTCCCAATGTATTTACTGCCACAACATGAACACTGTACGTCGTGGCAGGTTTTAAATCTTCTAACACAGCATTGCTCTCACTGCCATCTACAGTTAGTTCTTGACTTGGACCTTGCCAAGTATCTGAATCAATGAATAAACAGCATAATTATTTCCAAAGTCACATTTAGTTTGTCCTGTAGTCACAGGAAACATTGATAAATAAATAATAAATAACTATATATATTTGTAATTGCTAAAATCAAGGTGATATTTTAGTTAACTGATGGAAATTAATCATTTCTCCACACTAGCTATATATAGGCTAAGGTTTTTTGATAGAGTGAACATGAAAAATTCAATGCCATGGCCGGGATTTGAGCCACGGATCTCCTGGTTTCTGTCCAGTCGCTCTAACCCTTGAGCTACCATGGCCAATGTGCCGTCCTGACATTAAATTCTCCATTTGTCTCGTATATTTCCCCGGTAAACTACTAGGGGCTCTCACTTTCGAGATACACCATTTGTGGCAACTTACTATCGTAAGTACTTGAGTCCCAGGCTTCATCATTTAACTCTTATCATTTAAGTTAATTGATGGAAATTAATCAATTCTCCACACTAGCCATATATAGGCTAAGGTTTTTGATAGATGGCCGGTTCAAATCTGTGGTTCAAATCCTGGCCATGGCATTGAATTTTTCATGTTGACTCTATCAAGGTGATATGTTTATTTAACTATCCAGAAAAGGCAGAAATACACAAGCAACTGTGTTAGTATTAATTTACCATTAAAATAATTTTATTATGAAACTTTATGTTACTCAGTTTTTTTTCCAACAGCCTACAAGCATTAGTAGTAAGAGCAAAGCTTTTGCAACTGCTTTCAAAGAATATATACATTAAATATTTGTTGTTCTTTGATAAATAAATGAAAAACAATACATAATTCTTATGTTATAATTCCCATAGGAAACAATTAACCAAGTGGTATTGAATTAATTAATAAATAGCAAATGATCTTGATTTTTGTTAGCTTTATTTTAGCCTTTAAGTAGGTACTGTTTGCTAACAGAAAGAAAGTCCCTGACAGAAATGTTCTCCCTTATCTGTCTCAAAACTGTGTGACAAGGACAGTGAATGTGTGTGGCAGAGAATATATGCTACAAAAGGAATAGAACCATTCAAAAAGCATGCACTCTACACAAAAAGAATTCACTGAGTATGCTAAAACCAAGAAAATATTATTCATAAAAGTAGAAGTCCGAGACTGGCCAAATGTTTTTGAATGCACTGTAACTGAACCTACCCAGGTGTCATAAACTACCAGGAAGGGTATTGAAATTGCGTCTAATCAGCTACTTCCGCCCTGAACCTCATTTCCCTTGGACTTCCTTTGCTGTGGCAAATTGTACCTTGTTTCACCACAGCTTAATCTTTGTGTTAAGTTCACTACATATTTAGATAAACTTTATGCATTTGTACACCATGATAAGAAATATTATTTAATGCCACAATATCATTTAGTGATACAGGTTGTATTAATTTTTTATCCATTTTTCTAAACTAGTGCTATTCATTCGTTTGTGAAAAACACATACTAGACACTCGGTTAAGTAAATCAATGACATTTTCAGAAATTCTTCACAAGAACCTGCAAAAGCTATTTTTAATATATTACTAGAATTTCCATCAGGTCAAACATGATGTCATTATCATGCTGCCAGCATTTTCTAGGAATGAATTTGCTACTTGCCCATGTTTCACTCAGATAAAACTACTGGCTTTCTCCTATATGAAGCTTCTTGATTTTTCTCTTATACTGTGAATGTCAGTGTACAATATATCGGCTCTCAATAAGAAATTTATGTTTACTCCTGCACTTACTCCATCAAAAATTCAACTTATGCAGTAGTTTTCACAATAATACAAAAGTAAATCGAGAAGATATTGACACACTGCTTCACTCACACTGTTTTTTCACAGAAACTGTTTTTTTTTTCTGTGAAAAAAAAAAAAAAAAAAAAACTGTGAGTGAAGCAGTGTGTCAATATCTTCTCGATTCACTTTTGTGCTAATGTTGTGCTTCACTGTCTCTATGCTTCTTTCAATTTTATACTTTGAGTTTTCACAATGCTTCAGTACATTGCAAAAAATCTCTTTTGCTCTTTTTCCTGACAACTGGTTTCGGTATATATGCATTACTTCTTTTTTAATAGCATTTTTCTCTGGATTGTACAACATGGAAGCCAAAATCATTGATGGTGACATTTTGGTCACTTGCCTATTATCTATATCTTTCAAGTGTATTAACTTCTTGTTCTCTGTCTTTTATATGGCCTTGATTATCTAAGTCAAAGTAAATATTCCTGTATAATGCACAGCTCTATAGCTAGGCTGTTCTGTAATCCTTCAACACACAATTTAATAATGAAGTGCTGTTTCTTATGGGCTTGATGGCTCTGCTCTAGAAGTAGGCACTGCATCTGATGTATCACCCAATTCTGTGTCAACCAACTTCAGAGGACTCGTCAAGTATTGGCAGCAGTCATTCAGAGGTGAGTCCACCTCCCTGTCACTGATTTTCTTATCTATTTTCACTATTTTCTAATAAATTTGCTGCTACTGATTCAGGCACCTCTGTCCTTTCCATGGAACAGTTTTGATACTTGTTTCTATTTGGCAAAGAACTGTGTATCCTTCAAGTTTTCTCCTTTCAGTTAAAGTTAATTTCATATTTGTATATTTCTTTTGCTTCGTGATAAAACCTGGCTTAAAACTGTTCAAAGGAACTGAGAAGCTGGGTGTCCCAGAAAGTTGTGACCCATTTGAAGGACATGTTGCTCAACAGCTTATTTGTCAGTATATTCTAGCTTGCAGTTGTATTCATGTTCTTTTAGTTTTGTGTTGCTGCTTCTTTATACTTGCCTATGTAAACTTGTTCAGATGAGCCCAAATTGGTAGAAGCATAATGAGCAGAGACCAATGACCAATCTGTGACAAGGAGGTGGTCTTGCTTTTGATTATGTGTGATGGTCAACTAACTCTGTTCACACCTAAATCAGATTTTACTTGCAACCCTCCTCTGGAAACTCAAATGTTATGTCCTTATGTATACTGATTTTATGTCTCTCAGCATTATGTTTCACATTTCCTGGACTGACTTGCTTGCTAGGGACTTGCTCTTAATGCTCCTAAGTGCAACTTTGTGCTCTTCATCAAAAAATTGATAACTCCTGACCTAGCTTTCTAAGTGGCTGGTCAACCACTGCTGTGTCAGTCAGACTAAATAATTAGGCATATACCTTGATTATAGCCTCTCTTGAAGTCCTTATATTGCCAGTTTGTGCTTCAGAGGGTGCTGTTTCAGTACATTTTTCACAGCTGTCAACTTCAGCTTTGTTCCAAATTAACGTTATACTCCTCTTTTATCAATCTGTTCTGTGCTTATATTACTTGAGTACATGCTTCCCACAACACTAGTCTGCCCTCCAGCATATACAGAATCTTAGATTATGCCACAATCTCCAGGTGTCCTTTATTACTTTTAACCAACATATTTGCCATGAATTGGATACAGCTATCTAGGAGGAAGTAGTGCACATTTGAAGTTGTTATTTTTGGTACGCCCTCCATAACCATTTTATGTGTTGATTAGAGACATTAGCACAGGTGAACCTTTTCATCATAAGCACTGGTACATTTGCCAGTTTTAACCTTTGTCTTTAGCTGTATTTCTCCTGTATTTACGACTGCCAATGTGTCTGCATTTTCATTGTCAGCTGTGTTTGTATGTATTTACTTTCCTTATTCATGATTATTTTTTATTTTTCACACACAATATGATACCCTTATGCACTTTTCTTATGGTTTCACATTTAGCCCAATTCATTGTAATTTTATTTGAGAATATATATCATTCTTGTGGATTTATTTCTCTTGGGCCTCTCTTGTATGGATTTCTTTTCACTCTGTGTGTGCTTTCATCTATTATTTGTTGTAATCTGATGTTCATTTTCTTGCAAGTTTTTTTGTTAATAAATTGCAATTCTGTTTACTCCTGGATGACTTTTATGAAGATTATCTGCGCCATGGCATATTGGGCTAAGGCGTCCTGCTTTGGTTTCTTGCCACAGAAGGTGCCCAGTATCAGTCCCACCCCTGGAGGGTGTGGATTTTAAGTCCTGGGTATAGGACCAGTGCCCACTCAGCATCATGAGGAAATTGAGGAGCTACGATAGGTAGTGAACCCTGGTCTAGAAGAAAGCCAACTTCTGGCTAGGGGTGCTGAGATGCTGACCACATCTCCTCACCATATCTGTTGGATGATTGCCCACCTCTGCCTTGTGTATGTGGGCGAGAGGCTGGTAGTCAGGTTGGCAGGCCTTGGGCCAGTAGGGGCTGTTGCACCATGGGTTAGCATAACTATCACTTCTCAGGCATCACTATAAGCTGTTATAACCTTTTCACATTTATAAACCATTAGCTCGTTCTCAAAACACTGCAAACAGAACTCATAGGAGTATTAAAACATCATATGATTCAAGTAGTTGTATGATCTTAAAGAGATGATACCACTTTTTAGTTATACAATGCAGCAATACAAAGTTTCATGCTACTAACCCCACCTTCCTCTCAGTCCCTAAAACACTTCTCTTGGTAACATTTTTTGAGTATAGATAGATAGTTTTATTCACCTTAGGAATATACAATATTCATGGCTTCGTCAAATTTGTACCCATAAGAATAATACATTTCTTATGAGTAATACAATTATGAATAATACAATAGTAATTAAATAATACAATAGTAGTTAAATAATACAACAGTATTATTTAGTATTAGTAATGCAGTAGTAATTAACAGAATAATAATACATATAGTAATTAAGAATAAGGCAACTTAGGTCACATAATAGTTTAATGTATTACATTTTTAAGAACTAGGCTGTAAGAGACATAATTTTTACCAAAAAAAAAAAATCAATATTTACTTTATTATTTAATTTTACTTCTTAGAAACTCATCTGTTGTCTGTGACATTGCTTTTAGTAGGATATTTTTTACAGCTTTTCTGAATATTACAAGTATCACCTCCGAAGTTGCACAGGTATTTATTCACAAACATCATTTTAGGAAGCATTGATATGTTGATCATGTTTTAAGTATTCTTCCACTGAATAATAGCAACCTTCTCTTAAAAATGATTTTACAGACAGTTTAAACCTTTTTTACGATGTTATACTTTTAATGCCATCGGGTAGTTTGTTATATAATAATACTGCTTTATGTTCGAAGCTATGTGTGAATAAAGTTGTATTGTGGCTTATAATGCGTAGATCTGATTTACTTCTTGTATTATGTGTATGTATCTGCGAATTTGTTTCAAATTGAGCAAGTACAATTCTTGTCCTAACTAGAGCTTCATATATATACACACAGGGTAATGGAAGTATTTTTAGTAGTTTAAAATATGGTTTACAGCTGGTGGTGAAAGGAATATTTACTATATAACGAATAGCCCTTTTCTGCAGTCTAAATATTTTTGTTACATCTTTAGCATTTCCCCAGCTAAGTATACCATAAGACATTACAGAATGAAAATAAGCAAAATAAATAATTCTCAACACATTTGTGTTTACAGACTCCCTCATTGATTTAATAGCGAATGTAATATAACAGCTTTCAAAATTAAGACTCATTGCTACTACTGCAGATGGCGCCGATGCATATGCAAACACGTAGTAGATCGCAGAAAATTCGTAAAGAAAAAGTGATATGAGCTCTACGAGTGGTGAGAGCAACTACATTGCCGTTGACAATGAGAGACATGGTGAAAATGAAATTAGTGTGTTATTCAGCCTAAAAGAGGAGAAAAATAGACATGTTTCCCAAACCAGACGAAACCGCAATGGAGCACGGGACGACGCCGAAATGACCCAGTCACTACACATGATCATCGAAATTCTAAACAAAGATCTACAGGACTCACGCCAAATAATTAAAAGTCTTCAGTTGGAAAAGCAAGAAATGAACGAAAAATTCAAAGCACTACAAGCAGAGAAGTATGATATGGAGAAGAAGCTTGAAGAAAATGAAAGAAAAATAAGGGTACTAAATTAACAGAAGACAAACCCACGGAATGAAGCACAAAAAGCCAGCTGTGCCCAACCATCCTCAATTTGGAACCATTGTGAAAGTGATACGAGATGGAGAATGATGGGGAAAAAAGGAAGTGGGTACAACAGAGAAGTAACTTCAAAACTATCTCCACTCTAAATCAATAATAAATATCACGTCCTTGCAGTTCTACCTACAGACGAGGAGACATGTGACCAGCACAGCATACAAAGTCCATCTGTTTCAAGACGCGAGGAAGACGAGAAAATGCTAATGCTTGGTTACTCAATGATTTACCATGTAAAAGTGCAGCATGACGTTTCTAAAGTGTATAGAGGTATAAATGTTGAGCAGCTAACAAAAAAAATTGAAAACCAGTGCCATTGTGACGCGTATCCTGAAAATGCAGAAGTAGTCATACTCCATGTTGGTACCAACAATTTAAAAAAGGTAAAAAATGCAGATGAAATACAAGGTGATATATATATATCTTATAAAATCCACAAGGAAAGTGTTTCCTATGGCTTGTGTAGCAGTAAACAGTGTAGTAAAAAGACGTGATGTTCATCCATCCAAACTTTTTGAGGTAAGTAAATGAAAATATAAGCTCGGCCTGTAAGACACTAAATGCTTTATTTGTGGATCTAGATAAATATCTAGATCATACTTGCTTAGGAAAGGATGGTCTCCATTTAAATCAGAGGGGATCATGGAAGTTAAGTCAGGTTTTAGACAATGTGGTAAACATAATAAAAAATCAGGGAAACTAACCCCAGAATCAGATGATGTAACATACAGTGGAAAACCCTCTGTAAATAAAAAATTTGTAAATAGAAAGAGTTCACAAAGTAATCAGGCTTGCTGGCTTTTTGTTTCTTTGTAATTTATGTCCTCCAACGTTAAGTCATATCAGACGATGAATGGAATGGATGAAATGATGCTCAAATGAGCCCAGTGTCCATAGAGCTTAGAGTTACCCAACATTCATCTTTCAGGATAAGGGAAAACCCTTATCCAGATAACTCACCCTGACCGAGATTCGAACTCGGGACCTCTTGAACGTGAGGCAGACTCGCTACCATCTATGACTTGCTGGCTTCTCCATCTTAATTCACAGGGAATTCGTTCCAAAATAGATAATTTTAATCTACTAATAAATGAAATTAAAAATATTAAATTAGGAATAATTTGCTTACATGAGCATTGGTTGGGAAAAAATTAGACTCATCTTCTTAATAAATTGGAAGGTTTTGCATTAGCTGATTGCTATTGCAGGAGCAATGCAGCCCGCGGTGGATCATGTATACTAGTACAAGAACTGTTAGAGCAAGTAAAGGTCAGACAAGATCTAAAAGTCCTGGAGGAAGATTTTAATTTTGAATTGTCTGCAATAGAAATCAGCAGCCTATATACAGTTGTGATCTCTGCCTATAGAGTCCCGCATCATTCCTCATTAGAACCATTTTTGAAAAAATTTGAGAAATTGATGTCTAAACTTCGAAATGAAATAAATAAAAAATTATAATAGCCTTAGGTAGAAGATAGAACATAAACCTTCAAAATTTAAATGATGAATTTCACTTAAACTTAAATGAAATTTCACCAGACAGAAGATATAGTGGGGCATCAATAACTTATCTTGACACTATACACCACCATGGCTTTGAAATTAGAAATAAATTCTCTACATGAACTACAAGTTTTCCAGACAACTGTATAGATCATATACTAACAAACAAACAGTATGGATACTAAGATTAGGCAAATGAGTCAACCTTGTATATACTTTTCTCCACTTATAAGTTTTTTGATGAAGACTAGTTTCTGGGAACCTCTTCCCTATCGTCAGTTCTGTGGTTGACTGATGATGCATCCGGTGTCTGCATCTGGCTTGGTGTCGTGCTGTCCTAGTAAGTTTGATGATACCATCTACGGCGGGAATTTCAAAATTCAACAAGAGGTCCTGTTTCTTTGTAATAAATATGTTTTCCCAAATCTGTAATTCCAGAGGTTTCTTTGCCTGTTTGATCAGTTCTATTTCTTGCTTTATGTTGTGATTCTCAGACCAAAAGTGATGTGCTACGGCCGACTTGTCCATGTGTTTGAATTTAATATTTCTGAAGTGTTCTTTCATTCTTGTTCCTAGATTCCTTTTGGTCTTACCAATGTATATCTTGTCACAATCCTGGCAGCTCATTTGGTAAATGCCTGATAATTGAGTTTTCGGTGTGCTATTTTTTAGAGGGTGGTTTAATAAGTTGCGGATGTTGTGTTTGTTCTGAGGGGCTAATTTTATGTTCGAATAATTTGTTTATAGTTATTTTCCTGTCCGAATGTCATCCCCTTGAGAATTTCTAAGCATTTTGATTTCACTAATGTTTTTTCGCTACCATTTTCCAAAAAGTTAGAGGTTATGGTGACGTCAGCGATGTAATCGTCTAAATTGCCCGAGTTGCCGACACAAGTTTTAAAACCTTTGTTTAAAAATTTTAACTCTTTTTCTGTGAAAGTTTGGGAAGAGATGTTGACTACATTGTCTGGTGTTTCTGTGACACAGCGGTACTGGTTGCGTGGGTTTTTTGTCGGTCTTCTTAAGCGTAATTTTCGTACTTTCGATTTAAGAATCTGTGTTTTGTCTTTCATGTTCAATTTCAATATGTTGTGCAATTTTGTTTCGAAATGTGTCCAAATTATTTGTCCAAGTTCTTGAGCTAGTTTTGTGTGTAGGTAGTAAGCTTCATCACTTTTGGTCTGAGAATCACAACATAAAACAAGAAATAGAACTGATCAAACAGGCAAAGAAACCTCTGGAACTACAGATTTGGGAAAACATATCTATTACAAAGAAACAGGACCTCTTGATGAATTTTGGAATTCCCGCCGTAGATGACATCATCAAACTTGCCAGGACATTAGATGGCAGCACGACACCAAGCCAGATGCAGACACCGGATGCATCATCAGTCAACCACAGAACTGACGATAGGGAAGAGGCTCCCAGAAACTAGTCTTCATCAAAAAACTTGTAAGTGGAGAAAAGTATATACAAGGTTGACTCATTTGCCTATTTTAGTAAAAATGGCACTCCACTTTCTGAAATACTTCTTTTTATTCTATATAAACAGTATGGAGATGAACAATGTTTCCCTCTTGAAACAGGTCTTTCTGATCATAAAGCTGTCCTCATTAATCTCCCAATAAACCAGAGATCAACAGTAAAACATAAACAGTTAATTACCAAACGTATCTACAACTCTGAAAACATTAGTAATGTTAAAGTAAAATTAAGCAATCTAACATGGAATCTTAATCCTTTTCTTCATACCGATACCAATTATAATAATTTCCTTAGGGAGATAATTGAGTGTTACAATTCCTGTTTTCCAAAAATCACATGCACTCAAATCATTAAAAAATATTTGCTTGACTGGTGTACAATAGGTATAAAGATCTCTAGTGCACACAAAAGATGGCTACACAGTAAATACAAGTCAACCACTAACACTAAAGAAAAACAATACTACAAAACCTACAACAAAGTCTTTAAAGCAGTAATAAAAAAAAAGCTAAACAAATGGAATTTGAGAGTTACATAAAAAATGCAGATAATAAAAGCAGAGCCACATGGGCCATAGTAAAAGGTGAATTAGGTTTGAGTAAAACTGTGAATACTTGGCCATCCGCGCTTAATTCAAATTATCCAGATGCTAAGAAAAATGCCAGCACTTTAAATCAGTGCTTTGTAAACATTGGTTGTGAGACTCGGGAGGTTCCCCCATCCCTAGAGAATGCAATAGCAGGCCTATATAAAACCAATTGCCTTATGCTCACACCTGCATTTAATTTTGAAATGGGCTCTCCAAAGTAACATTAATAAAGTAATAACAAAATTAAAGCCAAACAAAGCCCAGGGTTGGGATGAGTTATCATCGTTCTTAATAAAAGAAATCAAGCATGAAATTAGTGGGCCACTTTGCCAAATAATCAATCAATGGCAACAGGCATTTTTCCCGATAAGATGAAGCCCATTCACAAAGGTGGAAGCAATGAATTTAAAAATTTTAGGCCCATCTCTATACTTCCCGCTTTTGCAATAATTTTTGAAAAAAATGTACACTCACAATTAATTACATATTTAAACTACTACAGCAAACTGACTCACAACATGGTTTTAGGGAAAATCACTCTACAATATCAGCACTGGTAAACCTCATGAATGATATATCTCAAATACTAGATGAAAAACAGTCAGCTTCCCTGATCATATGTAACAACTCAAAGACATTTGACTGTGTAAATCATGAAATACTATTAAAAAAATTAGAATTTTATGGTATAAATAACAAAACTAAAATGGTCCCAGTCGTATCTTAACAACCACAAGCAGACAGTAATTCTAAAACGTAGTAATGGTGAGGCCCACTCAAACTGGAACACAATAAAAAATGGGGTACCATAAGAAGTGTATTAGGACCATTACTTTACATACTATATACAAATGATCTCCCAAAAAACATCAGTGAAAAATCAATAATGCATGCAGACGATACAACAATTAGGATTAAAGCAATAACTAACATAGAGCTGATGCAGAAAACAGCTGAAACAATGTTTAATAGTAATGGATTAAAACTCAACACAACTAAAACTTCTGTTATGCACTTAAAACAAACAAAAAAAGACAATAACATGTTACACCTCACCAATATAAGTACTGCCACCTCAGCAAAAATACTTGGAATATATGTAAATAATCAGTTAAAATGGCAAGAACATATACATTACATAGCTAAAAGATTAAATTCTGCCTGCTTTAACATGTTCTGCCTGTCCCAAATCACAAACTTGTAGACTAGGAAAGTAGTATATTTTAGTTACTTTCATTCTATCATGTCATATGGAATAATTCTCTGGGGTCATGCAACAGGCTGGGAATCAATATTCAAAACCCAAAAGAAAATAATCCACATAATAACACACACAAGTCCAAAAGAATCAGCTGTCAAAGACATACTGGTAAAAAGGGCATATTACTCAGTAAGGGAATATCTAGAGGATAGTTTATAAACATTAATTGTACTCTCTCCACTTTGTAAAGGCATTTTGCCTAAATATTGTACATTATTAGTTGTAAACACCTGTATAAATGTAAATAATATTTGTTATTATATATTTCATTGATGTGTCACCTGTTTACGGAGCTAATGCTCACTTTGTAAATGTTGGTGATGAATAAAGTTATTTATTATTACTACTGCTACTGAGGTTTAATGCTTTAAAATGGTCATTCACTACTAAAACATGGGATACCTACATGTCAGTTAAATACAGTGATGTTAAGATGAGAATTGTAAGTTACGCTAATCTTTCACTTATACACTTTATTGTTTTACAAGTCCTTTTTCCCCAATTTGGAATTCTCCAGGAACTATAAAAATGAGCCTTTGAGGTTTCTAGTAGTTAATGAAACATCAAAATATCTTCAAAGGAAATGAATAATTTTAGTACCAAACAAAATATTTTTGGTGCATAATATAAATCAAATACTTTTTCTTAAGAAATGCTTGTTATAAAAAAAAACAACTGACAGGTTTATTATTAAATTTTAGATGAGTCGCATTTTTTACACATCTGCTTTCACTTTCGTATTTTTATGATTTCTTCAAATGTTTTTTACAGTGCACTAAGAACATAAACATATAATTCCCACATAATCTTAACTAGCTATGTCATGCACTTGTTACAATATTCATTTTTATATACATATATAATTTTTATAACATATCTTGATATGTTAATATGGAATTCCCCATGGTACCTGAAGTAAGTGAAGCAAAGTGTTAATCTTCATTACAGTGTAAGTGAAGCTAAGAGTCAATATCTTCTTGATTCACTTTTAACTTTTGCTTCACTGTCTCTACACTTCTTTAATTTTTTATACTTTGGATTTTCATACTTTTTACCATATTTCAACAATGCATTTCCTTATAGAATAATTAATTACAACTACTTTAACTTTGATCATTAATTTCAACTCCAACAATTCAAATTAAGCTTATAATAGCAAGAAAACCCAGCTAAATCAGGGAACTGAACACTAAAAGCTTCCAAAGTATGCAAGTTTAGATTAAGACAAAAAATAATTGCAGATTGTAATAACTCCAAAACTTAAATATCTTAAGAAATTGCATCCTGAGTTTTAAACTGCATAGCACTTTAATTTCATGAACCATACCTTGTGAAGGGCTGTATCGAATGAGATAATGTACAATTGGGCTATTTCCATCTTGCACTGGAGGTACCCAAGCAATACTAATGCGACGACTGCCCCTTTCCAGAACACGTACATCTGTTGGCGGAGCTGGAGCATCTGCATATAAACATAATTTTATATTACCAAATTCCTCCAAACACTTACATATAATTTTATATATTAAGTTCAATGGCAAATTTAATAACTCTGCTAATAAAACAGAAATATCTCTGATTTACCTAAAAGCTGTATGTTCGTACCAGCTTTAAGCTTCATGTAACTCACCACTATATATTCTGATACTGCTTTCTTCAGTTATAGTTCTAGTACCATAAATAAAAAGTAACTAATCCTGCAAGACATCTTAGAAAAACCATTTTTGCAATTAATATAGGCAATAAACTAACTAATGGAAATTAAGTATTCTTTCACACTGGCCGTGTGTAGGCTAAATTGTGGAAACGTAGAGTCAGACTGAAAAATTCAATGCCATAGCCGGGATTTGAACCACGGATCTTCTGGTTTCCGTCCAGCCGCACTACCATTGTGCTACTATGGCCAACGTGCCGATATGACATTAAATTCTCCAACTGACTCGTATTTTCCCGGTAAACCACTAGGAGTTCTCATAAACACATGAAACAACTACCTTAAATGCGACTTACTACATGTAAGTACTTTAAGGCCCGGGCTTTATAGTTAACCACTATTAGGTTAATTAATGGAAATTAATTATTCTTTCACACTGGCCGTGTGTAGGCTAAATTGTGGAAACGTAGAGTCAGACTGAAAAATTCAATGCCATAGCCGGGATTTGAACCACGGATCTTCTGGTTTCCGTCCAGCCGCACTACCATTGTGCTACTATGGCCAACGTGCCGATATGACATTAAATTCTCCAACTGACTCGTATTTTCCCGGTAAACCACTAGGAGTTCTCATAAACACATGAGACAACTACCTTAATGGCGACTTACTACATGTAAGTACTTTAAGGCCCGGGCTTTATAGTTAACCACTATTAGGATAATTAATGGAAATTAATTATTCTTTCACACTGGCCGTGTGTAGGCTAAATTGTGGAAACGTAGAGTCAGACTGAAAAATTCAATGCCATAGCCGGGATTTGAACCACGGATCTTCTGGTTTCCGTCCAGCCGCACTACCATTGTGCTACTATGGCCAACGTGCCGATATGACATTAAATTCTCCAACTGACTCGTATTTTCCCGGTAAACCACTAGGAGTTCTCATAAACACATGAGACAACTACCTTAATGGCGACTTACTACATGTAAGTACTTTAAGGCCCGGGCTTTATAGTTAACCACTATTAGGTTAATTAATGGAAATTAATTATTCTTTCACACTGGCCGTGTGTAGGCTAAATTGTGGAAACGTAGAGTCAGACTGAAAAATTCAATGCCATAGCCAGGATTTGAACCACGGATCTTCTGGTTTCCGTCCAGCCGCACTACCATTGGGCTACTATGGCCAACGTGCCGATATGACATTAAATTCTCCAACTGACTCGTATTTTCCTGGTAAACCACTAGGAGTTCTCATAAACACACGAGACAACTACCTTAATGGCGACTTACTACATGTAAGTACTTTAAGGCCCGGGCTTTATAGTTAACCACTATTAGGTTAATTAATGGAAATTAATTATTCTTTCACACTGGCCGTGTGTACGCTAAATTGTGGAAACGTAGAGTCAGACTGAAAAATTCAATGCCATAGCCGGGATTTGAACCACGGATCTTCTGGTTTCCGTCCAGCCGCACTACCATTGTGCTACTATGGCCAACGTGCCGATATGACATTAAATTCTCCAACTGACACGTATTTTCCCGGTAAACCACTAGGAGTTTTCATAAACACATGAGACAACTACCTTAATGGCAACTTACTACATGTAAGTACTTTAACTGAATTTTTCAGTCTGACTCTACGTTTCCACAATTTAGCCTACACACGGCCAGTGTGAAAGAATAATTAATTTCCATTAATTAACCTAATAGTGGTTAACTATAAAGCCCGGGCCTTAAAGTACTTACATGTAGTAAGTCGCTATTAAGGTAGTTGTCTCATGTGTTTATGAGAACTCCTAGTGGTTTACCGGGAAAATACGAGTCAGTTGGAGAATTTAATGTCATATCGGCACGTTGGCCATAGTAGCACAATGGTAGTGCGGCTGGACGGAAACCAGAAGATCCGTGGTTCAAATCCCGGCTATGGCATTGAATTTTTCAGTCTGACTCTACGTTTCCACAATTTAGCCTACACACGGCCAGTGTGAAAGAATAATTAATTTCCATTAATTAACCTAATAGTGGTTAACTATAAAGCCCGGGCCTTAAAGTACTTACATGTAGTAAGTCGCCATTAAGGTAGTTGTCTCATGTGTTTATGAGAACTCCTAGTGGTTTACCGGGAAAATACGAGTCAGTTGGAGAATTTAATGTCATATCGGCACGTTGGCCATAGTAGCACAATGGTAGTGCGGCTGGACGGAAACCAGAAGATCCGTGGTTCAAATCCCGGCTATGGCATTGAATTTTTCAGTCTGACTCTACCATTCCACAATAAACTAACTAGTAATTGACTCTGTATCTAATACTATTATTAGTATTAGATTCATTGCCTTGCCTGGTTTCGAAATAAGAGGAATATTGCTGTTTTTTATTGTAAGTTACAGAGTTAAATATAGAACAGGACTATTGCAAATTGGTTTATGACAATGTATCACCTAGTTTTTATAAAAATGGGACATGCCATTCTCTGAGAGCTCAACTGCTCCCATCATCAACCTGTTGCTGTTGCCTGAACATGGTGCCCTTTGCTGAAGGTTGCTCTGTTGTTGTCTTCCTGTAGTGTCTCCTCAAGAAGTTTGCTGATGAGTCTGTTGTTTGGCAGTAACTCAAAATTGTAGTCTCAATTTTTAATATAATTATGAGTCAAACTAGTACTCCATGCTCCATATATTGCTAATGTTTACCTAGAAAGCATTTCATTAGGATCTTAACAACATCCTTAGTTAGTGCTGACTGTTGAATTTTGATTTGGTGAACTCCTTAGAGGTGATGGTGCTTCTCTGTTGGTATCTTCATGAACTTGATGTTTGGGTTCTCTTCAAAGTCGGTGTTGAAATTGAACAATTTTCCTTCATATTTCTTTATGAATATTTTTCCCATGAGGTTAATGTAATTGGATACTGGACCCTTTTTAATAAATGGATTTCGTGTTCTATATCCTGATTCTCATTCCAACAATGGTACACTACTGCTGATTTGCCTATATTTTATTTTTTGTACTTGATGTTTCTAAAATGCTCTTTAAGCCTAATGTTCAAATTCCTTTCCCCCCCTTCTTTTTGCCAATTTAAAAGTTGTCACAGCCTTTGTTATTTATCCAGTACACACCTGAGCTTTTGTCTGGGGGTGTGAGACAAAAACTCAGGTATGTACTGGATAAATTACAAAGGTTGTGACAACTTTGGCAAAACAAAAAGGAAGGTCCTAACAAAATCTGTTCTAGCTAAACACTATCAATAAATGGAGCACTGAGTACTAGTATGGCTCAAAATTATAATCCTTTATCTGAATTGATTAGTTCAGAAAAATTACAACCTGATGCTCACACTATCAGAATTACATCTCATGACCTTAAATATTAGGTCTGGCTCTTTTACATTGCACAAATGAGTGCAAGTTTGTAACAAGTGCAAGTAGATGCTGTATATCATAGTACCCAGTATTTCTATTCAAATATATATTTTTTAATGTAAAACTCAAACAAATGATATAGATTATTGAAATGTTCATGAAATGTAACTAATTATGAGTCATATTACAAGTACACCAATTGTTTCAGTTTTGTTTTGCCTCTGTCATGACAATTCACAATTTTTTACATACTGCATTTCTTTTCCAAGCTCCTTGTTTATGGTAATTTATAATACAGTGGTAGAATATTATTTATAGCTATAAATAAGTTTAATTAGCGTTAAATCCTTTCATGGAAGTGTTGAAAACAGTGTTGTTGTATAAACTAAATTAATTGGGAGTCGATTAATGACACAAAACAACACTTACTTTTAAATTTTCCCGGAACCGGTTTCTGAGGCCTTCCCTCTATCTTCAGCCAGACATCGACTTGTTCTCATTGGTGTAGCTGGCAATATTTTGTCATCGGTCTCCTCTGGTGGCGGTTCGAGGAACTTGCTGAACAAATCTTTCTGGGGATGTCAAAATTGAATACTTTGTTCCTATTTTTTGAAATAAAGATTTGTTCCCATGTGGACAGTTCTTGTTTTCCTGTTGTATGTTTTAGTAATTTTGGTTCTGGATTTATGTTGTGGTTTTTTCCCAAAAAATGCGTGGCAACTGCTGATTTTTCTAATTGTTTGTATTTTATGTTCCTAAACTGTTCCTTTGCTCTTGTTTCTAAATTTCTTTTGGTTTTTCCAATATAAATTTGACTACAGTCACAGCATTCAATTTGATATATACCAGATTTTTTGTTAGATGTAATGGCATCTTTGATGTTTCAGCAAATTAGGTTTTTTAAGGAGTAATGGTTCACTGGAGCTAGTTGAATGTTTTGTTTTTTGAAGACTTTTTTGAATTTATCAAAGGCCCATGGATGGTAAGTGAATTTTTTGAAGATCATTTTAGTTTCTGTAGCTGAGAGGGTTGTGGTTTCCTTTAGTAGTTTCTTCTTTTTTGCTAAGTTCACTTTTTTGTGTACTAGTGATTTGGGGAAGTCATTTTTCTGTGCTATTTCAATAATTTTGTTGTATTCTATTTTGTATTCTTCTGCTGTGAGAGGGATGTTGACCAGTCTGTGTGATAAACTATTAAAGATTGCCTGTTTGTGGGATCTTGGATTGTAGCCATTAGCTTTTATGTAGTTGTCTGTCTGTGTTGGTTTTCTGTAAATGCCAAAGTTTATTCTATTTTTATTTCTGATTATTTTTAGATCTAAAAATGGTAAATACTCTTCTTTTTCAACTTCTACAGTGAACTTGATGCTTTTTTCTTGAATATTTAAAAGTTTTAGTGCATCACTGATGTGTTTTTTTGGCACTATCGCAAATATGTCATCTACATATCTTACCTTGAAAAAATGGAAGAAATGCTAACTAACAGTGAATATGAAACTATTAACAAAAATCCATTAACAGCTTGCATAAAATCATTTGAAAAAACAATAGCAAAATCAAGTATAATATCAAACAAATATGCAGTTAAACCAGATAACCCAACCTTACCTAGACTTTATGACTTACCCAAAATACACAAACCATCCATAACAATGAGACCTATAGTTAGCAGTATAAATTCACCAACATACAAACTTGCAAAGTGGCTAATAAACAAATTCAACTCATTTCCAAAATTCGATAGCCTAAGCATCAAAAACACCTATGAACTTATAGAACACATTAAGGATACTGAACTAAATGAAGAGGACACACTAGTCTCATTTGACGTTAAATCACTGTTTCCCAGCATACCAGTTAAACAACTCCCAACACTGATAGGAAAATGGCTCAAATCACTTGGAATGTCATCACTTGAAATTTCAGATTACATCGAACTTACCAAATTATGCATAGAACAGAATTTCTTCCAGTTTCAAACAAAATATTTCCATCAAACTTCTGGTTTAGCAATGGGCAACCCCTTATCACCCTTCCTGGCCGATCTGTACATGAGTGCACTAGAAATAAGGATCACTAAAGGTTTCCCATGGATGTTCAAACTCTGGCAAAGATATGTAGATGACATATTTGCCATTGTGCCAAAAAAACACATCAGTGATGCACTAAAACTTTTAAATATTCAAGAAAAAAGCATCAAGTTCACTGTAGAAGTTGAAAAAGAAGAGTATTTACCATTTTTAGATCTAAAAATAATCAGAAATAAAAATAGAATAAACTTTGGCATTTACAGAAAACCAACACAGACAGACAACTACATAAAAGCTAATGGCTACAATCCAAGATCCCACAAACAGGCAATCTTTAATAGTTTATCACACAGACTGGTCAACATCCCTCTCACAGCAGAAGAATACAAAATAGAATACAACAAAATTATTGAAATAGCACAGAAAAATGACTTCCCCAAATCACTAGTACACAAAAAAGTGAACTTAGCAAAAAAGAAGAAACTACTAAAGGAAACCACAACCCTCTCAGCTACAGAAACTAAAATGATCTTCAAAAAATTCACTTACCATCCATGGGCCTTTGATAAATTCAAAAAAGTCTTCAAAAAACAAAACATTCAACTAGCTCCAGTGAACCATTACTCCTTAAAAAACCTAATTTGCTCAAACATCAAAGATGCCATTCCATCTAACAAAAAATCTGGTATATACAAATTGAATGCTGTGACTGTAGTCAAATTTATATTGGAAAAACCAAAAAAAATTTAGAAACAAGAGCAAAGGAACACTTTAGGAACATAAAATACAAACAATTAGAAAAATCAGCAGTTGCCACGCATTTTTGGGGAAAAAACCACAACATAAATCCAGAACCAAAATTACTAAAACATACAACAGGAAAACAAGAACTGTCCACATGGGAACAAATCTTTATTTCAAAAAATAGGAACAAAGTATTCAATTTCGACATCCCCCAGAAAGATTTGTTCAGCAAGTTCCTCGAACCGCCACCAGAGGAGACCGATGACAAAATATTGCCAGCTACACCAATGAGAACAAGTCGATGTCCGGCTGAAGATAGAGGGAAGGCCTCAGAAACCGGTTTCGGGAAAATTTAAAAGTAAGTGTTGTTTTGTGTCATTAATCGACTCCCAATTAATTTAATTAATTAGCGTTGTTTCATACATATAAAGTTTTATTTTATATGTATATGAATTTAAGTATGACAAGATTAAATATATTAGTGACTTAAATCAGGAAACTATATGGTAAGAATGGGTGAATTACAGGATGTTTACCTTGAACTAATAGATGCATAGCTGTCTGATCATGACCAAACTCATTGCGTGCAAAGCAGGTGTAAATGCCTCCATCTTCAATCCGCACTGATCCAATTGTTAGCTCTGATAACAGCCCTTCTGGTACTGATGTATTCTTAATGCTGAACAGTAAAAGGAAATTGTACACAGACTATTTGAAATGATGAGTGGATTTAAATGGTAAAAATTATTTGTAGTTGGTTTATTGACACTCGTCACTTTTCTATATTATTGATTTATTTGGATTTAGATGGTCTTAAATAAGCAGTAAAATGAAAACAACAATCTTAAAGTACATTAGTTACTTAAAAATAGATTACCTAATTCGTCCCTGTAGTTCTACAAAGCTTCCTTCTTTTCTCCATGTAAGACTAATAGGAAGATCACCAAGTGCTTGGCATCTCAGGACAGCTGCACTACCGCGTCTTACAAGCTCCTTACGAGACCTCACCTTAAAATGTACTGGAGCTAAATAAATGCAAAATAAATATCAGAATGACTATTCAGTTCAAAAACTAAATACAAATTAAAGGTAAATATGCACAAGTATTGAACTGTTAAATTTAATGTGAAACTTTTTGTAACATATTAATGGTTAAATCAAGACAACACTTCAATATATCGAGATTTAACTGTATTGGAACACCACAGTGAAGCGAAAAATTATTAATTTTTAGATGAGTCGTATTTATTACACTTACGAAAGTGAAGCAGATGTGTAATAAATACGACTCATCTAAAAATTAATAAGACAACACTTCCCTATGAATACATATAAATAAACACAGTGTGTATAATAGATTTACTAATATGCTTCTTAGGTTAAACATCACTTTGAATGAGCAAAATTTGAACAACAATCCTAAAAGTCTAATGGTCTAAACTACTAAGTCCACTGTAAAGAATTTTAACAAGATAACAAAATATATGTAGTTCTTTAATAAGGCACTCAAGTAAAAAGCAGTTAAAATAAAGATGTATGATAACTTTCTTCCATGGCCAATATAATCCTCATTTTGGAGCCCCCAGCTACTCAGTCTTCAACAGCAAATTCTAAAGTGCTAGAATAATTACATCTTAACCCTATAGTCATCATTCTAGAAACATTTGCCTAATCTTTCTTTCAGGATGAAGATGGTTATAATTTAAGCCGTTCAACTTGAAATAACAAAACAACCCACCTTTAATTTTCTCCATCTTCTGGCACTTATTAGTGATGAGATTTTGCCATTCCTCTTTCATTTAACTAATATTTTATATCTGTCAGTTTTCATAGTGTTAGTTGATTCCTGTGTATAATCATTAATTAGCATTATCAACTGGTATATAAGAATACTAAGTTTTTTGGGGGGTTATCCAGAATTAGTTTTATTATACTAGAAAGTATTTTGTCCCTGGTTCATGTAAACTAATTCAAAATAAAGAATAATATTTTACACATCCAGAAAATCCCTGCAGATTACCCTGCGATGTTTCAGCCATTCCTTCAGTTCTTTTTCTCTTCCTTTTTTAATTTCCTTACTTCTTTTACTTTAGATACTGAGGGAAATTAACATACTTTCCATTGCCTAATGACAAGTTTTCAGTCATCTTCTCTCCATGCATTTTCTCAGGTTAATAATCAAGGATAAGAAAGATTCGTGTATTTTAAATTCACTCATTTTTGTCAGTTTTCTTCAGTAATCGATACCTGACTACAATGACTAATTTAAAGCATTTACATTTACCGCTCCTTATTCAACCGTAAGACAAAATCAGTTTTCCCCTCATTCACCTTCTATCCTTCTGTTATTCTTGATGAGCATTTTATTTTCATGAAGAATTCTATTTTGTTTTTGAAACATTTAAATTATCTTTCAGAAATAGTAAAACATTTATGTATGGAAAGATAGTTACTATCCAATTGCAAGTGATTTAAAATGATTTAGCACAAAAAGTTAATTTTAGAAAACATTCTTGCTTGGTAAAACTGATTCCAATGTGCCAACGATGCAAGAACAATGACCAATAACAGATTCAGAAATGTATGCATGACCCAATATATAGTTTTATCAGTACATTTAAATATTTTCATTTAAGAATCTATCAAAGCATAATACTTTCTGTGTGTGCCACTAGTATTTCTGCACTGGAACTAATTAATTTGACCAGTTGTAGACTAACATTTCTGGAAATACTCAGCAAAAATCTTCTTATGATGACATTGTAAAAGTGATGCAGTGTAAAATTGGCATTAAAATACTCAAAATGAAACTGGTCCATTCAAAAGGATTTTCCAATATACCACTAGTGTTCTATGTATTGCCAATTTCTTATTTAAGCTATTTCCACAGGCTGTTTGTTGCACTGAGCATTAAGTTCCGAAATGTAATGTTAATTGCTGTTTACAAAGTTACAATTTGTTTTCTGTTTGGTTTACCATTTATTAAACAGCTTCCCTTTACAGAGTAATAAATAGACAACTTAGAAAATAACAGTGGAATAATATCATGTACTTGATAATTGTCTGTTGATGTTTTTTTTTTTGGATATTTTCCAGCTATTTTAATTCTTGCATAAAACTTTCAGATACACTCTGTATTTTTACTGCTCCATTAATATGTTGTAACTGACTACAGAGATTGCTTAGATTTCCATTATATTATATCCACATTTATCATTTTGAAAATGAATATTAATCAGGCTTTTCAGAATGTATACTTTGTTATCCAGCGCTGAATGGATCACACTGTTATATAAAACATAAATTTCTTTTAGGTTTTCTGCGCTTAGATAAGAGTGCGGCACAAACCTACTTATCTTAATTTGAATCAACATGTTAGTTTCCCATTCTTGAGGTTCTGCATCTTCACCATAAACTCATTGAATCAGCCTCATCCAAAAATTTATATGATGAATTTTCAATTGGAAGCTCTATTTCTTCAAATACATAGCCTGAAGACTGACTTTAAGTTCACATTTATCTCTGTATATAACACAAGTGTTCACATTCTGTTCATTAAGTATATGATTTGTAATTAAGGCGCTACATTTCACAACATATTTCTTTGAACTTAGTGACTTTTACTACTACAAACGGTAATGTGAACCTCACAGTTATAGTATCTAATTACCGTAGCAAACTCTGTTGTTCTCATTGGCACAATAATTGTACTTTTGTTATTACATTATGGTATTTCCAATATGCTACAGCAGTAATCTGTCTACTATAGTTGATATATTTTACAAAATGGCAATTTTATTTTGGAAATATATTTATTTTCTCAGCTTTACCTTAAAGGTAGAAAATCTTCAAATGAAATAAAACATTGGTATAGTTTCAAAATGAATTGTACTTTTATTTAGGTACACATAAAAAGACATTTTAATATCTTAACCATTGTAATCTGATGGTGGGAAACAATGTCATGCATTTGAAACCTATCCATGGCCTTAATACTGAGCAAGATTAAGTTAAATTATCTCCATCAAGCTATTCTGTTATCCTGACTTGAATAGATCATTTAATTGTTAATCATATCTTTTTTTATAACTTGAATAAATTCCATATCTCATTTTAACTTGCATAATCAAATTAACTTCCTTTGCAAAGATACCAGGTTAGCAAAACTATAATGAAAAGCAACTTAATTAGGTGAGCTATTCTGCTCATACTTTTTCCTTATATAAAATCTGAAAATACCAATTGTAAGTATAAAAATGATGCAATGCACATTACAAATGCCATTTGCTAGGGCATGAAGTTGCTTGATTTCCATTTTATTCTCTACATAGCAGAATGATCTCCCTTTCCTCTTTATAAAGCTGTTGAAACACAAACGTGTTTACATTATACTTCTCAGTTTGCCCATACATTACTGCCTTATAGAAATACTTTAAAGTCAGGCTTTCAACTAATCAGTATGGAGAATGTCATCCATCTATTAGCGATTATTTCTTTATTAGCTCCTTAGTTTAGTCATCAACAGATCTGGATCAGGTATGTAATACTTTGCAATCTTGATGACTGAAAATGCTTAAATCTTTATTAACCCTGAAAGTGTCATTATTTGATGATTTGATAAGCAATTTCTGTTTTTTCAGCAATTGGATAGAGTAATATGCTTCCATGTGAGTAGTCTCGAGATGCTTTCACATTAATCTTTTTCTTCAAATAGTACATTTCCTAAGCTGCTGCCTTATTTGGTTTTGATTTTGAAACTCTCCCTAAATTCTTGTTACAGATCCATTTTCATATTAGGCAACCATGTTGTTATAGGAACTCATAAATTAGCACCAATATTAAAAATATTTGTTTCAAGCTATAGCTGGTAAAATTAACTTCTCTTTTCTAGAAAAAGGCATTATACCAAATTCACAATATATATTTGAAAATGTTTCATAATTACTGCTTTCATATACTTTATTTACAGTCCATATTAAATATTTGTAACTTGAAACCTATTTCTTTCTCCATTTACCATTTTATAAATTTTCTTCACTTGTGTACGTATAATATGCTTATGCTTTAAGATTTTATGAGACAGTTATGATAAGCTTTGATTTGATATTCTGATTTGTTATAATTTTTTAAATTCTTGTAGATTACCTTATTTCTGGAGCCACACATTATAAGCATAATATTCACATATAAATATATATTGGCAACTTTTCTGTTTACAGATATCTTCAGAAGATGCTTTTCCTTTTCTTTTTAGCTTAGTTCTTCAGAGATTCTCGTAGTACAATTACACAGAGAAGTGCATCTGGAAGTATGGTCAATATCATGCCTCTGTGGAGGGATCAAAAGCCCTATGTGCATCATTTTCATGTTATTCAATGGTGGAACAAATTTGTATTTAGAGTTATACTTTTTCAGAGGATAAAACGGTTTCTTATAATCAGCTAATGTACAAGTACCATCTTTTTTAGATGTGTAATTACTGAATTATTCTGAATTCGAGGAATGAACTGAATTTGAATCTAAAAGGCTCAAAAAAAGTAATGCAGACTGTGTCTTACCACATTAATGGTAATAATTCTGTTAATTTTCTAATTAAAATCATTTCTCTGAGTGGTGCAATGTTGAGGTTTGGTCATCCAAGCTAATGTAGTTCTGTGCAAAAGTTTTATATTTGTTGAATGGATTTGAGTATAATTCCATAGGCTCCCAAGAACTGCCTTATATGTGTGATCTTTCTCAGTACGTGCATTTTGTGTAAAAGTCTGCATGAATGCCCGAGTGCTCATAGGTATAATAATTATCCTGCATATTTCCATTTTCTTGTTCTTTGTTGTTATTGTTGTCTGCTGTTGCAGTTGTGTTGTCATTTTGTTTCCACTCATGCAACTGTTCTTGGTTTTCTGAAAATAAAAGACTTCATATCATTTATGGTGAACAGCTGCAACTGAAAATAACTTTAAACAGTCATCATTTAAAATAATGAGATTTGTTTGTCTCCTTAGGTTGCAGCACATAACGCTTATACAAAGGAAATATAAGATCTAATTTATACATACCAAAGTAAGGCAGTCCTTTTAGTTTTTCTCATGGAGCTATGATTCGGTTTAATTGTTGATTGGACGTGTTTGTATTGTAGAAATAACATATTTTGCAGTTGGTATTTTATATACAATTAGTTTTAGAATGATCATAAAATAATTCTTCCTTGATTTGTACCTGATGAAAACACTACCTTGTGTTACAAATTCTTCTTTATCAAGAAATACATAAGTAATATAGGTCCTGTATAAAGGCATGAGTAGATCTTTTATCAATTTAATTTCTTTATAATCAGTACTGCAATACATACGTAAGATGTGATGCAAATACAAGGCTAAAGACAGGTTTCTGTATATTAGAGTTAGTTTTTCATGAACTGTAGTCTACTGAAGGAAATTTCTAAGATTTGGGTTTCTTTCAGAATCTTAAGTAGCTCTTTAATTTAAAAGAGGACAGTTGTATTTAATTGGTGATTGTGCCACTTTATCACCAATTTTAATCCACATGCAACAATTTCTTCAAAACTGCTCAAACATCTGTAGCTTTGATACCATAATGGACATCTTTAAGTAATTTTCATCTCAATGTCAGTAATTCACAGTTGCAGTAGCAGGAGCCATGATGATATACACTGAGAAAGTACAGTCAGAAATATAGAGTGTTTTCTTTATAGCATCTGTACATAATAAGCTCATGTTAGTCATTTTCTGTTTTACAAGAAAACTACAAATTACTTTCTTATGAAACTGATGTATACAACAATCACCGTTTAGGGGAAAATATAAATCATTCCATAGAGGAGGTCTCTGCTATGAAATATGCAACTGAATGCTCATTTAGGATCTATAGCTGAAAGAATAAAGCATATGTAAGAATATTATCAGTTTTACTGATTAATATAAAGCCAGGGAAGTAATCTTTCTCTAATTTTTCTCAGCTGTACCACAAAAGGTATTATATATATAATACACCATTATTATAACAGACTTAAATGTGAGAAGCCTAAAGTAAGTGTAGTGATAAACATGAATTGTAGCTCTAACTGCTAAAATGTTAGTGGATCTCTCAGATTATTACTGCTATAATCTAGCTTTGTCACTCAGTTTTGAATAAAACCAGGGCCTCAACCACACACAACCACATACAACCATCCCTCATTGAACTGAATGACCTGAAGTTTCAACTAGAGAATGATTGTAGTATTTTCAGAATTGAAGCTGTAAAACTATTAACAGTTGTATATTTTGAATCAGAGATGCCAAGTTTCATGACTGACTCAAGGGCATATATTGGATGCAAAGTACCATATTTATAAGTAAAATTAGAAAATAGAATAAATAACATAGAAATGTAATTATAACAATACTTTTAAAACAAGCAATATGCAGCATAATTTGCAAATTGTTGAAATATTCTACTTAGTAACAAAATGGACAAAATATATGTATATTAATAATATTTAAAATTCGCACAATGTGCATTAGTACATATTTATTTCTTCTTTAGTTCAATGTTCGACTTTTGATGTTTCAGTTCACTATCACTCTATTTTCACCACAACAAAAGTTTCAATGACACTGTTCTCCTCTCGCACACCTCCACATGATATCTGTTGCACCGCTTCCCACACAACGTGCACACGCACTCCTCGCTCGGGTCATGGTGTCTTTTCTCCTTACAAATCAAATAATGGAAGCCATGTGCTGCGTATCTTGTTACAAAATATCTTAGTTCGTAGTCTGGGCCCTTCCAGTCTTCCTTGGTCATTGTGTCAGTGCTGTAGAAATCTTCCCAGATTTCTGTATTTTTCATTCAATGTTCCTTTACAATTTCACTGTACGCCTCTGTTATTGGAAGTAGCATTTGTAGTCTGAGATCTTCTATCCACATTGTCTCTCTGCACATTTTGTATGTTAGTCTTGAAGCTGTGTACTTGGATAAACACAAAATTTTCTTCATATATGTTGTCTTCACTTTCTCTATAGTCTCCAAGTTTCTTTTTGTCAGGTGCTCCCATATCAGTTGTAGTCCATATGTTACTATCAGTGCTATTTTCGCTTAGAACAATTTCATTGCCGTCTTTACAAATATTTTGTTCAGGTGCTTGATGTCATATATGGCTTTCACTGCTGATGTTGTGCTTTGTCCTTTATGTGCTCTGTAAATGTAGTTCCTTGTGTTTGTAGTTTTATCCCCAGGTATTTGAATTTATTTACAACTGTCAGTGGTTCGTCCTTTATCTTTATGATGTCTCCTACCACATGTCTTCCCCCTCTCTTGAATGTCATCATTACTGTTTTTTCTCGGTTGAGTATCAGTTCGTTAATTTCTGCCCATTCTGCTAACCTGTTTATTGCTGGTGGAGGCTGTCTATTGATCTCAAAGTTATAACCGTGTCATGATGTATATTTTCACTCCCTCTGTTGCTGTTGCCTCGATCACATCTATTGTCACTATGTTGAGAAAATGTGGGCTCATTGGGTCCCCTTGCAATACTCCTCTGCATTGTGTTATTGGTTCTGATAATGTTACGTTGTCGTCCACCAGCACTCTGTTGTTTCCCAGGATGTCTTTTGTTATTACTGTCATTGGATTGTCTGCTCCAATCGCCTTCTCTAACTTTTCTAGTGGTTTGCTCCTGTTGACCATATCATAGGCCTTGGTGAAGTCTACAAAATCTGCATGAAGTTTATCTCCGGGTCTACTTACTTCTTCTATCTCTCTTTGTAGGCATTCAATAGCTTGTAAAGTGGATCTCTGTTTTCGAAAACCGAATTGTTCTTCGGGGAAGTGCTGATCTACCAACTTCATCAACCTTCTTGTGACCAGCGTCATCATCACCTTATTGAGGGTGCATTCCACGGCTATTCCCCTGTAAACATTCACATCGCCTGCATCTCCCTTTCGTTTACATAATACTTTGATTCTCGTACACCTCCATCTGTCCGGGATCGTTCCTTGTACCATACATTGGTTGAAAAGTTCCGTCCACGCTTCCAGCATTATAGGCGATGCGCTTCTTAGGTCCTCGTTGTATATTTCCGTCTGGACCACAGGCTTTTTTTCTTCTTTAGGTTATTAGTTACTTCTTCTACTTCTTGTATTGTGAACCTCTCTTCCCATTCTGCTGTCTTTCTGCCAATGTCTCTTACAAGACCACTGATTTGTCTACTCAGAAGTTAACATGATTCTTGCTATACATTCATGAATTCACTTTCAGATGACAATGAAGTTCATAGTTCCACTAGCAGAGGGAAGAGAGTGGACAACAACAGACGCTAGTTGGAGAGAGGTTGAAAATGGAAGCGATGGCTTCCGAAACTAGTCCCTTGATTATATAAAAATGTAAGTGACAAGGTGGAACATCTATGAAGATTTGAAAATTCTTGGTATGGTGTTAGGAATGCAGGAGGGAGGGTAGTTTACAAAATTATTTATTCCCTGTGCCTATGAGACAATCGCAAAGCAGAACAACATTATATCAAATAAGCACTTTCAATGTCTAATGGTCTAAGCTATTAAGTCTACTGTAAAGAATTTTAACAAGATAACAGAATATATGGAAGGAATAGTGCAGGCTTGAGGAGGGAACAGCTGGCAGATGTGACTTGGGACTGCTCCTTGGAGATGTAGAAGCAGCAACTAGGTCATGCTGGGAGGACATTGCAGCCAGGAGCACTGAGTATATCTTACTGGGTCCAATGAGACTCATTAAAGGTCAAGGATGGTGTGCTTAACAGAATATGGGAGTCATTGATGGGCAGATTCAGAGAGAGCGGCTGATACTCCCTCAGAGTAAGGTTGAGGAAGCCCTGCAGTAAGTACATTGAGTTCCTTGGGAGGGTATCTTAGGTCCAACCGAATAAGCAGCAAGTTTCAATAGGTATATTGCTGACTGAGGCTATGGACAGATGAAAGAGATGGTGCTGCCAATGCCATGTGTGTCCTGCAAGTTGTGCTCTCCAGGTTAAGAGCTGGAGTTACATGCAACCAGCAGTTGACTAAGTGGAGAACTTTGTGGATTGTCTTCACAATGCACATGTCTATCAACACATCCAGATGAGTGACAATGAAGTCCTGGTATGATCGACAAGCCAGCAGCCAAGGTTTCTCCATCCAGGTGACATGGTGTGGCTGTATCACTTCACTGGACTAAGGGGGGTTACGTCAAGCTTCAAATATGGAAAGGACTATACGCATGGTGAAATGATCAACAATGTAGTGTACTACATCCAGGGGCTACCCGGAGGGAAGTTGGTAGTGGTGTCCTTGGATCGCCTGGTCCATTATGACAATGCTAATCAGGACAAACAGCCCCGAGGAGGTGCACCATATGGTAAGGGAGGAATTTGTGTACATCTGCCTATTGCTGCCACTTGCTGGTATCTGGCGAGCAATGACCGGAAAGTTCCATGGCCTTGTTGTTCCTGAGTCTTTGCTTCGGTCTTCTTGGGTACATTCGTCTTTGATAGGCTTTTGATTTCTGTAACAATTCTCATTGTTTGCCGAACCTATATACGATACCACTCAAGCAAATAAGGAATCAATTAGTCTGTCAGAGACATTATAAAGTCTTCAGTGAACAATGCAGTGTAGTGCAGTTCAATGCGAGCATCTTTTGTCCTGAGTATTTGTAACAGTGGCTTAAATGAACATTAGTGCTATGATAATCTCTACAGACCACCCATGTTTGTTTTGGGTGTGTGCAACGGTGAATTAAGTGTAAAATGGTGCTTCTCTAACTTCTGTAGAGACAAATAAAGCGAGTTTATCATAACTGGTGTTTTCATTTGTCACACTATGGATAAGCCATCTTATTTAAATAGTTTGATGAGCAATCACATAAACAATTCACTAAACACATAAGTTGGGTTACACTTCTTGTATATTTACGTAAGTAGCAATGAAGGTGATTGTTGTCTGCAGGGTAATGCCATACAGTAAGTGGTAACAGACTTTTGTAAGTTCTTCAAAACCAATAAAATGTGCACACTTACTTGCATTTTTTTTCCAATTTTGCAGATAATTTTTAGGAGGCAACAGTAATTATTATCAGTAATATAGTCTGGCTGCAAGATAAATTTGTGATTTGATACTAAAAGTTAATTTGCAGCTGAACAATGAGCTGAAAAGTTAATCAAGTGACAGATAATCCAAGTTTTTCTATATTGGTAAATTTGAATATAATATAATTTAGAGTAAAGGACACACGAGTGTGAAGATAGAAATTTTCACAAAGAAAATGATAAGCATAGTTTATATTTAAGATAAGCTAGGAAGTAATGGATCATGGAAACATTGTTATGTGATCATACATACCTCCAAAATACAGGCTTATATTATAGGGAGAATCTGAGAAACTGTGACAAAAAACAATTTCAGTTAAAGAAGGCCAATAGTAAAATTAAAAGAATTAATAAAATAAAAAATATTTTAAGGAAAGGTGAGAGCCCTCAACTAAAGTAAATATACAATAGCTCACTGTAAGAACTAGTTTTGTAGAGTAAGGAATTAGATCACAAAATAACATTTTATCTAGCAGATATTATTAGTATTTTACCCCACAGAAGAATAAAATACTTTCACGTTTACAAAATGTGTCCTAATTATTGATGTTGGCTCCTTTATATGGCATTACAATAATTATAGAGATTTATTTTTAGATAGTTGAGATAAGTTTAAATATTCCATTGTGTAAGGACTATGATACAACGAAGCACAAAATTAATATAATTTTGAGTCGAACTAATACTCAATGCTCCACTTATTGCTAGTTTTACCTAGAACACGTTTCGTTAGGATCTTCCTAACATCATCAGCTGTTGTCGACTAATGGACGTCGGTTCGGGAGTTCACCGAACCAACATCCTGATGATGTTAGGAAGATCCTAACAAAATGTGTTCTAGGTAAAACTAGCAATAAGTGCAGTATTGAGTATTAGTTCGACTCAAAATTATATTAAGTTTAAATAGTTTTAAAAAAGAATGAAGTTAAACGCAATGAAGATGAAAAATAGGCATTATTTAGTTGAAGTTACTCCTTAATTAAAAAAAAAAATCAAAAGCTTATTATTATTTCCTTTACTCTGGATGCATTTAATATGAAATTGGAACATTTCATTTGAACAATTTAACCAAATAATTTAATACTGTGGTAAGAAAGCATTTTCAGAAATTACAGACATTTTGAAGAGGAACAAGAATAATAATATTGGTTGGTCTATTGATTTTACAAAGTTCTACTAAAGAAAATAATTAAATAAGCACAGAATTCCAAGAACTACTAATACACCCTTTAAAGTTGTGTGTTGAGTAATGACTTCAACTGTCCAACATATTATTCGTCATCCTGGAGCTGTTGTTGAATTGTCTGTTGCAAGCTTTTGGACTCATTTTCTACTGAGAAGCTTACATAGCTTTTATATGATTTAAAAAGTTTAAAATAACTATGAGGATCCATTCTCATTGCATCAGCTGCTAAGCTATTTTTCTTATTGATTTAAATTTAAGGCAATGCATCTGAGAAATTTGAAAATTCTACATTTTTGAGCATTTTTTTTTAACTTCTACCAGTTGTATAGCACTTTAATGTAAGTTAAAGTACCAAATTTCAAATCTTTAAGTTAATTAGCTTTTAGGAAATTAATTTATTAATGTGTTTTATCAAAATGATATTAAATTATAGTTTTACGATGCAATTTTTAAATTTATTTAATGTAACATGGATTTTTATATTCCCACTGAGCTAATAAATACTTTTAGTTATTAAAATTTTTATCCTTTATCAAAAATTAGAGAAAAAAATGAACATTAGTTATGGTGAAAATTGCATTTTTTCAAGAATTTGCAATATTAAAAAAAAAGTTGTTGCAGTAAAGTGGAGAAGAACAAAATCATGTGATAAATTTTCTTTCTATATCTTTGTTAGAGCTCTGTGGCAAGTTTTACAAAAATTGGTGGAAAACTACATCGTATAGCAGATTTTGAAGTACTGAAAATATGGAAAAAAAAAAAAAAAAAAAAAAAAAATGCAAAGCGAGAAAAATCATGTTTAAGTTTTGTAACATAATATTTAAAGTTTTCTGACCTTAAATTTAATTAAAACTGTCCAGCTCCATAAGTGACATCCTCCTGCTGCTTTTTCATTTCTTCAGCTTGAAGTTTGGAGAGGTGCAGGTTCTTACTTGAGAACTTTGAAACTCGTTGGCAGGAACTGTCGCTCCGCTGGATGCATCGATCATCCCTAGATTTTTCAATTTTCTGACTAGCTGGGCTGAATTTAATTTGTATAATATCTTCCTTTAGTTTCCCACTTGCTAAGCACCCCATGTTGAACTCACTCACTGCTGTTGTTACACCAATTTGCAACTTTTCCTGGATACAAAAGTTTCTTTTGGACACTTAGACCAAATAATGCTATGAAGAGCCTTATTACCATTTTGTTTTTTCTGAAGAACATCTTTCTAGAAGTTATTCACTGGCTAGTATAGCATATAATGGAATTAGTTTTTTTACCACTTCATTGTTTATGGAAGTCTTCATAGCTGAGCTGTAATGTGGAGGGATTGGTTCACCTTTTGCAATTGCTCGATTAAAAAAACACCAAGATGTTTTACCACCTGGACACTTTTGATGTGTGGATGTTGGACTGTAGACATACAGTGGTACAATGTTGCATAAATTGCTGTTAAGCATAAATTAGTTTAACTATTGTATCTTCCTTCAGGCTGCCATATATCTTGCCAACAAGAGTAACACCACTTTTTCTATTATCTTTCACAATATTTCTTATACCTGTACCCATTCTTCTTGCAACATGGTTCAAGCATTCATCCTTTTTTATTTCTATTTCACCCTATACACCCAGTTCCTACAAGTGTTTGTGAGTTTCGCATCACCATCTGACACTATGTTGGTATATCTTACAGATCTCTTCCATAATATTTCTGCTGCAGTCATTTCCATTGCACTAGAAGAACCACTAGTCTTCTTTTTTCTTCTTCTTCACATGGTCTATATTTTTTTTTTTAATTTTTTACTGATCAATCAGCAGTTTACAGATCAGAGTGAAAAGAAGGTAGCAGTACAATAAGAACAATAACACTCAGGGGTAGGCTAGCAGGCCGCCCCCTAACTACATTAAGTTAGAACTCCAATAATACTCTCTGAGATGTAAGAAGATGTAAGAAGATGTAAGACAGACATCAAGCACTAGAATCACTCGAGTCAGAGGTATCACTTAGAAGCAGGTCCTGTGGTAGTCTCCTCTTCAAGCGTGAGGGCTGGCGCGTGCAGACGCAATTTGTTATAATACACAGCTTCTGGAACTTCTTGCAGTGTGGAAAAGAAACGACGAGCGATACTGCAAATGTAGTCGTGAAGAGGTAACAGTCCTAGTTCGTGATGGAGCTGCTGATTATGGATGAACCATGGAGCGTTGGTAGCGATGTGCATGAAGCGATTCTGTATGACTTGAAGACGACGCAGATGACATTTGTGTGCGGCCCCCCCACACTTGGCAGGCATATGTAATAAGCGGACGAACGAGTGATTTGTAGAGTAACAATGAAGACTGTAGGCCGAGGCTGGAACGGCGATGCAACAGAGGTGAGAGTTTTGAAAGTCGTCCGGAGGCCAGTGATATAAGACGATCGATATGAGCACGTCAGGTCAGTCGAGTGTCCAAAAGTACTCCAAGGTATTTAACGGGAGTTGTAGTGGGGAGCCAAGGGACATTGTTCCTGTAGACACAACGGAGTAAGCGGAGTACATCGGCGAAGAGTGAAGATTTTAGCTTCGGTTTTCTGAGGGTTCAAAGAGATCCGCCAATTGCTGAACCAACGAGTTAGGCAATCTAAAGAGAGCTGTACTACTTGTTGTGCCTGCTGGAGATTAACATGAGAATAATATAGAACTGTGTCATCAGCGTAAAGAGCTAAAGAAGTCGGATCTAAGTCAGGAATATCAGAAATGTATATATTAAACAGAGTCGGAGCCAAGATAGAACCCTGTGGGACACCTGCGGTAATATTACGTGGGGATGAAAGCTTTCTACCAATGCGTACTGAAAAGCTGCGGTCGTAGAGGAAACTGTGGATTAGATATGATAAGTAATTAGGAAGACCGATGCGGTAGAGCTTAAGGAGCAAACCATCATGCCAAACCCTGTCGAATGCCTGTGCCACATCAAGGAAGACAGCCGTGGTATACTGATGGGCCTCGAAGCCGTGAACAATTGACTGAGTTAATCGTAAAAGCTGATGGGTAGTGGAATGTTTGTGACGAAATCCAAATGGATAAGGCGGAAGAACATGGTTATGATTAAGGTGAGACAGAAGACGGCGATGAATTACTATTTCAAACAGCTTGGAGAGGGTCGGCAACATACTTATAGGACGATAGCTTTCGGGGAGGTGTTTGTGTTTATAGGGCTTATGGAAGACTGCTATATGGGCAAACTTCCAGGTGCGAGGAAAATAGCTGAGGCGTAGACAGGCATTGAGGATGGATTTCAAGTATGCAACTGCTTTTTTGGTGAGCTTCTTGATAACAATGTTAGGAACTAAGTCGTGCCCGGGAGATTTCTTAAGGGGAAGGGCTAGAATCAGGGAAGATAGTTCCCGTGGGCTTGTAAATGAAATCCTTTGTGAGACTGTGGGTCGATTGCGATAGGTATGTAGCTCCTTTTCCACGTCTGCAATAATCTCATCATCGGCTGATATGGGAAGTGCAAACACACACTCAAAGTGATCGGCCAAAATTTCACACTTAGTGGGAATATCTGTAACCAGTCTATCACCTGCAGCCAGCGCCTGTACAACAGTCGGCTCACGAAGAACACGTCTGGTGGCCTGCCACAGCGTGTGGTCAGAAGGAGAGAGTGACGCAAGATAGCGCTCATAGGACTCTAGACGATGTCGCTCCAACTCCAGTTTCACCCGTCAAATGAGTCCGTTGAGCTTTCGACGGAGCCAGGGTTGTCGGTCCCGTTGCCACTGTCGACGAACATGGTGTTTTTCTCGGATGAGACTTAAAATGGAGAGGGGTAAGAAGGGGGAAGAATGATGTCTATGTGGAGAAGTGGAAAGTCGGGCGCAGCTGCAAATGGTGTCAGTGAAGTGCTGTATCGCGAGATCCACATCGTGATTAGTGGCAAGTCGGTACGAACTGGTGAGTGTTGCATCCAGATGAGACTGGAATGTTTCCCAATGAATGTAACCGTTGAGCAGCCTAGGAGCTAATTGGTGGAAGGCAGGTGGAATAGAAAAGGTGACAATCACCGGGCAATGATCAGAATCAAGTTCTGGTATGGAAGAAACAAAAGTGGGCAGGTTTAGATTACGGTGTATACCGATATCTAGGATATCAGGGGCAAATAAGGGCTTGGTAGGAAAATGAGTAGGATCTTCGGGTGCCAATATCGATAGGCCATAAGTAGCAAGGGCTGTAAACAGAAGTCGTCCATTGGATTTGTCGTTTGGCATCCCCAGGAGGAATGCTTACAGTTGAGATCACCTAGAAGAAGAGTGCTGTTTCCCACAGGGAAGAGAAGTGAGAGATATGTAGTATTCAGCCTGCGATTCGGTAGTTTGTATGCGCTAAGAATGACAAGGTCACCACCGTCTGCACAATAGAGTTTAATACCCACCACTTCCAAATTGGGCACATGTGGGATAAATATCTCGCTGTGACTCAGAGAACGTCAGATGAGAAGAGCCACTCCACCAGATGCTTTATCTGCGTCACGGTCCTGCCGGTAAATGACGTAACCAGGAACAGTGAAATTCTCATTGGGAAGAAAATGTGTCTCTGTTACACAAGCTATATCAACATTGTGATGCGTAAGAAATGCTATGAAGGAGGAACGTTTAGCCCGAAGACGGTTAGAGTTCCAATTCAGGAGTGTGAGCTGACGTAGAGATGACAAATTACGGGTGGCCATTGTGGAAGATTGGAGAAAGAAGGGAACGAAGAAGCTGCAGCAGTTGCGGGAGAACTGGAGAAAACAGATTGCACAGAAAAGTACATAGCGGTGTAATCATTTCTTTCAAGGAAGTCCAAGACTGGGGTGCAGATGCAGAATCCTCTGGTGAAGGAATTGAAGAACGTCCTTGAGAGGGAGGTGAATGCCCAGTCAGTACCTGTGAATAAGTCCGTGATGGGGGAGAAGGAACAGTTGCGGAAGGACCATGTTGTGTTTGTTGTTGCTGTTGTGGACGCTGTGCTTGTTGTTGCTGAACCAGTGGTTGTTGTTGTTGAGAAGCTGAGGTTGGTTGCTGTGAATTGTGACGGGATGGTATTGCCTGCTGCTGAAAGCGCTGAGACTGTCATTCCTTCAGCTGTAAGTAATGAGAACAACCGCGATAGTTTGCCGGATGATCTTGTTGGCAATTGACACACTGAGCTGGTGTAGTAGAGGCTTCGTGCACTGAGAAAAGTGATGGTTGCCTGTGCAGCGAACACAGCAGGGCTCTAGGTGGCAGTAATTTTTGGTGTGTCCATAGTTTTGGCAGTTAGTACACTGAGGCAGTTCCGTATTGTGTCAGCGATGTTCTACTTTGACTACGCTGTAGAGTAGTCGGGATAGATTAAGAATATGTTTATCTTGCTCATTGTTAAGGAGGTCAACCACACAGATAGGTATCGATTCCTTGTTCTTACGTAGTAAACGTGTAACTTTACGAACAGGGAAGTTCTGAGCACAAAGTTCATCATAAATCTCTTGGTCACTGAGGGAGCATGGTAGGTTGCGTATGACGACTGAAAAAAGTTTGTCTGAAGGGTTGTGAAATGTGTAGTATTCTTGTTTAATTGATGTCAAGTACGAGGTAAGGTTGCGGTAGTCTGTGGACGTCGAAGTGTAGACCTTTAGAATGGCTCCCCGTAGCTCAGTGTGAAAGTCAGATAAGACAAATTTTTTTACATCTTGTAGTAGCAATTGATAATTGTGCACATTGCGGACACATATAGGAGGAATTTTCTCTTTCTGAGAGATGGAGGCTGTGTCAGAATAATCGTGGTCAGGTGCTTCACTTAAAGGATTGAAGCGATTAGATGTAGGAGTTGCGTATGCATAGTGTGAGAGAGTAGGTTGTTCAGAAACAGAGGCAGTGCATCGGCGTTTATTTTGTTAAGAACCCTGGGTGAGAGAGGGCTGTGAGCGTTGGCTGCGCTCGAATGAACAATACACATAAGCTATGTATAGTGGCCGCGTTTAAACCATCCCCAGGCGGCTCTCTTTGTAGGGAAAAACTGTTCCTCCCCCTAACCACAATGTCATAAACATCTTAGGAAACACCAACCGGGGTCAGAAGTGAAGAATGTTAGGCACGTGCTTACAGCTGAGAATTTCCAGGGTTGCCGTTGTTTAAAATAACGTTTACAGGCAAAATATAAATAAATAAAGCAATGATTAATGATTTAAATGATTAATGTTTCCTATAATAATACATAATGTTACAACTCTTTATAACATAACTGAAAACAGATATGTTACCTATGTTGTTATGCTATTAGTACTTATATTACGTACAAGAACTAAATGCGTATTATTAGCAAAATATCTAAGGAAAGTTTAGTAAATCATTACAATTTTAAAGGGTTAAATTGCATCAGTGTGCATGAATTTGCGAGGGATATTTACTTGCGAATTAAAGAAGCACTTTAGATATTCTGGTAGTTAATAATAATTTATAATCAAAGATTACACGTTAGAGCTTTGTTTATTGTAATCGTGAGCCGATTTTTCCTAAAACATTTTCCTTTATTCTATGGCAGCTACAGGTGGTGAATTTCTGTTGATTTAACAAAGCAATAAATACTTCAAAAGTAAAAAAGAGGTAAAAAAAGATGAACCTATGTATTAAAGAGAACCTAGTAAGGAAACTCTAACTCTTTTTAAATTTTCGAAGCTTTTTTCAAGGATGTCTGCTAATTTTACAAATTTGAATAAGGTTAAGCAGTATATTTTTTTTTTGGGGGGGGGGGGGTCCTTCTGCTAAACACAATTTAAATAAATAATCACGTACATTTCGCATAATAATTAAATGTCATAAACGCTTTAGAACTCGAGAAAGTTTAGAAATACTGTTAGGTATATATTAAAAGTATGAATGGAAATCCATGTTAGCATATCCATGTTAGGTTCAATTCTCACAGTCTCCACATCTTAATTAAATTACGCAAGTGCTAAACGACAATAACTATTTAACACTAATAAATTTATAAAACTACACTAAGAAAAACACTATGTAACTTCTATAAATATAAACTTAATTAACACACATAGGAAGCAGTTTGCACAGTCTAAGATAATTTCGGAGAACACAAGAGAAATATTGCAACAGCGCTTTAACTTGGTGAACGTATTAAGAAGGACCACCCATATGTTTAAGGGTGGAAGACCCATATAATTGCTTACATGTGAGGAGGCGTGGTCAGAAGGGAAAGCTTTTGACGCCGCCTGGGATGCGTTGGACGAGGCTGCTATAGGAGTTGGGTATGCATAGTGTAAGAGAGTAGGTTGTTCAGAAACAGAGGCAGTGCATCGGCGTTTATTTTGTTAAGAACCCTGGGTGAGAGAGGGCTGTGAGCGTTGGCTGCGCTCGAATGAACAATACACATAAGCTAGCTGACACAGCTAACTTCAAAAACACGCGATTTGTAAGCAGAGCGTTCAGAGACAACCTGCCAACAAACTTCCTGCACTGATTGTGAAAATACGGGTCACAAGAAGAAATTTAATTCCACAGTTAAACACAGTGTAACTTGAAACACACGGAAGTGCGCACAAAAAATACGTCCGTCCACGTCGTATAACTGCACTCAACTCCCACGGATAAAAATCCGTAATGTAGAGGTTAGCTGTGAATTCCTTCTTCCACTAATGAAAATGATCACACTATACACTTAAACCAATTACCATGTAATAAAGAAAACCCTTTCTTTTGCCATGCCCCATCGTATGAGACTAAATTTTGTCCTATGATACTAAATTTTTGTGCTAAATGTATTCCTGAGAACGCTGTTTTGAGTTTTTCCTGCTTCTGTTTGGTTTGTCAACCAATATTCATATTGCAAAAAGTGACCTAACCTAGCTTCATAATACAACACGTAAAACTAATCAATAACCCCACTACTAACGTAAAAACTATTTTCTAACTAATTGTGCTCTTTCTACAACGCACTGAGAAACAATACACCTCCAAAACACACATAAAGAAAAAAAAACTAGAAAAACTATGCGACTTTCAGCAGCTACAAAACGTAAATTTTCACGAAATGTGCGGTATAAACACACGCTTTCATCTTTGTTCCTTTTTAACAGGCTTGCCAATACATCTAGCTTTCCCTATCTCTTGGAATGAGCGCTAATTTTGAATCCAGAAATTAGCTTTAATTTCCAAGCCATGTATGACCGATGTCGGCATGTTAAGGAAGGCGTGGCAGGTACGCCGTGTGCGCAGAGGGTATTTTAATATTCATGTGACGTCCAATATATGCTCGTTGGGGTAAAAACAATATCATTTTACTGAAGTACAAAGTCTAAAGTATTTTATAAAACAAAATTTTGGATTTTTGACGATTTTTGGCGAAATTTTACAGATGCTTCACCGTTTCTCAAATACGAGGGTGTGTTGATAAATAACCAAACTGATTTTGTATTTAATACATAATGGCTTTATTTCATTCAAAGTTACTTACAAACTTTGAAGTATTCTACCTTTCATGAAGTACAATCATTCTAATGATTTACCCATTATATGAATCATTCATAGAACCCCTTTTTTGACAGTCTGTTCAGAATACCCATGACAACATTTTTCTGCTCCTTATTGCTTTGAAAATGGTGATCATGAAGCCCCTTTTTCACTTTAGGAAAGAGGTGAAAATTGCAAGATGTAAGGTCTGGAGAATCATCCACAAAGGTGGATGAGGCATTATCTCATTGCCCAATTCTGTGATGACATACTGAGTTGCATTAGCTCAATGAGCAGGCACATTATTTTGGTTTAAGGTTCATCCAGTTCTGGCAAGATCTGTTCACTTCTTTGAAATTTTTCTCTTAAATGAACCTTTCAGTACATCACAATAGTAAGTAATTTTCTGTGCAATTGAAATGCAAAAGTATTTTTGTGCAGTTAAGTCAATTATGTTGATGTTGACTTCTTTGTTGTTACAGACCTTTTCCATGGTGCGAGACACTTGAAGGTCTTCGCAAACCTATTTGAAATATTTGTGCTACTCAAATACCTCCTTTACCACAGGCAGTATCCATTTTACAGCAATTCTTTGATAGTCAAAGAGTACTACGAACTGTATCTCCTATGGTTCCATAAGACAAATTCATTAATTCTGCAACCTATGCAGTTGTTATGTGACAATCTACTTGCATAACTGAGTCAAATGTGTTGAAGTTGACTTCCACTTTTTCTGTTATGGATCTTTCAGGATGTGTAGAATCTTGTAGGTGTTCATAACCCTCTTTAAAACATATGTACCACTCAAATGCATGATCCTTGTGTGCTTGCTGCACCATTTTAAACGGTTTGGTGAGAGATTTGTCTATAAGAATACAACATTTTATTATGTTTTTCAAATGTGAAGAGTTCCAGACTGTGGTGAATAAGATGCATTTGCATGCTCAGCACTACCACCTCATTACCCCCACTCTTTTCATACTTCCCTCTCCCTCACACTATTCTAGAGCATGCATATCTCGTTGGCATTAGTTTTAAGGGAACCCAAACTAAATTTTAAAAACTTTATATTAATGCAGCTTATAAAATCAATATTGGAAAAAGTATATCCACATGTTTTAAATGCTGTAATTATAATTATAGTTCAAAATTACCTATTTGTCTAATTCAATGGAACTGCCAGTAGCTTATCCATTTGGCTGCAAATTCTACTTACATCAAGAGACAGTTCATCCTAGTTACTGTCTTCATTGTCTGTCTTGTAAATTTATGATGATAGGCTCCAAAATCTTATCAGATGATTTTTTTTTCCAAAGTTATCTTGTAGCTTTTCTGCATGTCACATGCAGTTTTCCCAGTCTTGTTGTGTTAGGTGTCAATTTCTAGGTAAATAAGTTGTTCAGCGGCAATTGGTTTAAACATATTGTTTGTATTTGCAACCCTCAGTTTTATTTGATCCCACCCTAATTCAGTCGGAGTATTTGCAGTGGTAAGGGCAAAGATGGGTTACCTTGCGTACCATTTCAATTGCGAGTTGGCTTAGCTGATGCTATTTTTCATGTTTTTTTAACAAAAGAGTACTGTGATGTGTGATTATGAGTACTATATAGTACTGTTATGTGTGATTGGAGGAATTCAGTAACAGTGACATCAAAATTAATAGGAAAATAAATTTGTAGTCGGTTTTTAATACTTTATCACTTACATTTTTATATAATTGTGCAGCCAGTTTTGGAAGCCATTGCATCCATTTTCAACCTTGAAGGTTGTGTGTTGTTTTCATCTGCTCCCTTCTCAGTGGTGGTTGAACTATGAACTTCTTTATCAAATTATCTACTGTTGGAATTGCCTGCAGTGCAATATGTAGCAAAAGCGGGTGCTAAACACTACACATTTTCTCACATTCTTCTTGGGCACACTCCTGAAACATCAATATCTAATCGTCTTTTCACCTGGCTTGCTGCCCGAGAAGAAAGTGAGCATATTCGTCGCCAGGAAAGCTTCAGGTCTTATACTACACATTTTCATTTCACTGGTGGAAATTCAAAGTTCATTACTCAGTCCTTATTTCTCCATATTTATGTTCTCTCACCTTTTTAAATTATTTTGGCTTATCACCTCTTTTAGTAATTTTGGAAAATTACAAATCCAAATTTGCTCTCTCTCGAATTTAACAAACACCTTGGCTTGTTCAAAATAATTCTTTTAGCACCCCATGTGAATGGTTTACATTTCAGTTCTGAGTAATTACAAACATACATATACAGATACATAACGACATACCAACCAACCAATAATGATGGTCATTGCAGTGCTTACATTGATATACATCGTTATAATATATTGGTATTCTATTTATTTGTATTATGAAAACTATTTCAGTAAACTATGGGGTGTTTATGGTTTTGTTAGAAGCATTACTCTCTATCTTCCTTGTGAATCACTTTTTGCAGAATTTGAATTTTTGTTTTAGTGCAAATAAAACAATATTTAGAAGCAAGACCAGAAGGTAAAAGAATTAGGGGAAGGCCACGCATGTTGTATCAGGAATACATTGAGAAGTTGGGGAAGGATAGAGGGAAAACCATGACAGAAATGAAGAGAATGATGATGGACCGAGAAAAGTGGAGGAAATGGGTAGAAGAGGCTTGTACTCCACGCTTAACAGCACAAAGGAGTTAGAGAAAGAAGAAGAAGAAGAAGTTTTAGTGCAAATATCATTTATTAGAGATGGATTCACTTGGCACTCATCACATCCCACTTATTGAACATGCAATATAACAACACTACAGGACTCCAATTGGTTGCTGGTCTAATTGTATTCAGAGACAAACATCATCCCATTTGAAAGTAAGAGTAAATCAAATCAAATCAAATTTATTCACCATAAGATTTCCAATTACAGAAATATCGGCTTCGTCAATACAATTTTACATTACAGATTAACAGTAAACACATGATCGGATAAACAAATAAGGTGATAGTATTTACAATTGCAATATATATAATACATATGTCTAACAAAATTGATTCACTGTTCATCAAGGTATTCATTTACTGAATAAAAACATCTTTGTATTAGATACTTCTTTAATTTCCTTTTAAATATTGTTAAATTTGGTAATTCTTTGAAATATTGAGGAAGTTTGTTGTACAATTTAATACAGTTATAGTGTATACTTTTTTCATATAGGGTTCTCTTATGCCCTGTAACATGAAGATGTGATTTACCTCTAGTGTTGTGACTATGTATTTCAGCGTTTGTGACAAAAATATTTAACTGTTTATGAGCGATCACCAGCACCTCATAGAGATATATAGATGGAACTGACAGAATATTCAATGATCTGAAATAAGGTCTACAACTTGTGGTACTGGAAAGATTCATCATTAAACGTATGGCCCTCTTTTGTATTATAAACATTCTTTTCGTATAGCTCGTCTTTCCCCAGAATATTATGCCATAGGATAACTGCGAGTGAAAGTAGGCAAAATAGGCTATTTTAAGCACATCAAGATTGACTGATGATCTTAAAGTATATAGTGCAAAACAAGTTTGACATAGTTTTTTGGATAAAGCATCAATATGAGTTCCCCAATCTAGATTACTATCTACCCAAACTCCAAGAAATTTAATTTTATCTGTAGTAGTTACTGATTCATTCTCTAAGCATATATTAGGGAAACTTACATTTTTGTTGACTTTATGATGGAAACCTACAGCGATGCTTTTGCTCTTATTAATAATAAGTTTATTGTCTTTAAACCAATTTGAAACATAGTCTGTTACCCCATCAACGTTTGCTTTGAGTTCTTGTTTGTTTTTCCCAGAAATGAGAACACTGGTATCATCAGCAAACAGAGTAAATTTAGTATTAATGCATTGGTTGTTTTTGGCCAGGTCATTAATATACAATAGGAACAATAAGGGACCCAATATCGAGCCCTGCGGAACTCCATATTTAATGTTTTTTACACTAGAGCGAGCAGCTTTAATCTCCTTCGAACCATTTACTACATATTCAATTTCGGTTAACTGCTTTCTATTTATTAGGTACGATTTAAACCATTCAAATGGAACTCCTCTGATACCATAATTATACAACTTGTGTAATAATATATCACGGTCGACTAGATCAAAGGCCTTTGACTGATCAAGAAATAGTCCCATGCATTGATTCCCGCTGTCTAGATTTTTTAGTATATCTTCAATAACGTTCCGTAGTGCTGAGCTTGTTAATTTCCCTTGCTGGAACCCGTACTGCACTTTCGATATAATATCATATTTATTTAGAAATGCTAAGACTCTATTGTACACCACCTTTTCAATTACTTTAGAAAAAACTGATAAAATAGATATTGGCCTATAATTTTCACAATCAGATTTAGAACCCTTTTTAAACAGTGGTTTAATTTTTGAGACCTTTAGATTCTCAGGGAAGTGACCTTCACAGAGTGATATATTTATAATATGACATAATGGTTTAACCAGATACATAGCGCAATTTTTTAGAAGCATATTAGAAAAATCATCCAGGCCAACAGATTTTTTGGGTTTCATACTTTTAATAATGGAGAGTAGCTCTGCTTCTGTTGTTGGTAAAAAAATATAAAGATTCCCGAATTTGATTATTTTGGGTAATTAAGCACGAATTGATAGCTACGTTTTTCCTCTTTCTAATGAGTTCTGCAATGGTCGAAAAATATTGGTTAAATTCATGAGCTACCATTAATGGATTAGATACTTGCCTACCATTTATATTCACACTAAAATCAATATTTTTCCTTTTTTTCCCCTCAATCTCATGTTTTATAACATTCCATATAGTTTTTGATTTGTTTAAAGAGCTATTTACCAGAGTACCATTGTAGAGTTTTTTAGCCATCCTGACTACTCTGTTGTATATTTTTTTATACTTTATGTAATATTGTTTAAAATCATCGGAAGCAAGATTATGTTTAGTTAGTCTACTTAGGAAACGAAGTCTTTTGCTTGATATCCGAATACCCTTAGTAGTGATGCACATTGTTGGAATTTCAGTTCCATTTGGGCTGCACTGTGGCTGAGCAGTTTGATAGCCTGGCTCTCACCAAGGCAGCCTGGATTCAAACCCAGGTGGCCACAAAGTGAGATTTGTGGTGAACAACACGGCGTTGGGGCAAGTTTTCTGCGGGATCTCCAGTTTTCCCTGCCATCTCATTCCACCAGTGCTCCATCCATTTCATGCATCATCAGTGTCACTGTCTGCAATGCCACATGTAGTAAAAGCGGGCATTGAACACTACACATTCATTTATTCAGTTCCATGTTGGGTACAGTAAACCACACCTTAGGTCTCGGAGTTAAAGTCCCAAATGAATCAGTCTGTATGACTGGTATCCACAGCACTGCCAGACAAAAGTTTCATCTTCCCATCACTTGCAGCCTTTGCTCTCCAGGGTGGTTTATTTAAGTACAACTGAACCATTTTATAGAAAGGTAGAGTCAGACTGCAAAAGTTAATGTCACAGCTGGGACTTAAACCACAGACCCAGTCTCTGTCCTGCTGCTCTTAAACATTGAGATACCAGGGCCAACATGCCAGCGGGACACTAAACTCTCCTGACTTGTGTTTTTTTTCCCAGCAAACCACAAGGAGTTCTGATAAACACGAGACAACTACCTTAATGGTGACTTACTCTGCTGAAAGTACTTTCAAACCCAGGCTTTATAGTTCAGACCACTATTAGGTCAATTAACGGAAATAAATTGTTCTTTCACACTAGCCATGTGTTGGCCAAATTATGGAAAGGTAGAGTCTGACTGAAAAAGAGCAGCCAGGTGGAGACTGGAAGATCTATGGCTCAAATTCCGGCTATGGCATTGAATTTTTCAGTCTGATTCTATCTTTTTGTAGTTTGGCCTACACACTGCTAGTGTGAGAGAACAATTAATTTCCATGAATCATTTTAGTTATATATTGATACACCCTCGTATAATGGTTAGTGCCATAATAGAAGCATTAAAATTAGGAATTATTACTCTACAAATATTTGATATCCTTTTAAATTTACTGTTCAACATCAGAAGTTTAGTTTCAAATCCAAACAGTAAATGCGTATTATTTCCAGTTTGAGCAGTGATTAAGACGATTACTTTCATATTTTTACAACATTTGCAAAAAGTCTAAAGTATATGATATGTTAGGAATAAAGCAAAATCACTTGGGTATTCATAAATTATTAGCGCTAACAAGAAGCTCAAGTAAACATTACTTGCATGAAAAGTTAAGTTTGCTACTGACCTTGAACTGTAAGCTGTACCACAGCGCTAAGACCAACACCAATTCCATTGCTAGCTTCACACATGTAACTGCCTTCATCCTCCTGAGAGACCGCTTCAATGAGGAGAGAACCATTGGGTAGTAGTCTTGCTAACTGATGCCCTAGTACCTCTTGATATTGTCCTGGTTTCTGTCCTGTAAGTATGAAAATTAATTTATAATCATCTCCACTTGCAGTTGTGTTAGCATTGCTCTAATGCTAACATTTTACAAACATTTAAACAGGTTTTGTGATCTATATTTTTTGAAATTCAGAATAAGCTGTAAATACTTTAAGTTTTCTTTAATTTACTTAAACACATGCATCATAAACGTTAATAAAATGTGTTTCTAAAATGTGACTGATAGTGCTAATTCCTACCAAAGGATGATATGAAGAGATTCAAATATGGACTGTCTGTGGGAAATGATGTAAGTGCCAGAAAAATGTATCTATTTTGTGTTTTGCAGTGGAGATTGTTATATTTGCCATTGCAAATAAGCCACTAAAATATATATGTTGCTAGCTATCCTCATTGCGGTTCAAATACTGCTCTCTAGATGGCTCCTGATACATGTGCCAGGGGAAGCTTCCATAAAGAACGATACAAGTGTCCACACTCTCTACAAGTTGCAACTTGCCTATTTGTGTTGGTGCCAGCTGATGTTGCTTCTTGGAAAGTGCTGTATGCTAAGTTTATTAATATTGCAATGGATACAATAGGAATGAAGTCTAAATGAATTGTTAATTGGGAGCAAAGAGTTCATGGGGAGCTGTATTCCAACAGCAAAGGAGAAACTAAAGATGGGAAACCACCACCACCAGTTATTGTAAGCTTTAGCTATGATGCATTATGACATTAATAATACACTTACTTTATCTGTACTCTATTACACTATACTCTACATCTAATTACTCATTAAAATATTTAAATAATCTAGACCCACACTGTCTAATTTTATTTATGTTTCTTTTCTTCACACTTTGAAAATCATTGTTGTATTCTAACAACACTTTTTCTTCTTCATAGGCCACCTGCAAATGAAATACAGTTGCAAGGATTTGCTCAAAGAACAGGAAGAACTACTCTTCCTGCAACTTTAAAAATTATCCAATGAAGAACAGAGGATTTATTTGATGAATATTATTGATATAATACCCATAGCATGAAGAAGCCATGGAACCTACTCAGAAGCTGCTGAAAGCAGAAGGCAGGCAACAATGTGCTACTCTGTTCGTAGTGGTAAAGGTGTCATTCAAGTCATTGCTAAAACATTCAAGGGGATTTTTGCTTTAACAAACAGAAGACTGCAAACATTGAATATGAAGAAATAACCAGGTTATATTACTTACAATGATTAATTGGGTTAAAAATGCCAACCTCACATTCACATCAATTCAAATACACTGAAGAGGATAGTGTGCTTGTCTGGGAACACATAAAATCATTTTGCACAGAAGAGAGCCACTATGGGAGGAAGGAAAGCACAAGGTTGTATCTCAGTCCTGATTTAAGTGTCTGTTGTATGTATCAGGCATTCGAATTAGAGCACTCTGGAACTGAAATAACATATGCATTTTATTTTCATGTTCTTAGGAAAGATTAAAACTTTTCATTTCATAAGCCTAGGACAGCCACTTGCAGTGTCTGTGATAAATTGAATTATCAGCTAAAATATGACTATGCTACTGCCATGCTTTCTGTACATCAGAGAAAAGCTGAGAAGGCCTTAACTGTGAGGAAGTGAAACATGTTTTGTGTGTATAGACATGCAGCAAGTACTATAAATTCCTACTCTAACTCACAGTAATATGTGCCATGCAAGATAACTGGCAAACTACACTTTCTGTAGATAGAATCAAACTGAAAAATTCAATGTCACCGCTCGGATTTGAACCAAGGATCTCCTGGTTTCTCTCCAGTTGCTCTAACCCATTGAGCCACCATGGCCAACTTGCCGTCATGACATTTAATTCTCCAACTGACTCACATATTTTCCCGGTAAACCACTATGGGCTCTTGTATTCGAGATACATCATTTGCGATGAGTCCCAGGCTTCATCATTAAACTCTTATTATTTAAGTAAATTGATGGAAATTAATTATTTCTTCATACTATCCATGTATAGGCTAAGGTTTTGAATAGATAGAGTCAAACTGAAAAATTCAGTGCCACGGAAACCACGACATCCATGGTTCAAATCCCGGCTGTGGCATTGAATTTGTCAGTTTGACTCTATCTATTCAAAACCTTAGCCTATACATAGCTAGTGTGAACAAATAATCAATTTCCATCAATTAGCTTATATACACTTTCTGTGTTCATGTTGGAGACACTGGTGATAGTTTATGTGCATGTGGCAAAATGGTTTAGCTGCAAGGGAAGGGAATGAAATTCCCTCTTGTTTATTGAAGGTAATGCTATCGGAACTTATAAGGAAGAAAAGAGTGATTGTCTGGTGTGATAATTGTGCAGGACAAAATAAAAATTATAAGATGAATTTGGCACTTAAATATTTGGTTTCTGAAGGGATTTTTGACACAATTAACATGAAATTTCTTGTCAGTGGTCAGAATTATATGCATTGGAATCTATTCTTTATTCAGTAATGTCTCTGGTAGCCAAGAGAAAGTGATTTAACATTTTAACCCTCAACTGAAAGCTATGCATTACCTATATGAAACAATGGTTGATTGGTTTACAGTGATCTCCATATGTTGATGATCTCCAGGGAAACCTCGTTCCACAAAGTGAAGCACTGTATGGACACATATAAACTGGTGCATCCCAAGGAGAAGAATAAGAGGGTCTATCACATACATTGTGAACTCTGAATCATGTTTGGCTCAGGGCTGCTTCACATGAACTAGTCAGAGGTGAAGGCTTGGATATGACTGACTTAAAATAGCCAACTCAGAGCTGGAAATGGAACCATGGGCCCTCAGCACAAGAGCTGTGAATGTATATTGTCGCGAACCCGATCGCGATAGCGTGGCTTGTGCACACAAAGGAACTGATAGGCAGCACGGAGATAAAGAGTATGCCGGAACAAATAAAGATAGTGCAGTAATGAAAGACTTGCCAGCACAGATTAAGTTTCACATCTAGAACGTTTGAGTTTCGTCTAGTGACAAAAAATTTGATTTCTTGATTGTTACAGAACAGTCTCGAATTATCAATAAGGTATTTAAGGAAGCGACGACTCGCCAAGAGTCAGTCGTAAACTGTAGTAAACAGTTGTAGAGTGTAGTTTTAAACAGAGATGTAACGAGAGCTATAATTGAAACTGGTGTTTTGGAAGTGAACTCTTTGTTGTGGTAAACGACCTTGGAAGATTGTTATTGTGTATGTGACGTAATACTGCTACTGTGAGTGTATTTCTACGCAAATAAAGAACAATTTGAATTTCTGGAACTCCGACTTTTGATTCTACGAACCCACAAAGTCACAATATCTTTACTGCAGCATTCATTATGAAATAATGAAACAGCGATATAACTCAAAGACTGTTCATTGACTCACTTTCTTAGTCTGCAATCAGATAGTCCCAACCTCTTTGATCACAGACACAATGAACAGTTCAGAAGATCTTTATGAAATACATTTATTTAGAAACATAAAAAATAAAATAATTATATTTAAGAACTAAGATACAATGCTTTTATGTTGGCCGAGAGCTGCTGATGGAATGTGAGAGGAGACAACATATGTGTGAGTGTACTAATCAGAGTTAAAGAATGGGAATACAGCTGAAGTATGTATAGTCAGAATAGCTTATTTAACAATGTAGTATATAATTCAGAAAGCAAGAGTTTGAGGGAATGGATTGTAATGATAGTATCGTTTGTGCTATTATTAATGGTGCTGTTCTCTCAAACCTATTCAGTTTGAGAGAAAGGGGTCAGAATAGGAAAAGGCATTGGAGGTTATATCCTTGAACTTACAAGATTTGTTTGAATAGCTAAAGAATGTGGAAATCAAACAATTATAACTTTAGGAGATGTGATAGGGGTTGTTGGAACCCAATTGGTAAATGATATTCCAATTTAGGTAAGTGAATTTGATTTTTATGATCTATATGAGTTATTCAGAGGTAAAGGCTTGGATAGACCAAATTAAAATTGCCATCCCAGTGGGAATTAAACCATAGATGCTAAGCACAAGAGTCATGAACAAAACGATGGATCTATCCTATCATCCTAGACATACTGAAGTACAATTTAGTCATTTTAGTGTACAAAAAATTATACATTAAGCAATGAGATTTCTTAATATCACAAATAATACATTGGGAGCTTTTAATACTAACAATAATGCCATAAATTTCTTAACACTAACTGTACAAATGAAATGTTATGTTATCTATTTCAGTGCATTAAACAAATGATTATTTAATCTGTCAATTTACACTATAAATTTTTAAGTCTAAATCTATTCCCACAAATCTGCTAATATCTGAAAAGCTTTTAAGTCCTATTCATACTGGTCATTTAATTTGTTTACATAGTCATTATATAAAGAAAACATACTGTCTACACAGAGTTTCTTAGTAGTGTTCAGTAGTTACTGGAAATGCTAATTTCTACCAGTCTCAATCAATTTAGTTAAAATTCTTATATCAGATCTTTTAATGTAATTATAATAGAAAATGGAATCATATTTAAAAACCCCTTTTATTATTAAAATCTTAACATTTTAGGTTTGTATATGGTACTGTTTGCGGATGAGACAAATGTCCTTATAAAAGCAAAAGGTGACATAGAACTAAAGGATAAAATAGAAAGTAATATAATGAAACTCGGATCATGGTTTAAATCCAACAGACTGTTAATAAACAAAGATAAAACGGTTGCTGTGAGGTTTCATAGTAGCAAAAATAGGAATTATATAACAAATCCACAAATAGAATTACATGAGCAAATTATAAAGTATCAAGGGGAAACACAATTTCTGGGAGTACAGATAAGTGAAGATTTAAAATGGGGATCACACATAAATATGTTAACCAAAAAGCTCAGTACGGGATGCTATATATTAAATACATTAAAAATGGCACACAGATTCTCAGAAATGCATATTTTGCTCAAGTCCACAGTCATATTCAGTATGGAATATTATTTTGGGGTATAGCAACTGGCAGGGAAGAGATATTTAAAATGCAAAAGCGAGCAATAAGAATAATTATGGGTAAGACCAATAGAACATCATGTAGGGAGCTGTTTAAAACCTTAAAGATTATGTCTGTGGCCTGTATATACATGCTAGAAGTAATATACTACATTCGATCACATAAATATAAACTTTCCAAAAATTCACAGATACATGACTATTGTACACAGCAGAGAGATAATTTACATATTCAACACAGCAGGACTAACATAGCCAAAAAAGTGCACACCACATTGGAATAATTCTGTATAACAAACTGCTTACCTTGATTAAAAACATAAAAGATCTAAATGTATTCAAAAAAAGAAACTTAGGTGATTCTTATTAGTTCATTCATTTTATACAGTTGCAGAGTTCCTGGAAATGTGATTATGTAAAATATAATGGTTAATATTAATACTCTCTAACCATGAAAATAATTTTATGTTGTATAGTTTTAGTTAGGAATAGGATTTTACTGTATGTGTTCTTGTAATTTTTATTTGTTTTTTCTTGACGAAGCCATAATAATATAATTTTTTTAAGTGCTGAATAAATATTACTACTACTGCTACTACTTCTACTATTACTATTACTTCTTAGCAAACCTGAATTCTAATTGATTTAATCCGTAATTTTATCAGTTTTATGAATGTTATATATGTTGACAAAATCATTTGTAATCAGGTTTTCACACTCCATCACCTGCATTTCTGTTCTTTGAAGAACTAGTTTCAGAAGCACTTACTTCCATTTTAAACTTTGAAGGTCCAACTTTCAGCTGTTGTTGCTATTGTTGTTGTCCGCTGTTTTCTCTCTGGAGGAGTAACTATGAATTTCTTTATCAAATTATCGGCTGGAGGGATTTCAATGTTCATTATTTGGTACTTATTTTTCCATATTAAGATGTTCTCCCACATTCACAGCTGGTTTTGTTTCATCATCCCTTTTAATAATTATAAATTTGGGTCAAGGTCATGGTTTTTGTTTCAAAAGTGAAATGCTACTGCTTCTTATCTTCCTGTTTCAGTTTCATGTTTCTGAACTGCTCTTTGCCTCTGGTTTTTAGGTTTCTTTTAGTTTGCCCTATGTAGCATTTTTCACAATCCTTACTTCTTATTTGGTATATTCCAGATCGACTGATTGGTGGAGTTTCATACACTCTCTCTCTCTCTCTCTCTCTCTCTCTCTCTCTCTCTCTCTCTCTCTCTCTCTCTCTCTCTCTCTCTCTCTCTTTCTTTCCTTCTTTCCTCTTTTTTTTTTTTTTTAATTTAACAATTTTAATACTGAGTATCTATTTGTAGGTGCCAAGATGATACTTGGTTCTTTAAAAGTCTTTCTGAATTTATTAAATGTTTTTGGTTGATATGTGAGTTCAGTGAATATGTGTTGCTTTCTTGTTCATTGGTTGCTTTCTTAATGTTTCCTTTAGCTTAGTTTTTTTCATTTTCTTAAAAACCAGACTTTTGTTGTATCCATTTTATTCTGCTATGTGCAGTATGGATTTTTGTTCCTTGTAGTATTCTGCTTTATTAATGGGTATTTTGACTAGTCTGTGTGTAAGATTGTTTATTATTGAATGTTTATGTGTAATCAGGTTATAGATATGATTTAGAGCATTTTAGAAACATCAAAGAGCATTTTAGAAACATCAAATTGAAATATGAAAATAAGTCAGTAGTAGCAGTAGTAACAGTGACCTTGATCCAAATTTAAAAACTGACAATGTTGGAACATTTTAATATGGAAAAATAAGGACTGAGTAATGAACTTTGAAATCCCACCAGCAATAATTTGTTAAAGTTCATAGTTCTACCACAAGAGAGAAGAGAGCAGACAACAAACAACAACAGATGATAGTCAGACCTTTGAGGTTGAAAATGGAAGCAACACTTCTGAAACTACTCTCTCAAAAAGTAAAAGTGTAAGTGATGGAGTATGAAAAACCAACTATAAATAGCTTTTTCAATTAATTTGGACATCACTGTTACTAAATTACTTCAAACATGCATTATTATGTGTTGTTTGTAAATGGTTATGGTAAACTGTGCTGTTAAAGAATTATTTCTAAAAAGCATTATGCATTACTTTAAATGTACAACAGGCATAAGATTAAGTTGTCTAAAGACTTCACTGCAAGAGTCACTTTATTTCTGGTCCAAAATTACTCTAATTTTTTTTTCTGTAAAATGAAAATTCTGGTTGTTTATTTGGCTGTTCTATGGTCAGATATTGTTACTCATAAGTAAGAGTATGTTGAGCCCTACTAAAGTCTTAAAATGTCTTCTTTACAGAAGTATCACAGTTGGTAGAGTGAGATAGAAAAAAGTCCTAAATAGGAATGGATTTAAGAGGACTAGAAGAAAGAATTAGAGTTGTTTTATTGTATTGTTGTTTAAAGTAGTAAGAAACAATTAGAGAATGCATTGAGTAAGCAATGCTTAATGCAATTGCTAGATCAATAATAATATTCTATTCTACAAAGAGTATTCATGTATTATTCACATGTATATACAGAATCAGTACATGATGTGAGACTATTTCAAGAGAATTTCTTGAAATGAGAAGTATTCTTTGCAAGAAACATAGACAACCACATACAGTACTCACAGAAGAAACTCTGGATAACATTTGACATGCTCTGGAAGGTTCTTCTAGGAAATCACTAACAACATATGGTCCCTTGTTCACCTGATTTAATACACTGTGATAATTATGTCTGAGGAGAATTAAAACATAAAAGCGTACAAGACCAATCAACACGTTGGATGAACTTAAAAATATAATATGTCAATAATTTACTGCCATTTCTCAGCAATTTCCTAAGCAAGTGTCAGAAATGCTTGAACAATGAAGGAAGACAGTTCCAACATCTCCTTGCTTAATTTATGTAATTTACTTTTCTTTTAAAGAACTTATATATTGTTGAAGTAACTCATACAACAAACCATACCATATATACTGCAAATGATCCACTTCTCTGCTTATAAAGAACATTGCTTGGCTACTCTTTTGAGGCTGGGAGACCTCAAGCCCTGGATAGGGTATGTTACTCTCAAGTGAATGAGAATCTGTGAATTCAGAGCACACTATGGTACTATGTTTAGTGAGAATTGGCAACTGAGGTTTACAGTGAGACCAGATGAGGAAGCATTGCTGCAGGTACGAGTATAATAGTTTATTGCAAATAGCTTACCTGAGGCCTTTTTCCATGCAACTGTTGGCTGAGGAAAGCCTTCAACTTTGCAGTCCAAATTAGCCTGATGACCAAGTTTAGCAGCTCTACTTTGTGGCTCCACGACCCAAGTAGGGGGCACTGTAAGAACAGCAAAATGTTTTAGAAAAACCTGTCCTCTCATAACTTTACTTATTACTCTGAAATAATAGATGGTAATGTTAAAGCTTCAAAAGGGTACCTAACCTGTCACTATCTATATTACTGAATACTTTTTTCATTAAGAGGCACCAAAGAGAACACCCTTTTGTTTCCTCTTGATCTAAAATTGTGCCACTGCCTGTGTAACCAAGAGAACTAACAAACAATTTGAGAGTGCCTTCAAAAATTATTTATTGCTGCTTTTCACCTTCTTCAAAGTACCTAATTAATTTAGGATATTTCAAGTGGACTGTTTCACAAGCAAGAGGTTACAGCACATATTGAGTCATTGCTTCACTGGCAACTATGCTATTGCTGTAAAGACTCCAGTTGAAAAGAAAGTAGAACTAATTAGAGCTAAAAGTTTTGAAGCTTTAGATCTGTTGTTTCCAATTCCTTCCTTAGAGAGTGTCAGTCTGCTGTGATCTCAAAGCCTGGGCCCATCTTATATTAAGCACTCTACAGGCAATGAATGAACTTATTTATCATTGACTTATGTTAAATCAATAGATGCCAAAAGATTTGCAATTTTTGGTTGATTTATTTGGTGTTTCGCAACTATTATTAGAATCTTCCAATGAGTGATATCATACAGTTATTTTAGATTTTATTGACTTATTTTGTACTGTGCTTCCCTTTAAAGATTTTATAAATTAATTTCTTGTTAATGAATGCTTCAAAGATGAGAAACAGACACATTTGTGTTAGCCTCTCTTACAACTTTGTACAATATAACTATTTTAATATTTTAAGTGTACTTTAATATTGTGTGTAGACATTCCTGTCATCTTTTAAATTTGTAGTTATAGCAAAATTATCCCAAATAACATTTGGTCATATTGTTTTAGGGCTCCAGTTCCTTATGGCGGATTGAGTGACTTATGTTAGCTATTTCAAGCTATGTGCATAGTAATCCTGAGTTAATAAGGAATAGTTGGTGATAATTGTATTTTAGAAACACTGATGTTTCAGTTCTGCTTTCTTGTAACTTAAGGACTATGGCTGCAACTGTTATACTCCTCTTCTTATAAAAACATCCCTTGGCTACGTTTTGTGTAGAAAGCTCTTAATTATATTTCACTATATCTGTTAATTATGTGTACACCTTGTGCAATAAAAGGATGATGAATATGCACATTACATAGCAATTCGGGGACCACACTCCATATAGAACTTTAACCTATTTTAGTGAGAATGTATATTAAGTAAATCAGACATCTTTAACATCTTCCAAATAAATAAGGACTGGCTGACAATTTTTTGAGAGATTTCTGGGGGGACTGACCAGAGAGTTACAAATTGTGAAGTATCAGTTTTGCAATAACTGTACTCTTTCCATCGTTCTAGCGTGACCAAGAATGATTGGCCACTAAAGTCACCATAGTACACATTTGTTTGGCTGAATAAATTTCCATATGAAGCATCAGTTCAGCAATTGCTGCACATTTTCCATACTTTCTGGCATCACTAGGAAAGTGCAGCCATTACAGTCACCATCGTGCACATTGAAGAATAAATGTTGTGCTTAGTTTAACATTACATTTGAGGCACTTGAGACTAGATAATGGTAAGCCACAGATTGAGCAATATTGAGATTTTTACATATTTTTTATTTGCTAGGGAAAGGCAAGCCATAGGTGGAGTAATATTTGACAAAACTGAGAGATGGTGGCATATACTCTGTTTCTGTGTATTGCACCAAAAAACAAGGCACCATTTTGAACTTCAGTATGGTAAGCTGCAAGCAAAATTGTGTCTTACAGAGGAAATAGCATGAAATGCTCTGAAGAAATAATGAATTGTGAAGTTGATATAAGACCTAATTGTTTTGAGAGAGAATCCTCATGCAATAGCAATGTTTCAAATAAGATCATCAGCCAAATTTCCTCCTCCTCCTCCTCCTGCTTAGAAAGCAGCAATAAAATGTATGTTGCTTGCTGCCAAATTATAGCATGTAACTGGTTTATCATGACGATGCAGTATTCCAAAATTATACTAATATCTATTGGAACCATGAGCTATGTGACACTTTCTAAGATATTTATCTGGAAACCAGTAACCATGAATGATTACTGTGTTGGACATCAATAGATGCCTATTTATTGCAAATTGTGTAGGTGCATACTATTAGTAAATGTAAAATTAGTAAATGCATTCTTTTATCTTCTGCAAGAAGGAAGACAGCACCTGTTGTTAGAGAGGCAGCCATCTCTGCTGCTAAGAATGGACAGCATTGATGGTGGCAACAGACACCAGAGTCGAGAAAAGGGCTAAATGAAAAGATGTATTCTGGCATGCACTTAATTATAGCTGAAGGAATCAGAATCTAAGGATAGTAGAGTATTCAATTATTTTTTTAATTAATAACAAATAACATTATTAATAATTTCTTATTTAGAGAGCAAGCACATAAGTGTTGTATTAATATTATTTAACTGTCAATAAGATTTTGTTTTAATTAATTGTTGTATCATAAGATATCCTTTTTATGTTTAAGGCTCCAGAATAGGCGAGTGTGGCAACCAAAAAGGAAATACTGCCAGAGAAATGGGATATCCATATACCTACCATCAGAACTGCATGTTGATAATAGGAGAAATAACTTCCACAATATTCCACAGCTTCTGGAACATAGGGAATTTCAAAGTGCAAAACAACACCTTTACCTATATCTCAATGACATCTCCAAAATACTCTCACCTGAAGAAAAGGAAACAGAAGAAATCTTCTTGGAAGATCATCACTAAGTACTCTGTGAGGGTGCAAGGGGAAGTCACTCTAAACTGTATGGAAGTACTTTTCTCTGTATATGAACTACAAAAATTAAGCGGAAATGTAGAAAACATTGTACTGGAAGTTCTAGTGGTAAAGAATTTGCTATATAAGACTAAATGAGGTACCATAAGAATCATTGGAAATATCTACTTTTAGTTATAGGAGTTCATGACCATAAACGAAGCATAATTGCTTACCAAAATCACTATAGGAAGCATATGAATCCCTGAAAGCTTTATTTTCACTGTGAAATGACAATCAATTCTTTATACCAACATAAGTACATATCCTGCTGTAAGGAAAAAACAAATTTCAAGTGTTACAAATGTATAGACAGATTTTCTGCACAGAATACAATATAGGTTTCAAGGTAACCCCTTTTGACATCTGCAAAGCAAGTGGCAGGCTTGCTACTCAAACTAACTCCTGCAAGCTGAAGCAATGCAAGCTACTATGACAACAGATATTGTCAGAGCCAAGATGATTCCAGTATTGTGATCATCTCAGTTGACTTGCAGCAGGCCCTTCTGTTCTGAAACTTACTGCTGATCCAGTTTTTTTATAAATGAAAAATATGTATTTACAATGTGAATAGTAGTACATGACTGCGGGAGAGACACTTGTACATGTGGAGTGACGATGCCTACCGCAAAAGGATTAAGTGTGAATCACCCAATTCCATTGTTTTTGTTGTTTGTTGCCGAGTGGAGCAAAAAATGGTACCTACAAGGACATCTGTTGGTTGAGATCAAGAGATGAATTACGTGTCTCATTGTTGTATCACACTGTTTTCCAGACCATTCAATTTTGGGAAATCTAGAAAAATCAACTTCCATTATTTTGATGAGATATTTCTGTTTCCAAAACATTTCTTCCCTGACATACTAAGTATAAAAGCCAGCCTTCCTTCAGTTCACGCAGTTGTGCAATTGTGAGTTAACTGGCTAGCCAGAGTAGTTATCAAGCAGTGATTTTCAATGTCAATCTGCAAACAGTGAGTTTAGTGAGCATCAAGGAGCTATGAGCATCACAAGTTGATGTTGGAACAGACATAAAAAAGACAGTGCTATGGAAATAGGCAAGTTTGCTCTGTGTATTTGTAAGAAGTGAAAGTGATTGTAAGTTAACATTTGACTTGCGACTCTAGTGACAAATAAAGTGAGTTTAATACAACTTAGTGTTCTGTCCTTAGTCACAGGAAATATGACTGAGAAAATAAAGTAAAATTTCAGAAATTAATTTCTCTCTTTTTGTTATTTCAATTTAGATTCTGTCCCACAATAACCAATTTATTTGCTTTAATTATTTTTTTTTTCAGATACTTCTTATATGCTCAATATAAAGTGATTTTCAGAGTGTATGCTGTCAAAATATAATTTTTTCAGTTTTTCTGTTCCTTTAAATTTATTTTTGATCAACAAGCAGCATTTCTTATAGGCCATTGATAAAAATTAACAATATCTCATCAATACAATAATAGGTCAACGTTTACCCATATGACATCTTCATCATAAGGAATTGTGAGTATATGTATAATATATACACTGTTAATCTGATTAATACACATAAAATATGTTGTTGTGAACATTAAGTATAAATGTGATATCTACAACATTTAAAAATAAGATGTATGTAGCATATAATAAAAGAAATGAAAACAGTTTAATATTGGTTATTACAGAAGAGAGAAAACTCACTCTCTTCAGATTGGCTAAGTAGAACGTTCTGAGGTAATGTTCACTTTAGTCTTGTTCTCTGTTGGATCTTTGTTCAAAGGTGATATGCCTGAGCTCCAGAGACAATTTTTTTTTATTTTATTTTATTTAGGTGGTTTGTTATAGAACGATTTGGCTTGTAGTCTGATTTACTGATCTATGGGAAGAATACCTAGTTCTTGATGCAACTGCCTATTTCTTAAAACTCAGAAGCATTTGTGGAAACGTGAGTAAATTTATTATGTAGAACTTGTAATTGGTGAATATGCATTTTACTGGCTGCATCCCTTACAGGAGCAGCATGTGAAATGAGAGGATGGATCAGTGATTTACATAACACTGAACACTCCAGTCCAAGCTTGGAAAGTTTGTTGATCTGTGGATATAATTTGGTGACTCTAGATGAAGCAAGAGTCCAATGAGTTTGAGGAGGATTTGCAGTTGATAATGCAACTTTAAACCGTTTTTTCACTTTTCAGGATCTCTGCAAATAATATGAATATTCCTGGTCAACCTTGTATCTAGTAGAATGCCAAGATATTTTACTGGTGTTTCAGTGGGTAACAATGTTAACTGTTGGTGCAGCAGATATAATTATGGTGGATTTTGATACAATTTTAAATCCAGTTTTGTTTATATATATATGCTAGAACATGAACCATCCTGTCAATAGAGAAAGAGAAGTTTGAAGATGATTGATGGCCATTTTTAAGTTGGAATTACAGTAGAATATCACTGTGTCATCTGCATACATAGCAATAAAGTTGGGCTTATGCTGTAAGATCGTAATTGTAAATATTGAACATTATCGTAGCAAGAATTGAGCTTTGTATTACTTCTGAAGAAATTGGGTGGAAAGTTGATATATATTTATCTATGCATACACAGAACTGAGGCTTAGTGAGAAAACTTTTAACAGTTTGAATGAGATAATCTGAAAGACTTATACTATATAATTTAACCAAAAGATCTTCATGCCATACAGTATTGAAAGCTTGTGCTATATCAAGGTATAGTTTCTTTCGAAGTCCTTGATGATCAACTTGGTAATTCTAAAAATTTTATTGATGGTTTGTAGACAATTGAGGACAGAAGCCAAATTGCTACATTTTGATGAGCTGGAGGGATATGTATTGCCTCATTTACAAGTGGAAAATTATCCCTCATCCAACTTATAATGTGTAAGAGTTCTGTTGTTCATGACATTTACTTTGAGCTCCCAAAATTTTTACATTGTTAGCATTTTATAACATGAAATATTCTGAACTGGGAATTCATCTACTTAACAGAAAATCTTCAAGGAAATTACATGGAGTTGAGTGACTATTACACATTAAACTACAAAGGGATTATCTTGAATGATTTTGATTCAAGGAGACTGAAAGAAATCTAATGTGTTGTGTTTAAATGACTTTTTCTACCCTCTATCATTTACTCTTGCTTCTATCTGCTTTATCTTGAACATTTACAGATATTATTGTTTCATTACACATTTCACTGTAGATACAAGAATGATAGAGAGAAAACAAATCAGCAGTCAGGTGCCACTAACTATTTAGCTTAAAAATTCTATACTTTTCTCTGATATTGCAAGAAACGAGTGAAAAACAACAGGACCTTAAAAAGTATAACAAATCAAAGAATTGAAGCAATTGTGAATGGAAAACTCAAAAATGGCTCATGCCACAAAAAAGGGATGTAAATTAATTTATGTGTTTTAACTATGCATTTTTTGTGCCAATGCTTTTGTGTATTTCTTATAGTTTACCAGTTATAGAAGATTATACAAAATTGCTTTCAAATTAAGAGGGCTTCACAGGCTATTTACAGAAGATTCAAACTACACACTTTATTTTTTATGTAAATGTTTCAATTATATTATATTTTAATTGGAATCAGTAGAGCCACTTTGAGAAAACTGAAATTTACTAAAGATCTTCCATATAATTGATAATTTGGGTTGGGAGGATTTTATTGACAATCTTTATTTTAAGTACACTTTTAGAAGATCCTTAGAAGATTCTGAACTTAAATTCCAAGTTTGGTAGTTATCTGATCCCTCAGTTTTTAGTTATACTATTTGCACTCGCTCACCCATGCATACGTGCACACGCACGCACGCACGCACGCACGCACGCACGCACGCACACACACACACACACACACACACACACACACACACACACACACACACACACACACACACACACACGCACACACACACACACACACACACACACACACATTGGTGCATGCATACACATATGCACCATTTGTAACATTTTCCGAAAATGCTTTTTGGAATGTGTATTTTCAGTGAAATCTCGACTTCAATGGAATATACTTCCTCTACTTACTATAAATATGTAGAACAGAAATTAAATGTAATGTATGTAGCAGTTAAGTAAACCTGTGCTTTATTTCTGTTACCACCCTTGTTATATGAAGCAAAAGCAGTTAAATATTGTCCTTAATTCATATGTTTTGTCATATTTAAGTGCTATTCTGCTTAACTAACCCATAAGCAAAATATGACTGATGCTTCTAAATTTTATAACTACTATAAACTTCTGTGTACATCATATAAAGTTTAAGAAATATGGATAAATTTTGGTAATAGCAATGTTCAGTTCAACATTAAAGAGAAAAAATGAATAGTTAGATAGAAACAGCTACATAGCATAGTTACCATCGCTATGTTACAATGCATTAAGTTTAAAACCTAAGGTTAAAGTATTCTAAATAAAATTCAGAAGAATGGTTCCAATAAGAGAAATACCATGTAAAATGGTATTGTTATTGTGTTTTGATGTTATGTTCGTAAGGATGGAAGTGTGGCTGGAGTGTTGGAGAGAAGTTTGTGCAGTCATGCCATCAGTGTATTGCTTCATGCTTGCTCAGCACTGCGTGGCTTGTCCTGTGCCCACTGCTGCTGTTACTGCTGCTTGTGCTGCAATCTTCGGCTTATGACTCAACCTTTGCATCAAGCCAAGCTCATGTTCTGCATATCAGAGAGATGTAAATGTAGGCCCAAATTTGTTATTCTTTATTTTCACATCACAGCCAAAGAAAGAAAAATATAAACAAATCATTCCTACAGCCTAAAGCAAGCAGCACATAGAATGTAAAGCACTTGTAGCCACTTTCTGACTGTGTGATTAATTAATGCCTCCCTTTTCACTACTGACAAGACTGTTATGGCTAAACTGACAGTGGCAGAATAAGCCATGCAAGGCTCCAAATGGAAGTCTGTCAACATTTCAAATAACATCTTCCATATTTCTGTGACTTCATTCCCTAAGGTGCTTCCATTATCCCTTTAAATTCCTACACTATAGAAAGAAATTATTATTTAAGTAAAAAAAGCTTTAGTTGCAATTGGCATCAATGTCAAATTATCCTATCATGAGCTAAATTCTATGTAAAAACATTAGACAGAAAAACAGTAACAAAAATGTGAGCATGACAATTAGACTGACATGAAACTGACTGAAAAATGCTTAGGACTGGATAATACATTTTATGTCTTGGCATCACAAGAAAGCAAATGATAATTCATTCAGTCTGCACATTTATCACATATTATAATAACAAAGACAGAATAAAACAAAGTGATACAATTATTAACAGCGCAACGTCACATATATTCCTTCAGATATTCTTATATCTTTAAGATATCACATACTAAACAATTCTCCAATTCCTCATTCATGGATTATTGCATGTACTCTCTATAACAATAATAAAAAAATAAAAAAAATTAAAGAAATATCTGAAGCTATAATGAAACACAGACATTTTAGACTGACAGTGCAAACGCAATCAACAGCTGTAAATTTTGTGAACAACTTGCTGTGTTAATTCACCAAATTATTGTGCAGGAAAATGTTGTTGCTGGCCTTGTAATGTGAGGTTTTAACAACTCAAAGTCTTGTAGCTGCAAGATGAATTACAACATCAAACAACAAACTCACACAAAGCAATCCAAACATCAATAACAAAGTGAAAACATACTAATAAAAGATACAGCATGCCAATAAGCATTAGGTTACCTGCATTGCTTGAAGAAGTAGGAGGCTTATGTCAACCGCAAGTCATCCAAGGCGGTGATAGTCAAGTAATGAACAGCTATCTCATTCCCGGACTGCGAAAGCAACACGAGACAGGTGAGAAGTTGAGTCAATGCATGCAAGCGAGAAGGGATTTGTCAGGATATGGAAAATGGGACCGTGGTTCCATGGAATTAGCCAGAAGGGCTGTTCAGCTCGCAGGACTGCCAAATTTTGCCTTATGTCATTGGTCAGCACTGCTAGCTTTAAGAATTAGATGCATGTTTTAAGTCCTCTATAACAACATGCTTTAAAGCCTTGCATATTAATGAAGTATATTGTGGCAGTCCTACGAGCATGGCTTCATGCCATAGCCACAATAATAGTTACCAGTGACCAGTAGCTGGGCTGTGTACGTCACTGTCCGGGCTGGATTGCTCGCCTCACAAGTGTAGTTGCCGCTATGTCTAGAGCTAACGCTACGAATTGCCAGGACACTAGAGTAATCTTCATATTCTTGAATCGTGAGGTCAAGGTCATCATGCGGGCCTAAGTTTTGGAGAGATCGGGCATCCTTGAACCACTTGATGCTGAGTGGCTGATCTCCACGCTTGATGCTGCATGTCACCTTCACTCTTTCCCCTGCTGATAACTCGCCGAACGAGAATGGAGTGATAGCAGGAGGCACTGAAACACATCCATATGCACACACTCAAGCCACAACACAGTTCTACTTTCCTTCCCTGGCTTGGTGGGGAATCTGGTCTTCATAAGAGGCTGCTTCATTTACAAACAAAATGTCTGCTATATTGCATCCACAAATGTCTTTCATGTCAGAGGGAATGGCATGATATTACTTTAATATGTTCAGTATTATTTCAGTTATAAAGTTATAGTTAGCTTTTCTTAAAGTATTTTCCTTTATGTGACTTTAGTTTGACTCTTAGAATTTATTATTTCTTAGAATATACCTATTGGTGTATGTGTAACAGGTAATGGGTAAAAGAACTTCAGGAGTAAAATAATTATCAGAACTGTGCATGAAAATGTTTTTGAAGAGGAATAGCAAATGGTGCCAAGGTTATATTCCTTAGATAATATACCATTGCAAATTTACATTCCACAGTTGACATGTTAATTCTGCAAATAATTTACGATGTAAGCTTTAGTCTATCTATCCATCTATCTCAAATTTTATAATAGATGCTGTGTCTCCCTAGTGAGGCATCCTTCTTTATTGACGCATTATTTCTTTTGTGTGGAAGGAAAATGTGATTTCTAAGCATATATTATAAAGGAATCATACTCTTCCCTCAGGCAAGAAAGAACCAGGAAGTCTTATCTATGAGCCATGCCAACTACAAACTGTACTCTGTGAATGAGAGTTAAAACATACAAATATGTAACCATGTAGAAATAGATATTTTAGTAAAACTATTTGCAAATATGTGTTAAAATATGTATTAAGGTATACTGCTAAAGAAAATGTTTAAGCAGCACAGAAATATAAGCTAATCTTTCATATAATAGAACGAAGATCAGTATATTGTAGATAGAAACTGATATCCAGTATTCAGAATTTCAATTTCAGAAAATCACCATCATTACTTTCGAAATTCTCACATGTCTATCATTATTAATTTCTTCGAATGACTTTGTTTATAATAAGGTAAAGATAGTTTGTTACATGACCATAATAAATATAGTTACCAGCATCAAAAAGTTGGATCAAAAAGTTTCTGGTGACTTTCCCTTCTTCCATTTATTCTATCAAATGTTGTCAGCTTCATTTTTCTCACTGTTGCACAACATTGTGATGCATATACAGGATGAAGATACTGCTTTCAACTTCCTCTTTAGGAGGGAACTACAATGCCATGCAGGCAAGAGTGATGGCGTAAGTACCATTATCATTTTTAAAGCATGGGGAGCTTCTCACAGATGAGTCTTTGCTGACATGACATATAGATAATACTCTGCAATTAGATTGAAGAAGTCCAAATTGCAGACCCTTTAGTAGATCCTGGGTTACCCACCAAGCACCAGGAAGCTTGCGAGTCTGATCCACCGTACCGTTAACGGAGAGTGGGGCTGAGTAAGCCGCACGTGCTGCGGCATTATGGGCCACACAAGTGTAGTTTCCCCCATGCTGCGGGGCAAGGGCTCCAATGCTCAGCACGCTCGTAAACTCATCCAACGTTCGAAGCACCAGCCCTTCACCTTGAGCAAGTTCTTGTCCATCCTTAAGCCAGTGAACATGAAGGGGGGCATCACCTTTGCTCACAACACACTGCACTCCTACACGTTCACCCAGGTGAAGGTCTGAACGGAAGCTGAAAGGAGTGATCTTAGGGGGGACTGCAACAAAAAACACTCCATGTTCATAAAAAAGCTTAGAATATTAATTTTTTCCTTCAGGGAGCCCACTATTTTTGTGTCATGTGGTGTGGCATACAAACACTTGTGTTACTCATTGATTTTATTTTCTTCTCAAACCTACAAATGAAATTGAAGTACTAAGTATAAAAAAACATCTGTTAAAATTCAGAAGTCGCAATGGAATGATTACATAAAAGCTTTGGATGTGAGTTGCACATGTCCAAATTTCACTGAATTAGATATTTACTTCAGAACCAGTTTTGAGGGATGTCTTCCTCACTGTATGCTAACTGTGATTGGATGGCTCACACCTGATAATTACAACTTAGTATTTGTTCCTCTGTTTGGTTCTAAAATTTTGCCTGGAGAGTTTGGTCTATTTGGATCTATTTGGTTTACATTTCCATTAAAGTAATTTTTTCCAAATATTCAATTCAGTGAATTTTAGTGCATGCTTGTTTAGTGTTACTGAGTTAACAATTTTGTCCTTTTGTTCAAAAAGTGGTGATTTTTCCTCTACTCTGAACTTGATGTTCCTGAAGTATTTGAAACATAGAAGCAAAATATGAGAATCATTTTATGAATATGAGATTCAGAGAAGAGAAAAAATCAGCAGTAGTGGCCATTTTTGAAAACAGGGATATGAAATACATATAAAAATAAATTCATGAGTAACAAAGGCAAGATGTTACATTTTACAACAAAAATGTGGCAATGTGCACCTGGGAGCAGAAATTTTATTACTGATTTATATGTGAAGCTTTTGTTTGTAATAAACTCATAAATCAAGCAAAAGGGTTGAAAAAGATGCAAAGGAAAGTTAAAACTTCAAAAGTAAAATGATTCTGGATACCCAGGTTACGGTATAACTCTCAACTGAAGTTTCACCTTTGAAGCTCATTTCCTGTAAATTTAATTTTACCTCACACAAGAAACATTTTTTTTCCAGTTGTCAGTATTTAGAACTGAGACTTGCAGGTGTTTCACATATACTGAGATAAATATTTCGTGAATACTTTTGGCAAAATGGTTAAAAATGATGTACCTACTATAAATTCTAGACAAACTGGTCAGCTAGAAAAGAATTTTCCCAAAACTATTCAACTTTTTAAAAAACTGTTATTTAAACTATGATATAGATAATATTCATTAAAGACTGTGAAAATTTCAGCTTACTAACTGGTTCTCACTTCTATAAACACCCATGAATTTTCATCCACCGATTAGTAGCCTGAGATCCTTCTTCCATTAATGTAATTCTGTCTCCTTCTACCTTCCCAGGTGCTAACAACAGGATTGTTCTAATTGGAGACAGATTATAATGGAAGAGCCAAAAACCACTGAACCTGCTGTGTGATGTTTTCTGCTGGGCATGTAGAAATGTGATAACAAACTGATGCTATACACAAGGACACGCTGCTGACGTGGTTTTGCTCTGCATTGTCAAGTGCGGTAGTGAGTTGATAGTGATGTGATGTGATTCAGTTATTACAAGTGATTATTTTGTCCTGTACATAGTCACAAAGTGTATTATGACCCAGTATATGCTTTCCACTGTACTGCATATATTTATTTATGATTTGTATGTGTTAACTCAGTCAGCTCATCAAGTGAAAGTACAATTTGCAGAAAGATTTCAAGGTGTGTAGCAATCCATGAACTTTACAAAAAATTTAGGCCACAGGAAGTGTTCAGGCTAAGAAATCTAAAAGATGTGTATGGTTCTTACTGAAGAAACATTAGACAACATCAGTCATTGTTTAGATAATTCCCTCCATACGTCACTTAGGCATCTTTCACAACATACAGACACTTCTTATGACTCTGAGTGAAAAGTTAACAAATTGGTGAAGTTAAAACCTTATAAAATAGCTCTTTAACCAGATAATCTTGTAATTAGGCACACATTTTGTGAGCTGACTCTCAATATTGTATGCAATGGTGAAATAGACCCATATTTAATATTTTTCGTGGATTAGGCTTGGATCCACCTCCATGGTTAAGTGTGGACATAAAACACATTAATGGAGCTCTGAAAAACCTAATATTGTTCAGTAAGACCCCTTTATGGGAAAAGACTGGTGTATTGTATGGTGTGCTATTAGCTGAGAAAGAGTTATAGGGTTAATCTTGTTTGAGCCTTGCATTCGTAAGTAAATTTTACTCCCTTGTTTTTAGAGAATTAACAGACAGGGAGTAACTTTTCAAGAAGACTTTGCAAGAACTCATATGGCCAATATTTCAAATGATAAAAAAAGGTGTGTTTCAGGATAGAATTATTAGTGACTCCAAGGACCCTGGAACTAACATCCTGTGATTTATATCTTTGCGATAACTCAAAACATAAAGTGTGCAAGACAAATCCTGACACCCTGGAAGAATTTGAACAAAATATGTCAGGAAATTTCAAGCATTTCACAATGTGAAATATGGCGAGTGATACATGGCTTTCTAAAGAGGAGCCAAAAGTCTAAGGACAATGACTGCAGCAAATTTCAGCATCTTCTTTCAAAAATTTTTAAGAAAAATCTTTAAAAGTAGCTTAAAAATGTTGTATGGTTTCATCCCCATCTTTCTATGATAGTGGCAGTTGGCCAAGGACGTGCACCAAGGACGTGAACCAGCAAAACACTGCTCAGCCGGTACATAGTTTTTTGACTTCTGTACATCAGGAGGTACATTTCTGTAACATCTATTTCACATGTAGCATAATTGCTACTTATGCATTAGGTACCACCCTATAATTTTGGATATGCAATTTGTTGACCTTAATAAGTTTGTGTTTTGATTTTTGTTAATGTTAAAATCATTACTGATTAACTGTTTTTAAATAGCATAAATAATTTTAAATAAATGCTATTTATGAAATCATTATGGATGGAGACTTTTTTTTCTGGCTTTTGTATAACAACAAATATTCTGCCTGTTTTGCAAATTTGCTGCATTAGTTCGAATCTATTATCAGAAGGCAGATTTGCTTCTTATGATTTATCACTAGAAGGTTTAAATGACATTTGTGTTCATAATTTTTCTGTTGTCAACAGAATGTTTGAGTGTCAGAACTTTCATTTACATTCTCAGCTTACAACTGTTGTTGCTGAGATTTTTAAACAGGGAATCGCTTCTTTAGATGAGGAAAGTTTACTTCAACAAAAGAAAAACAGGAAAATAGAGAAAGTGTTATTATTTGGCATCAATTTCTATTTAGGAAATTTAATAATTTATCTTCTTCCGTCACGGATTAGGCATTAGCCCTTTCCAGTCTTGTATTTCTTGAAGCCATCTTTTCTGGGGATGTCCTATTAATCTTCATCCTCCAGGTCTATAATAAAGGGCTTGTTTTGGTATTCTTTCTTCTGCCATTTGATAAAGGTGTTCAATCCATTTGTTTTTTTATCTTTGTTTTTCCTCTAATAATGATTTGCATCCGCAATTTTTCTCTGATTACTTCATTTCTAATATGGTCTTCTCTTCTTCATCCCTTAACTGATTATAAGTTAATTCTGTCGGCCACCTGTATCCTTATCTTTTCCTTTTTCCTTAGAGTCATAAGTCAGCGCAGGTATTGCCATTACCTTATAAGGTTTATTTGTGTTCCTTTTTTACTTTATTCTTTAGAGATCTCTTAATTGTTCCATTATTTTCTTCAAATTTTGGCACTTTATTTCTTTCTTATAAGATAAGTGAAGTTTTTTGTTACAAATTATTATATTTGTATATATTTGTTTACTTCACTGTTAATAGCTTCATATTTTACGTAAATATTCTATTGCATTTATCATACACTTTCTAAATCTTTAAAGGCTAAATGAGTTTCAAGATTAAATTCTCATCGCTTTTCTATTATTTGCTTTATTGTAAAAACATTATCTATACATGATCTTCCTATGCTAAATCCTTGTTGCTCTCACTTAATACGTGTTTCAGTTATTACTTTTATTCTAGAGCTTATAATTCGAGTGCATATTTTATATATTTTATCTAAAAGTTGTATATCTCTATCATTTTTACATTAATTTTTTTGTCCTTTTTTAAAAATAGATATGATTTTAGCTATTTCCCATTCTTTCCCATTCTTCTTTGTTCTGTAACATATATTTAGTAGGTATACTATGAGGAATTTTAATATTAGTCCTTCTTATTTATATACCTGTAGGGGAATATCCATACCTGGTGATATTCTACATATTTTTTATCACATTCTGCATTTCCTCAAATGATGTTATATCTACTGTTCTTTCTTCATACTCTTCATCTAATGTATTCAATAAATTTTATCATATAATTCAGTAGATATAATATTTTATCCATTCTTCTTGTAGGTACGTGATAACTTTGCTGTATCTTTTTCCGTCACTTTTAAATGTCTCATTACTTTCCAGGCTATACTTTGTCTCCCATAAAGGTCATGTTCTATTGTTGCTATAAATTTATTCTTTGATTCCTGATTATTTTCTCTTATTTTAGCTTTAACAGCATTTCTCTTCAGTATATAATTCTGTTTATTTTTTTGATTAGGCACTTTTAGGTACCGTATGTATACTTCCTTTTTCTCTTTTATTAACACGTTTATCTCTTCATTTCAATATTTAACTACTTTTTCTGCTTATTGTTTTTCCTTTAATCATTTAGAATATTTATACTTTAAATCCCTTAGTATTTTAAACGATTCTTCTGAAAGCTGCAACTTAAGAAATGATATAGTAGCACAAGGTTAAAATACAATGTTAATTTGCCTTAATTTAAATTATTAATAATTCACAATAGTTATTCTTGTGTATTTTGTATCCAATTTATATAAGAAGTTGCCTCATAATGTTATAAGTGAGCCTGGATAAGTAAAAGGTTCAATTATATTCCGCTGTGTAAGACAAAATAAAGTACCATTACCACTGCTACTCATACTGGTGCACATTTGAAAAATATTTAAAGTACCCGGGCGTTCTTTAGAAAGAGCCTGATGGTAACAAGTCAAGAAGTTGAAGCAGCATTTTGAAGTAAGTAATGCCACATTTAAGTAGGCAAAAGCCTGTAAGAACAGTTAGTCTTTTAATAACTCAGTCATATATGCTTAATATTCTACAGCAACATATTCTTCAGAACCATTAGTACTTCCAAATAATGCAGAGATTAATATGATTGGTCAATCTAGGTTTACTATGGACATGACATACACACGGAAATGATTAGCTGAAATGTCACTGAAGGTTAAAATGAATGGTGAATCCAATGAAGAAGTGCTGCATTGTACCATTTATGTTTGATGAAAGTGATCTGTAGAAGAGATGGAAAACATATTAAATATATCTTATAATTTGAAAATCATAACTTTCAACATATGAGTGTCATTCATAACTTTATAAACAGTGTGCACATTTTTTATTTCCTGTTTTTACTTTGTTTACTGTTCAGTTTGTTTTGAGCTCAAGCACAAAATCTTCTGAAAGGTAGAAACAATTGTAATATTATATTATGCACGCATACATTTAACTTGATATCTCATATAAATAGAATTATTGTTACTGTCTTTATGTAGATACACAGCTTGAATTATTTTATTATTTATATTGTAAACTAATATTATATTTAGTTTGAGTTAAACACTATCTGGCATAACATATGTACTTAAAATGTAAACTCACCCATTACATTAACTTGCGTGGAGCCACTGGCTGTATCACCCTGTTTGTTACTGGCTTCACATCGATAGGCTCCACCATCTTCACTTGACTGAACTTTCTCAATCACCAGTGTACCATTTGGAAACACCAACTGCCTTCTGTTCACAGGAAGTAATCGATCTCCTATAACAGAAATTTTTGGCTTTTAAGCTAAATTGCAAGTTACAAACTTTTCTGTTTCAAGTTTTGTATTTTATGCTTATGATTAAAATAAGGTTCAAAGAGGGTAAATTAATTTATAAAAAGTGCAAAGGAAAAAGATTAGAATACTGTAGTTTTCATACTGTATGACTTATAATGCATAATATAACTAATTCATCTTTGCAGACAAGTACACATATAATTTTTGTATCATCATGCCTATATTTCTGTACTTCTTTTCAATTCCCCATTGCCTTTAGAACATACATTTTAAACAAAGTAATTGATGATTAAAAACCTAGACATGAACCTTTAGTTACACAGAAATTATCAGATAATCCCTTCCATATTTCGGTTTTATAGAGGATCCAGAATATAGTTTCTTAATACTGTGAATAAGTTGTTTTTTATTGTTACATTTTACTACCCACATCTTCATTAATGGAATAATTGTTTGTGTAAAAAAGAATGCAATTTGGTTTCTCGTAACGTAATTCTCAATTATCAAAGACAAATCTGAGCGAGATGGCTCCGCGGTAATGCCTAAAGCTCAATTTGGGAGGTCCTGGGTTCGACTGCTGGTAGTCGCCCACTACGACCATTGGGGTTTCCGTGGTTTTTCCTGATCATAATGACGAATGCTGGAGTGATGTCTTCTACCATGGATCTCTCTTCCATTTCTTCTCATTTCATCTTCCGCTTTCATGTTACATGTTGACTCTGGGGTTGTGAGTCGGTTGTCAGCGGACAGATGGCGCAGAGGCTTGAGATTTAAAACTTCTTCTCGGCTCCGTCAGAGGTCAGCGGGTTCGAGCTTTTCCAGGCTCCCACTGGAGAGCAGCTTATAAACCAACGTTTTGTGGCTATGGTGAGTCAGTCACCAGACGGGTGATGAAACCTGTAATTGTCAGGGAATTCGGCCTGTCTCTGTCTTAGTTGGCCGGTTCTGTAGACCACAGGTCTCCTTAATTCTTTTATCTCATCTATCCCTCCTGGAGGTGTATCATAAAAGATTACTTGCGGGTCGAGGTGCCACGTAAGCCACACTTTCGTAAGCTATTCCAACCTATATTCTGTATTAAAAGCATTTGACCTACGAATTCAAAATTTGAATTTTCTTCATTTCCTCTACGCTTAAATTCTTGTGGTGACAGTGGTGGTGTGTTGGTCTAGCCGAAGACCCTAAAATTCGATTCGCCTAGAACTTTTGCAGAGGTGTATGGCATCTGTCGAACAAATTGTGTACCCACCAAGACGCTTAGGTCTGAACAGAATCTTCCACGCCTCAATAATAGAAGCCAGCTTAATGCTCTAAACTGCATGTATCATTTCAAAATCTATCTCAAACCATATAACCAGTATTCGTTATATCCATCGCGTAAGCAATTTGTCAACGGTAGTTCCCTGTGAATGTAAATAAAACCAAAATTTGTGGGAAATTTAAGGACATCGATATGGTTATAAAACAAAGATTAACACTTCGTTATTTTATTTTGTCTTCTTGTGAGATTATGAAGCACGTTATTTGGTTACACTGTATGATAAAAGGCGTTACTGTATTAGTACACTTCTGATTGAACTCCTTGCTGACTAGGCAACTTCTCCACCGCACATGTTATGCGTTACATCCTTCTCCTGACAGCAGTTACTCGATTAAAACAATTGACTTAAAACGACTTCAAGATGCAATTTGAATTGATTTCGGTGTATCGCATTTCTGTTTAAGTCATTTCACTCTCATACTATTATCCACATCTCTCGCTCTCACCCCAGGAGTTGGGCTGGCTCTTCAAACCTGATTTCCTCTATCAGGCTCAGTTCTTCAGCTTTACTCGCCCCGACTTTTCGGGCTAGTGGAATCTGTGTCTCATAACACCGGAATTGCTTATGTAAGGGAGGAACATAAATGTGTATGTGTGTGTATGTGTGTGTGTGTGTCGTCTGTGAACAGTATAACTCAAAAACGAGAAGTCAAATATCCAACTTCTGAGTTCACTATCTTTCGAAGAAGCGACAGAAAGAGTTTTTAAGCCCGACTCGGTAGCGTGGTGGTGGAGTGTCTACCTCACGTCCAAGAGGTCCCGAGTTCGAATCTCGGTCAGGGTGAGTTACCTGAATAAGGATATTTCCGGGGTTTTCCCTTATCATGAAAGACGAATGTCGGGTAACTCTAAGCTCTATGGACCCTGGGCTCATTTGAGCATCATTTCACCCATTCCATTCATCGTCGGATATGAGTTAACGTTGGAAGACGTAAAATTACAAAAAAAAAAAAAATAATAATAATAATAATTAAGTTCCCTTCACGCCAAACTAACCTTTACAAGGAATATTTTTCGAAATTTTCCCCCAAAAGGGCTATAAAGGTTTTGATTAAAATTACCTTTAATAAACACATTTACATGACAAATAAGATGTAACATATCTTTAATTTTCTGGGAATAGTCTGTGAAGTTCTCTTCGTTCCGATTCCGAAAATATACCTACTACACAAATACTGTAGAACTCTTAAAAATACACATTCAAGTAACAAATTTTGTGGCATCAGTCAGTTTCCAAAATAACCGCTATTAATGTTTCGAATTGATCAATACGTTGCCATTATTTTAAAATCCTGCCGATTGTCATTTGTTTCTTGTGATTACATGGAAGGCCAGCATATATAGCACAGTTCTTAAACCTTTGACTATAGCTATTGCCTTTGTATTTATTGTCGCGAACCCGATCGCGATAGCGCTGCTTGTGTACACAAAAAGCCTGGAGATAAGGAGTATGCCGGAAGAAATAATGATAGCGCGAGATAAAAGACCTGCCCGTACCGATTGGGTTACGCTTCTGGAAGGTGATAGAACATTCGATTCCTGTTTGGTCCAGAAATATCTCGAATTTACGAAATAGGTATTTAAGCACATGACGGCTCGCAAAGAGTTAGTTGTAAAACAGTGTTGTGAAATGAGAGACAGCCAGCTGTGTAACGAGAGCTAGAGATGTAATCTGCTGTCACTGTTTGTTATTGTGATCGACCTTGGAAGATTGTGTTGTATTGGTGATGTAATGTTGTTACGTGAGAATTGAACAGTGTATCTCTACGGAAATAAAGAAGATTTTTAATTTCTGCAACTTGGCCTTTTAATTCTACGAACCCACAGTCACATTATGAAGAAATGGGTAATGCAAAGTTTTACCTAGATTAAAATAAAATACACAGGAAAATACGTTTTCATAAAAATAGATTGTATTCTCACTAATTAACGATAAAAGGAGTAAATGAATGGTAATATATCAAACTTTTAAAGTATCTCCTTACATTTTTGAGAAAAAATTCTTATTGTTCATACACTGCAGATTGTTAACTAGACTGTTTGTTTAAACTTATAAAATGGAAATTTGTGAATTATGATAAATATAATCCATCCACCCATTTACTGCTTGCTGGAATGCACTAACATATTGCTGTTGTGGGTTCATTATCTACTTATGTATTGTGACAGAGCTGTGGCCATTTGACTTTCTCTTCCGCTCAAACACACACAAACCCTGAATACAACTCCCTGAACAAAATGGTGCTAAACTATTATGTTTTTCAAAAGGGAAGAGTTCTGCGCTCCAGCGAATGAGATGCATTTGCGTGCTCAGCGTTGCCACCTTGTTACCCTCACTCTTTTCTTATTTCCCTCTCTCTTGCAAACTATCCTGGAAATGCCGTCACCCATAACAGACGAAAATAAAACTTCCTTAGTTCTATAATAATGAAGTTGCTTTAATTCAAATTAAAACATGTATAATCATTAGGGGTGGTGATTTTTCGCAAATGCGATATAGTGCGATAAAGTGCGAAATTGACTCAAAATGGTTTATAAATGCGAAATCGAAGATTTTCCAAAGTAATTATTTTTCCGCGATACTTTCCTTCTGGAAACTTTAAATGAAGAGTCTGTGAAACCCTTGCATGTTTAGAAAGTTACAAATTAAGTGACTTCTCTCCTGGAATATATGAAGCAGCCCTTCTCGCTAAATAAGCTTATTGTTTCACCATTGCCCATATTAGGTATGTTTGGTACCTGAAGCGAGTTCAGTTGTTTTACAAAAGAAACCCTTCTTACTACACCTAATGAATGTCATAAATCTATCTTCACAACACAGTTAAAGGAAAATTTCAATCTTTGTCTCTGAAAACCAATAGCAACTTCAATTTTAAGGAAGTGATAAACACATCTTAATTCCAGTTGGAGTTTTCAGTTGCCAAAGTTCCGATTTTCATTGTTCTGTTCGGTTTTACGCGCAACTTTAATTCTATGCGTAGGTCACGTCATTTGTGCGAAGATGGTGAGAGAGAAAATATCAAACAGCGAGCAGAGAATTATAACCATGAAAGTTTTTATATTAGTGACGACAAAATTTTAATGTGCAACTTTTGCATTCAGCGTCTGGATTGGCAAAAGAAGGATGTTTTAGACAAACAGGTCCAAAGTCGGGGACATGCGAGTGCCAAAGAAAGTTTCAATAATAAATCACAAGAGGAAAGGCAAGTCAAAATTCAAATGATACATGAAAAATTGAAGAGCACAAAATCTGAAACATAGTGATTTTGTTGAAGACACAGTGAAGATGTTTGTGAAGACGAGCATCCCTATTCAGAGAGTGGACCATGAAGCTTTTCGGGAATACTTGTCTAAGTAAGTACCTTTCTTTACTGTCATATGCTACGAAATTAAGGAGATCAGTTCCGTATTTTAAATTCACTAAGCCAAAAAGTTGTGTAAGTAAAGAAATTTTATGCAATTTAGGGGTGTAAAATTACACAAAAACATATTAAGGCCAGTAATCTTAAGCATACTAGAGCCTAAATGGCTCGAACTTGAGTAGTTTCAGCTAATTTAAATCAATTCTGCGTTCAGGTATGTGCCAGACTCCGGAGATCTGCCCAAGCCAAGTACATTGTGACGTGAGTATGTACCTCGCTGTGGAGAAGGAATAAAGGCTGAAATAAAGAAGTGTCTGCAAGGAAAACCATTGTTGTAGTTGCAGACGAGACTTCAGACAGGCAAGAAAGATGTGTTTTCGCGGTTTTATTCCGAACAATTTGTGACCAGGCAAACCAGGGCGTACTTCTACGTAGTTTTAGTTTTCTTGATAAAGCAAATCGTATCACTTGTAGCAGGGCAATCACTGACGCTTTGAAAGAATATGACATCTCATACGAAAATGTACTAGGGTGGTATCAGATTCAGCTCGTTACATGGGGGCATGCTTTGGAGCATTGCAGACTATAATTGGTGACCATCTCGGGCACCTTCAATGTTTTGCACACAAGGTGAACCTAGTTGATGATTTGATCACAAAAGAAATGTCATAACTAAACCATTTCATGTCAGACTGAAAATGGCTTTCTTGTGTTCAAGAAAAGTAAAAAGTGCTTACCTAATGAAATTTCTTGAAGAAAGTTACCTAAATCTTCCAGCTGTAGTATTTTCTTTCCCCGTGCTCACACGTTGGAATTCATGGTTTAAATCTGTAGAATATGTGAACAAGTATTTAGATGCATTAATTTTTTTCAATCTTTGGATGAAAATTTGTTAAACAGCAGCTCTTCATGCCTACTAAACATTTTTACTGATAAATGCAATTATTTTGAAGTACAGTATCGGGCTAAATTTGTAGCCGAGGTGCCATTCTCAATTAGTAAATTGTTCAATTGGAGGGATATTCCTAACCCTTTGCACATACGTTGTGGGATGAGTTGTTAACTTTATACTCGTTGCTAAAAAGGAGCGCTGGAGGATGTTTAACCACTGATATAATGCAATTAATGAACACATTTTCAGATGCAAATGTAAAATGAAGAATAAAAACATCTTTATGGAGACTAAGCTTAAGTGCAATAACAATATGAAAAGCCACATGACGTAAAATATGACAAATGTCTCTTTTCAAGAGGTTGCAAAGCTTTCTAACTCTCTCACTGCTGGAAGAGTAACTTCAATAAATTACACGATTTTAAGTGAAAGTAAAAGTAAGACCCCATTGTTTCGTGATGTTAAAATTATTAATTTTGTTGAGGGATATGAATATTTTCATTCACAACTGATACAAACCATGCAGAATAATAAATATATAGACTGCCTAAAAATGCGTTAGGCTGTTAAACTAAAATACCTAGTTTGCCCGAGCAGCTCTGCAAGTTTTTTTGTTTTTGTTTTGTTTGTAGTTTACGTCCTCCAACGTTAAGTCATGTCGGACGATGAGTGCAATGGATGGAATGATGCTCAAACGAGCCCAGGGTCCATAGAGCTTAGAGTTACCCGACATTCGTCTTTCAGGATAAGGGAAAACTCCGGAAAAAAACCTTATACAGGTAACTCACCCTGACCGAGATTCGAACTGGGGACCTCTTGAACGTGAGGCAGACACGTTACCATCTACGCTACCGAGGCAGGCACGCTACACATAGGGGTAATGTTAACACAGAAGGACTCTGATTGGTTGCCTGCCTGGTAGTACTCAAGGACGGACATGATGCCAATTGAAAGCCATAGTGAATAAATGGAAATAATTATATCTTCCACGCTAGCACTGTGTAGGCTGTTTGAATGCATTTTTTTATTAAATGGCAAACATATATATGTATATATCTGTATATATATATTTTTATTTTTCTTATTTAACAGTTTTTTATTGTTTCCGATTATTTGACTGTAATTTTCTGTAATTTCACACATACACACTGTACACATAAACACCCATGCCCAAGGAGGGACTCGAACCCGCGACCCTCTACGGCTCTAGTGACCATGGCTACGAGGGCCGGCAGATGAATAGAGCCAGATTGAGAAATTCAATGCCATAGTCGGGATTTGAACCACGGATCTCCCGCTCTTCGTGCGGTTGCTCTAAACCACTGAGCTACTATGACCAACATGTCGACATGAAATGAAATTCGTGATCCGTGGTTCAAATCCCGGCTATGGCATTCAATTTTTCAGTCTGGCTGTATTCATTCAAACCTTAGCCTACACACGGCTAGTGTGGAAGAAATGATTATTTCTATCAATTTACCCAAAAGCATAGTGGTTTAACTATGAAGCTTGGAACTTAAGTACTTACAGCATAGTAAGTCGTCACAAAAGGTGCGTGTCTCATAGTATATGAGAACCCCTAGTGGTGTACCGGGAAACATACAAGTCCGTTGGAGAATTTAATGGAATGTCGGTATATTGGCCATAGTAGCTCAGTGGTTTAGAGCAACCGCTCGGAGAGCGGGAGGTCCGTGGTTCAAATCCCAGCTATGCCACTGAATTTTTCAGTCTGGCTCTATTCATTCAAAAATATCAAAGGAACACTAAACAGAAACACACAAAGGTTAGAATAACAATAAAGTTGAACGAAAATATAATAAAGTTAGAAGTAACCCATTTTCATGAAAAACAGATGTCATCCATTGACTAGAGAGTCCATAGTTAAAAAAGGCGGGCTATCTACATTTGTTCAGATATACTCAATGTGCTAGACGAATTAATACATAGAGTATTAAAGTGCACTGCAACTGAGTGATTGTGACCACATGATTCACTTGCTTCCAGATTTGCTTCATTACTTATTCAATTAAACTAAACTTACCTCGGTACCAGGAAATGCTCTCTATTGGATAACCAGCAACTGGACAGGTCACTCTAAGTGTTTCTCCAGCTACAGCAGATATTTCACCCATTGTTCGAACATGAGGACTCCCTAAAATGGACAATAGATCATTTAAAAACGAAAGGCACAACTATAACGTTGTTTAACTAATGTGGCTTATTCTCTAAAATGTTGCGAGTACACAAAATTAAGAGCAAAAGTCTCGGTTAACATGAGAACGCTATTGAGCTGTATGTGACAGAATGACTACATACACTTTTCTTCTTGAGCACTAGAAATGGGTGAAGATTTATTGTTTTGTTTACCAAATCTAACATTACCGAGTGATGCAGCTGTAATAAGCTATTCAAGACTCTTAAGTAAGCAAGTGGTAAGGCTGGCATTAATCAAAGTGGTAATACCTTACGGCAGCTAGTAGCAAAATGAAGAAGTACAAAAACTGAAGTAGCAGCTCCTAAATTTCTCTCATAGAGCTCATTTGCGTAACCATTTTTCTTCTATATTAAATATATATTCAAACGTTTCAGGACGCTGGTCTTTTGGTTGCAGTTGGGCACGTTGACTGAATGCATATTCGATATATAGATGTAGCATTAATTGGACATACAATATGCACATCTATTTAGTTTTTATTTATAAACATTAACCAAGTTCCAAATTTCTAATATTTAGCTTTAAGGACAATAAACGATAAGAAAAATCGCTTTGAAACTCGATTTAACTGTTAATCTTAATCAGGCTGCTTGAACTGAAAAGGTTTCAAATGCAAAATAATGAAATCATATGTTGACTCAGTAGCTTCAGTATCTGAAAATACTAAAATATACAATTTGCTTGGATTGACTTGAAACTTTAACACAATTATTGTGGTATTAACAAAAGTTCACATACAAATTTTCAGACCGTTGTCCAAAATAGTTGTTGTGATATTAATATAGTTATAGTGTTTTATTGCCATTTAATTAAACTGTTCCACAGTATGCAATTTTAGTTTCAGAAAAATGATACTTTGCAATTATATTCATAAACACATTATTAGTAAATTTATGAGATGAAATTTTATTTTGACTCTTGGTTTCGGTTAACAAAATTATTCAATTTTCCGTTTATTAATTTTTAATATGTTCTTGTGAAATGTGTGCTTTGTTATTTAATTGCACAAACACCGGAGCATCGTGTGGAGCAATTTATATTCTGAAAATTAGAAACCCGAGAAAATTACCAAAATATGTGACTTAAAGCACTGTGCCAACTTACAGTGATCCACTTAAATAGTCATATGGCATAATTTTTAAAGGTTTGCATGGCATTAAAATAATAGGAAATTGAAATACAGGGATTATTCTGTTTGATTAGGCAAAGGTGTGTCATTTTTTGCACTTTTTGACTAATTTTCACAGATGGTCATCCTTAAAAGTAGAAAGAGGAAAATGAAGTAAGACATAAAGAAAACTTAACTAAAACTGCTCAACGCAACCTACATTCTTTAACTTTGTACTAAAGAAATTTTATTTCTAGTTTTATATCCATGCACTATATTAAATAGCTGTACGGTGGTAGTAGTAATAATAATGATAATGATGATAGTAGTAATAATAATAATGATAATGATGATAATAATAGTAATAATATTAAAAATAATGATAATGATAGTGATAGTGATTGTGATAATGATAATGATAGTGATAATGATAGTGATAGTGATAATGATACTACTACTACTACTAATACTACTACTACTACTACTAATAATAATAATAATAATAATAATAATAATAATAATAATAATGATGATGATAGTGATAGTGATAGTATTAGTGATAGTGATAATGATGATAGTGATAATGATAGTGATAATAGATAATAATAATAATAATAATAATAATAATAATAATAATAATAATAATAATAATAATAATAATAATAATAATAATAATAATAATAATAATAATAATAATAATAATAATAATAATAATAATAATAATAATAATAATAATAATAATAATAATAATAATAATAATAATAATAATAATAATAATAATAATAATAATAATAATAATAATAATAATAATAATAATAATAATAATAATAATAATAATAATAATAATAATAATAATAATAATAATAATAATAATAATAATAATAATAATAATAATAATAATAATAATAATAATAATAATAATAATAATAATAATAATAATAATAATAATAATAATAATAATAATAATAATAATAATAATAATAATAATAATAATAATAATAATAATAATAATAATAATAATAATAATAATAATAATAATAATAATAATAATAATAATAATAATAATAATAATAATAATAATAATAATAATAATAATAATAATAATAATAATAATAATAATAATAATAATAATAATAATAATAATAATAATAATAATAATAATAATAATAATAATAATAATAATAATAATAATAATAATAATAATAATAATAATAATAATAATAATAATAATAATAATAATAATAATAATAATAATAATAATAATAATAATAATAATAATAATAATAATAATAATAATAATAATAATAATAATAATAATAATAATAATAATAATAATAATAATAATAATAATAATAATAATAATAATAATAATAATAATAATAATAATAATAATAATAATAATAATAATAATAATAATAATAATAATAATAATAATAATAATAATAATAATAATAATAATAATAATAATAATAATAATAATAATAATAATAATAATAATAATAATAATAATAATAATAATAATAATAATAATAATAATAATAATAATAATAATAATAATAAGTTACCATAGACGTTTAGACGTGCCCCATGCGCAACTTCTCCAACCCTGTTCGTTGCAACGCATTTGTAGGTTCCACCATCTTGTACGCGAACACTTGTAATATTCACGTGACTTATCACATCTCCATGCATTGGAACATATTGTCCAATAACAAACCTGGAAATCACACTTTCAGTTAAACATTATCAAATGGAATACGTTTTATTTGAACAATCAAGTAAAGGAAATAAGAATGAACAATATAGTGTTTCTAGGTACGGAAAATATAAATACGTGATAGTGAGGAGGGGAAGGAAA
>CM060950.1:60565722-60765722 GCA_030765055.1 Mantis religiosa
CGGAATCAGTTTATCGAGTCTGGGTGGCATCATTCATACAATGTCAGAGTAGTATTACTTACCTCTACTCCTTACGCAGTATCAATCAGCTGTGCAAGAGATCGTAAGTGGCATTGTAATATGGCATCTGACAGGCAAAAATCCGACTAGTCATCTACTTTGCTCCGCATGTAACTAAGATTATTTGCCTCTTTCGTGACATTAGACAGCAATGTTTGTTTGGGCGATGTTTTTCTCTTCTGGAAACAGTACCTTTCAAAATGCCATTACAGCATTTTATGTGACGAACTAAGAGAATGCCACGCCGTGGCAGATGAACTTCAAAGCGTATTTGTGTATGTTACGTAATTCTGCTACTGTAAGGGTTGACCAAACTGTATTTATACGGAAATAAAGAACATTTTGAATTTCTGCAAATTGGACTTTTAATTTTACGAACCCACAAAGTAACAATTGGTGTCAGGAAGTGGAACATATGACAGTGAAGGATGCATTGGCAAAAATTCCAGAAAAGCTGAAAGATATGAGAACAGCGAACGAGAACCTCACCGCCAAGATGGAAGAAATGAAGGTCGAATTAGCAACGAAGACGAAAACGGCAAATAACAACCTAGCCGCGGATTTCAAAGAAATTACAACGCGTTGAGCAGTTGGCCGGCGTGAAGGAGGATGTCACGCAGTTGGGCGAGCGCGTCGAAAACCTGGCGAGCCGCGTTAACGACCTGGAGGAAAGGCCGACAGCAACACCAAGTCTCTGAACGCGATGGCAGAGGACGTCGTCGGCAAGAGCTTGAAGGATTTAAAGGCCGACGTAACGGGACGCGAAACAACATATGCGCGCGTCAAACCACCAAAGTACGACGCACGTCAACGTTCGTAATCTTCCGCCTCCAATTCGATACAGTGGTCAAACACAACAAGTGGTCACCAGAGGAAGAGGCCGCACAGCTAATAGCCAGCTTCCAGGGATGGGCCGCAGAGGAACTGATCGCGGGACATCTGGAAGCTCTGGAAAACCGCTTCCGAAACCACCGCTAATCGCAGACTACCGCAGGCAGCTGAAATCAAGGTCGCAGCAGCCAGGGGAGACGCTGCAGAGTTCACCCTGGCAATCGAGCAGCTGGCCAGCAAAGCCTTAGTCGACCTCCCACCAGAGTTCATATCCCGAGAGGCTGCCTACACATTCGTTGATGAGGTACGCGACACCGAGATACGTCAGCGCCTAATGCTCGGCGACTACAAAACCATCCACGAGGTGCTAACGGCAGCATTGAGGATGGAGGCGATCAAGGTGACGGCTACCCCGACGTCGAGAACGAGGAGTATCTGCTACACTGGAGACCGAAGGCCAGTCGAGGGACGCCGGCGAAGACCGAGTGGCGTGTGTTGGGGGTGTAGACAACCGGAACATCTGGAGGGAGACTGCCCACACGAGGGAGAGCAGCCGGAAAACGGGTAAAGGCCGCCGTGGCGAGGGGCACGTCGGCGCAATCAATATTTTCCACTCAAGTGACACTGCGCGCCGTCATTCGGCATATGGATGACAGCCTCATCGCGGACGGTTGGGTGAAGGGGAGGCCGTGCCGCGTGCTTGTGGACAACGGGGCAGTGACACTTTGTCTTTGAAGAAGGAATTCCTGCTGATGTTGACCAAGGGACGGAGTGCCGTGCATTAGTGATTGTTCATCGCGAAGGTGGCCGAGGAAGTTATACTGGGACTCACCCGATACAGCAACAGCACTCATTGCAAGCCGCCAAAGTCGTCAAAACTTACTCGAAGAACAGTGCTATTCATCGCATCAGAAGCGCACTCGCTGACTGACTCACGCACTAACTCGTTTTGTTGTTGTAATTTTACGTCCTCCAACGTTAAGTCATATCGGACGATGAATGGAATGAGCGACATGATGCTCAAATGAGCTCAGGGTCCATAGAGCTTAGAGTTACCTGACATTCGTATTTCAGGATAAGGGAAAACCCCGGAAAACCTTATCCAGGTAACTCACCCTGACCGCACTCACTAACTCGTTCACGCACTCAATCACTTCGTAAGACTCACTAACTGCACCAGACATACGAGAATGCTCGCTGATATAGCCCTTTGAACTCCACAGGACTTTCGAGAAGTCGAAACTCACAGAAGATTCAGTTATCTGCGGATAACGCTTATTACTGAGAGAATGTGCGTCTTATCTGTTTACCGTTCCGGCTGTCTGGCGCTGACTTTCCAATAATGCTAGACAACAGCCGCTGCGTCACAGCATACAGTTGATTAGTATTTAAGGGGGGACGTACGAGAAAATTTTCAAAAATCTAATTTTTTTATTGTTTTGTAAAATAGTATATAGTGTTAGCTATCAAACACCAAAATATTATGCCTGTACGTGGTCTGTATGTACCTTTAAAAATTAAATGCCCTAGTGTTGCATAGTAGCATAGTAGCAACACATAGTCTTTTATCAGCTGTCTTGGAATCTATAAAGCCCACCTACCAATTTCTAGCACACACAGACTTGCAAAAAAATGGCTCTATGGAGAGACACAAAACCCAAATGAAAGCCTCAACAGTTTGATATGGAAAAGGTGTCCCGAAACATCATTTGTGTCTTCCATAGTGGTGAAAATTTCTACATTTGATGCTACAATAGTGTTTAATGATGGGAATGTTGGCAGAAAGAAAGTTATGCATCAGTTAGGGTATCAACCTGGTGTGTTTATGGAAACAATTTTGCAGAGTATCGACAACATTCGCATCGCTGGTGCAGAAAGAGCTATGAAATTAATGCAGAAAGAAGCAAGACAGAAGAGTAATTTAAAAAGAAAGGCTGAAGAAGACCAGAATGAGGATACAGACTATGGATATGGGAAGTTCTGACTTAAATTAAAAGGCAAACTGAATAATACTTATTGTATTTTTAATTGCCTTCCCCCGTAACTTGCATTTTCTACAACTTCAACCCATTTTTCTCTCAAACTACTTCATCTACAGTGATGCAATTTAGCACACAGCTTTCTTATGCCACAATGAACATTTTGTTGGTTCTAGAATTTAAGATTAAGCTCCAGGTGGAATTTAATGATACAAATTATATGAAATTATTTTAATTTTTAAAGGATGCATATGATTAACATTTCTTTTAAATTTTATACAGCTTCAATAAGAAATCTAAATCCAACAAATTCTTTTTAGTGTGTTTTAAAATAACATACCAAATTTCAGAAGGATAGCATATGTGAATTTTGAAAAAAATGGGCTTAGGTTTGTAAATATCTCTGCATATAGAAAAAATGTGTAGCATTAGTTATAAACAATGTAAAATTATGAAAACAATTGTGCATATTAACTGTATTATCATAAATGAGTATATTAAGTTTCACTTCTCTAACTTGAAAACTTTGGATGTTATGGCAATTTATGTAAGACCCTGAATATTTGCATACGTCCCCCCTTAAGTTAAAGTTTATTATGATTGATGCAGCAGAGTCAATTGAAGAATCTATGAAGTTATGAAAGCGTTGTTTCTGTCTGTATAAGTGTTAAAAGGTATAAATGTTCAGCATTGCTAATCAACGGTTATGTATTACTACACAATTAATGTACAATTCTATGGGGACGTTAACAAACGAGCCCACTGTTTGTCTACTTCCAGACAGAATAAAAAAAGCAGGAAAGATATAGACTTACCGTTCGTTTATTGGCAGGGGAAATCCATCCAGAGTCCACTTTATGTTGGGTGTTGGATTACCTGATGCAACGCATTTGAGAGAAACTGCAGGTCCCGGTTGTATGGTTTGTTCAATGAATCTGTACACAAGCTGTGGTGGTGTATCTGAAATCAAAGATTGATGCTTAAGAGACTTCACTCTCTAAATTTGTTTAAATTACCGGCCTATATATTTGTATATAATTATATATTTGAAGCCTTAAATATTATAGATATTTACGCTGTTAAGAATTTGGATTCATTTGGCAATTTTTTGGATTAAAACGATGGCAGGAATATATTTGCCTCAGCTTTTCTTATACATTGTTTTCTCATAGGCTTGGGCTTCTATCCCAGTAGGATTATGTTCTAAATATATGTAGAAGGTGAAAAAGTGTGCTAAAATATTAATTTTAATCCCTTTAAGGGCACTGGGAGGTCGATAGCTTTCAAAAAATCCATTTTTTGTTTTTAATGTTAAAAAGTTATATAATGCTTCAGCTTTAAAATGATATATATAATATATATGTAACATAGGTTGTTAGCTGGTATTAAAGTACTTTAATTCGTCAATTTAAACATGGCGGCGTAATGATACTCCCACTTCCTGGGAATGGTGCTTAATCTTTGATCGTGATTTCCCAAAACCTTGATTTTTCATACTTTAGGTGCATTTTTATCAAAAACTATAAAAGATATTAACACAAAATTTGTGGTGGTTATTTTGAATGTTCCTTGACCACATTAGGCTAACATTTATATTCCTGTGATTTATAAAATGAATGAAAACAAATATTAAGTCCTGGAAAATATTATCTTTTTTTACTCAAAACTATTTAATTTTTCATGTGCATAGCATAATATATATGCGATTTTCATTTAGCCGATATTATAAAACTGTATATTAGGTTATTTAGGATAAAACGTGGTGCATGTAGCTTTAAATTCCTACAAGTAAGGTGCTTCGGAAATATAGGGTGCAATATTTTTTTCAGGACACACGGTGTGATTTATGCCCCTTTTGCATGGACCTATGTGAACGTAATTTAAATATTATACAGTAGTTAAATGCATACATTCTTATACAGTAATCATACTGAATTTCAATTTCTGATAATGTTTATTTTTCTATATAGTCAAATTTTAATATTGGTAAAAATTAGCCTTGTCTGGGTAAAAATGACCTCCTAGTGCCCTTAACTCGGGTAATTCTTTGGACAGGTGGGAGAAAGCTGAAACCGGGTGTAACGCCTTGATAAGTTTGCTAATAACAAAGAGGGTTGCCTTCAAGTACTTTTCCTTGAATTTAATCTATGAACGGATAAAATGCCACACCGATGGAGATTTATTGATGAAAAGATCACCTAAGACATTCAAACACCTGTCATTACAGCAAAAACTTAGTGGCGTCCTAATTGTCAAATATCTATTCCAGCTATATCATGATGTACAAGTATGCAAACCGCGAAACCCAGGTAAACAAAGACAGAAAGTGAAGAAGGAATTTAGATGACACATAGTTGTGTCAATAAAGAAATAAAAAAAAAGAAAGTGCTTCTACGAACTAATTTTGTGAAATGTAGAATCAGTCTGAAAAATTCGGAGTCATAGCCGGAATTTGAACCATGGATCCTCTGATCTAAGCCAGGTTCCTCTAATCACTAAGCTATCATGACAATATGCTGACACAGGTGTGACCCATCCTTTATTGACCGGAATAGAGTTCGTTGCTACCCCACTTCCATCCAATAGGAATCGATTCATATTGTAACTTTTTGGGTTCGTAGAATTAAAAGGCCGAGTTGCAGAAATTAAAAATATCCTTTATTTTCGTCGAAATACACTATTCAATTCTCACGTAAGAACATTAAATCACATATACACAGTCTTACAAGGTCGATCACAATAACAAACAGTGACAGCAGATTACATCTTTAGCTCTCGTTACAACAACACAGCTGGCTGTCTCTCATTTCACAACTACTACTCTGGCGTGTCACAATCCTTTTTATATGTCCATTCATAAGTTGAGAACATTCTCGCACAAATAAGAAAATAACCATTCTCCGTCAATCGAGATATCTCTGGAAATTTCCAAACATGAAACCCTACCTGTGGCGGCGAGTCCTTTATCTGAGATAACATTGTTTGCCGCCTTTGTGATCACTCGCCGCGTTATCGTTAACTGCTCATGCAAGCTCATGAAACATTATCCAACGTCTATTATCGATTTGTGCCGAAACGTTTATGCCCAGCGCCGCGATAATATCTAAATTTAGCCAGTCAGAGACATCAGAGTATCTTCTCTACGTATAGTAAATCACATGATATGAGCTGGTTCCGCTTTAATGCTTTGAAAACCTAAGTTTCTACATCAGTAAAATTGTAAAGTGGACTATGCAGAGGGTAACAGTAAAGTAGTATCCACTAGCTATGCTGAAGGTATCTCGTCCACTTACGAGCAGTTTCGTATACCGAGAAATGATCGCTCTCTACATTTCTCCGACTCAGCTTCTCAAATGGTCTCCAAGATATTAATATGCAACATCTTTTTAAAACCATTAACATTTTTTTTTTTTTTGTAATTTACGTCCTCCAACATTTAGTCATATCGGGCGAGGAATGAGATGGGTGAAATGATGCTCAATGCGTCCGGGGTCCATGGAGCTTAGAGTTACCCGACATTCGTCTCTAAGGATAAGGGAAAACCCCGGAAAAACCTTATCCCTGACTCGGGACCTCTTGAACGTGAGGCAGACATACTACGCTACCGAGGTGGGCGGCGTAGTAGGTATTCTGAAACATCGCATCAATATATTGTTCGGCGGAGCATGGCTAACGATACATAGAACGGAGACCCTGTTACTAACGTTAGCATTATTGTCAGAGATCAGCCTTCTCTAAACACTTTAGGCGGGTCGAGTTATTTTCTGAGTGGCCCACCGGTGTGACCAGCTGATAAATTTGGAATCATTAGGGACCTTTGAGCTTCACTGTCGGCCGGCCTGCTTGTGGCCTATAACCTGCTGAGGATCCCATCATCCATTCCTCCTGGGGGCAGTAGGCATAAAGGATTTGCGTTGGTTTGATATGCGAGTTATCCCCTATATTTCCTGAACATTGTCGTTCAATAAATGTTATCCTGAAAAGTTCTGCATCCTCCACTAGATTGCGTTTGTTTTTATTCATTTTTGCTCCTTTCAACTGCAAGCTCCAAGGTACTATTGTTGAATTTAACTTCCAAAATTAAGGTAAGGCCTTTAAAACTAAGCAAAACTTATACAAATTTCAATAATTTAAAAATAATGCAAAGTTTTATTTTAGCTGTGTGTCTGTGCCAAAATTTCTGAGTCACGAGCATTTAGGTTACACTAAAATTTGGTTAATAATTTCAAACATTAATATATTTTGTTCTATGTTACTTTACATACCAAAAATGCAACATTGAAGAATTAAGGAATGGCAATTCTAGGTTGGTTTGGACACACAACTGCTTTTTATTGCTTAAATATTTAAGATAGCTATAAAGAATACCAAGAGGAGATCACTTACTTGATTTTAAATGCGTACACCAGATTTAAAATATACGATGTACAAGTTTTACTATTTACTAACAAGGTTATCGAAAATTGTGATATTTGCAGAACTTAGAGCCCTGAAATACTGTAAAATCGTTTGAAGAAACTGAGATGTTAAATGAAATAATGCTTTCATTATTGTAACAGTATTATTAAAATTGCCGCTGGAATAACATGGCCTATCAGGTATAAGGAGAACCTTTAAAAATGTCTCACAGAAAATTATTTTTTTCATGATGTTTCATTTCATTGCTTTTCTCAAAAGTGTAAGTATTTAAATTAGCACGTCTTATGCTAAAAGTAGCATAGTTTAACACCTACGTAATGTATTATACATGAAAAAAGTGTGCATATCGTAGATCATTGGATAAGTTTGTTCAGTAGCTGCACCTGTTTCACTATTTCGAGCAGATAAGGGAGAGTAATTCTGGGTTAAGCACACTAATCACGCACGCCGCAGGATTTCTCCTAAATCTCGCTTATCGGCAGAGTTAAACTTTACTACTGCGGTAGTCCCGCTCTGCAGTTGTTGTTCAGACTGTTCTGAGAACATAGACCTTCTTCAGACGTCACGTTGACAAAGTAAATGTGTAGCTTGAAGGTGAGAACGTAACAACTGACAAGCTAATCTAAGTGTGAAGTCTGAGCAGAGTTTTGTGCACTACAAAAGATCAATAACTTTAACAACTCGTAAACTAAATAATCCAGTCAAGTTGTCCATAACTGGAATACTTATTTTCTTTTCGAAAAATTTCGTGATTATGTTTGCCAATAGCGTGCAAGCTATGTTGTTTTTAGCTTATATTGACGCTCTGTGAATGTAGAGCGAAAAACAGATCGTACATACAGTACCTTATTGTTTCTGGAATCCTTGCAACTGTGTGTTTTTCTTCTCGTTCAAGAGGCATTTTGTAATTAAATTAGAAAGTCGTAAAACTTATTGCTATTTTCAATTGATGAGATCTGTAATATTAAACACGAAAGTTTACCAAGAAAACTTCTATGGAAGCAATAGATATAAGCCTAACCTTCAGCTGAAAATAATTCAGATTTCTTGAATGGAAAGAAGTTTAAGTGGGCTATTACCCAATTTACAGTTCAAAATATTTATTACTCTAAAGTGAAATAATCTGAAATACAAAATCCATGCCATGTGGATATTTTGTGGTGAAATACCATTCCTAAACTTTACATATACAAAAATACCTTTGAAATAAGTATACTGTAGGAATAATTTCATAAAAATTTTTAACAATACGTAAGCAGTGTGACACAAATAAGGAGATCAGGGAGAGTTAATGAAATGCCTGTAAAGACAGATATAACATTAACGTGGTACTAAATCACTAGGAGATATCATTTCACCTAAGAGAAAATCATACAAAATGCCTCAGAAGTTCCATAATAAGCTTATCTACTAAACTGGAAGTTTAAGCTCTTGTGTAGACCTAATAAGCTTGTTAATGCAGGAAAACTGTTTCTGAAAATTCAGAGGAGTATAACTTCCTGTTCAGGAGGCAGCTTATGGACGGACAGTTACTGTGTAACGACAAAGCGCATTAAGACAATTCCACATTAACTTCTGTGGGATTTGTAGGATTTCCTTTACATTGCTGTGCAACGTTATTGATAGCACTGTTTAAGTGATGGACTTCGTGCTTTTGCATACTACGTAGGTTGTTTTGGATAAATACCGAGCGGTAGTGAGGGTGGCAAACTTGGCATGTTATGGAGGCTCTGTATTCATGGATTTTCCCAACTCGTTAAACTGAAATATTAACTATTCCTGTTGTATAAGCGTGCAGGAATTTTGAATTTTCCTACACACTGTTCCCCAGATCAGCATATCAGCTTCCGAGACAAACTTTTACAAATATGTTTTGATAACCTCATAAAGAAAAGAAAAGCATAGTGAAAGTGCCGCCCTCTATTTAAGCTAAATAGAATCCCAAATGGAAGTTCAAGATGTTGAACTGACTCCGATGAAGACACAGAGTGACAATCGTATAGTTAGGACGAGCCACTTTGGAAATATTTTCATATGGAAACCATATTGGTCTTTTGGCTTTCATTAGTATGTTCTGTAAATTTCGAATGATATTCGTTTAAATATGCAATTGAATACTTTTAGCTACTTTAAAGGAGTAATGAACTTACTTAATATTCACCACCTATACTTTTTCAATTTGTTTATCCAAAATGCTGTAAATGATGTACAATGAATCAACTAATTTAAGAATTTAAACCCTATAGCTGTTCAAAAGATAATTACCAAAATCTTGTAATTTAAAAGGAAGCTATATTAATGTTTATGGCACTTTACGACAGTGAAATATTTATATTTTTGTAGTTTACGTCCTCCAACGTTAAGTCATATCGGACGATGAATGGAATGGGTGAAATGTTGCTCAAATGAGCCCGGGGTCCATAGAGCTTAGAGTTACCCGACATTCGTCTTTCAGGATAAGGGAAAACCCCAGAAAAGCCTTATCCAGGTAACTCACCCTGACCGAGATTCGATCTCGGGACCTCTTGAACGTGAGGCAGACACGCTACCACCACGCTACCGAGGCGGGCAGAAAATATATTTAAATATCAAACTGCAATAACATGTTTTGAGTATAAAATTTGGATACATATTGTAATGTTTAGGTCATATCATGACAAAGATGACAAAAATGGTAGACAAAACATGACCTTTGATGGACAGACAGCCTTAGCTGTGTAGTCACCCTCCTGTTTCATCTTACATGGCCTCATCTGTATAATCTGTCGGTGCTGTTGCTACTGATTACGTTATATGGACTTCTAGAATGGCAAATATCTTACTTTGTACGCAATTAGAACCTCTGCTTTACTCCAAGTGTAAGTTCCTATACTATCAGGTTGCTTAAATAAGCTGTTAGCCGATAAAATATTCAGATACTTCAATATAAGCACATGTAGGCACTACCTAGAATTCTATGTTAATAGGCTCTGGTTTATGGGTGTAAGGTATGAACTATATAAAGAGTAAGGTTTCTGAAAGATTTTAGTAAATATTTTACCAAATGTTATGTTAATTTCGTGTTATTCACAGGTATTTTACTATACCATACCTGGAGTATGTGTAGTGGAGGGCAACCTTCACGCATGCGACCTATGTGAGAGATCTATTATGGTTCCCAGTCCCCAGAAAAGCTGACGAAGTGAAGGCTAAAGGCCGCAGGCGGACTGACCACAGAGACGCGTGGAAGTCTTGAATATTTTTTGATTCGAAGACCAATTCCACCATTAGTGTTGCCAAGAGAGGCCAATGAACGATCGTCCAACTGTAGATCTCTAGTTTGCAGTGGAAAACTCATTCCTCCGCGTCATCTGACTGGCAAAACTAAAACTCTAAAAGGAAGCAAAATGAAGGAAAATGATGGAAAGAAAATAGCTTCGGATATAAAACTATTGCGTCATTTATCTATCGATCAGGGCAAGTCACGGGAAAATGGGAATGCAACCCGTCAATTCCCGAATGTGAGCCCCACACTTAACGCGTAGTCATCTGACTTGATGACATCTGCTACAAATAAAACAATTTATGGGGGTCAACAGCTGCTCCAATGTGACCTGGAGTAACATCCTGATCGTTTTATGTGCCACACTAAGAACCACATTTCCGAAAGTTTTGGTTTCCCCTAGAACAGAAAACATGCATTTAGAATGGCAAGTCCTCCCCCTATATTTTTCTCACATTAATGTATGTTACTCTCCGATGCTACACGTCAGAGGCCAAGTGGAAAAGTTGGTGGAATTTGTTTTCACAATTTGATTTATCGTGTATGTTCCCCTTCACACACATGTGTTACTGAGTGGCCTTTTCTTGGGGGGAGGGGATTGCAACACAGTTTCAAGTAAGTGTTAATTTTAGGAAATGTGACAAGTAACAGCGAGGTTGCCTGATACACATTCAGCACGCTTCAATAACATGAGTTGATTTATTCTTTTTAACATGTTTTGTGTTTTGTTAGGAAAAAAATATGGAACTGATGTTTGTTATTATTTCTCTTTCACACATTTAAATGCTCATGTTTTGCTGTTCTATATCCTCTACAATTCCTGTATTTATTTACTTAAAAATTAAATTAATATGGAAGCGACCTACTTTTTATTTTTCGTGCAGGAAATTATATATGAGTAGCAGTTTATGAGCTCCTCTGTTTATTGTATTTATTGGCATCTCCTTTATTATATGTTTATAAAATAGTAAATTATATTCCACTGAAGAGGTCTACTGCCGGAACTGCAACCTGGATATGAGTAAACAATAAGTTTTGATTATATTTATTATTTTTATTGCAACATTGGGACGATTTCGCCTAACATATACAGGGGAAGCCCGAAATAACGCGGTTGTTGAGGAACATCGTGTTATAACCTTACCGCGGTATATAGGGATGTAAGCTAGAGGGAACAAAACATCAACCCCGCGCAGTTGGAGGAGGGAAATATGTATGCAATAATAAATTACAATACAGTATTAAACTCTCGTATGTAAGGTAAATATATTACAGTACTTTTAAAATTACTCATCGGTTATGCTGGGAGATGCATTACATCCAGTACCCGATTTTGATTTATATTGCACTGTGTATAATTTATACTAACCTAATTTTTCCTTGTTTTAGAAAATAAAAAAAGTTTTATTTGACGCACTGATGGGCTACGTTTTTTTCTCTGTGTAGTGTTGATTGTGGCAAGATGGATGCTATATGATCATTTTGCCTCTCTGTTTGAATGAGTTATCGATTCATTAACATTTAGAATGTTTTCTTCCGCCTCCACGTCATTTCCACCATTATTATCTCCACCGCGATCTTGTTCTCCAGTCATTCTTTTTGTGGACAGTATTAAGCAAATCGTTGCGTCAGCTTCATATGCTATATAGATAAAGTACCTTCCCCATTCTCTCCTCGCCTGCAGGGCGTTATCTCATTCAACAGTATTATACATATCGTTACTTTCCTGGAATGCAGCGGCCAGTGTGAACGAACACGAGTGGTGGTGAAAATTAACCTGTGTTTGCGGAATATTTTTATCACAACTTTACAAATAAAGAAAGTGAAATAATTAAATACATTTTTAACAGGGACATAATTTTATCGCATTAAATCCGAATCTGTGGTATTTCGGACCGCGTTATTTCGGGCTTCTACTGTACCAGAATCATCTCATTCTGGAATGAGAAAATCAAAGCCTCAGATACTCCTTGTTTTAATGAACGGAAGTTGCAGTGATTTGCTTCATTTAAGTCGAATGTTACAGTTTTTAATACATATTAAACAGTAGATGAATTTAACCGAAATTCAATTATTAATCACTACATATGCAGCTTAAGGATAATTTCATACTGTCTAAGGAAGCAGATAAAGACGTTAAAACACGTGAGTGTGTGGAGATGAGTATGATGATGAAGATAAAGAATTGAGTGACCCTATAGAGGTCTTGGAACTGTTTGTGCCTCTTAGATTGACATTTAAGAATTCGATGATCCGAACAAAACGGAGAGCTTCCTTGATATTGTTCCTTTTATATCCTCAGGCTCCGAGTAAAAGGGTTCTCTATGCTTGGCAAAGCCTAAGTACTTGTACAGTATATGTTGGGTGATTTCATATTCCCTTCTACATTTCCTGCATAAATATTGCTCCACAGGGCCCATTATGTGTAGAGTTCTGTGCACTGTATTATGGCCCGTAGAATAAACTACAACTTATTTGGGCTTAAATATAGTTAAATACAATACACCGCGCGGGATGGCTCAGGTGGTTTCGTCTGTGACCCGCATTCGGGTGGCAAGAGTTCGATTCCCGTGGCTGAACTACCTGACCCATGGGTTTCTTCGGTTTTTTTTTTTCTGGGTCGCTAGACAAATGCTGGGTAAGTTAATTACATCCCCTGAATTTCCTGAACCTCCATTTCATCTCCATTATCATTTCACATCACCTGTCATCTGGTGGTCTCTTTCAGGGTAGTAGTGTCAGCGGGTGTCTCGGCGGTGCATGGCAGGATGCTGAGCTCTGCGGAAAACTACTTCCTCCTCCGGTAGGTCGGTTGCCGGTCTCCGCTCCTCTGCTGGGACCATTTCGGGATCGCCAGCCAGGGACCTATGGGGCTCGGATCGCCTGCTTGAGACCTTTGGGGCTCGGCTGCTGGGCTCGTTGCTGTCCCGCTGTAGCGGAGCGTGTCCATTGCCACGCGTGTCGGGGGAGGTCTCTATCCAAGTAAACAGTAGGGACCATGCCGTCTATACTGTCGTGGTTCCTTGGGTCAGCCGCCCTCTGTCTCCTTCGCCTAATCCTTCCTCTCGGGAGTGCTCCACTGGGGGCATAGGAACAATGGGCCCAGCATGGTGGCCAACGTACCGAATCCCCTCCATAATGAAATCCTAATCTTATATATATATACTCTGCTTATTATCTGGACACGAAACTAATTAATGGGCTTACATGACAACAGTTTGTTTATTCCAAGATTATAGATGGACGCTACAGTTCAACTACATTATCTCATAAATGAAAATTTGAAAGGGTGTATCTGCATGCGAGTATAGCCCCCAACCACTAATGCCAGCATGTGTGAGGACCCAAACAAACTTAAAATATAGTTTCACTGCAAACACTCAGATGGCAGCCTTCAACTTCTTCTACAGCTGATGGGCTACGCCATGGCAGAGTGGTTAGATCTCTCCACTCTTACCAAGGTGGCTCTGGTTGGATCCCAGGCGACCACCAAGTGAGATTTGTGGTAGACAACCGACGCTGGTGCGGTTTTTCTCCGGAATCTCCGGTTTCCCCCGCCATCTCATTCCACCTGTGCTTCGTCTTCACGATGTATCGTGTATCTGATCACGGTGTATCGTCAATGTCATCGCCCGTGGTGCCGTATGCAGTAAGAGCGGGCTTTAAACGTTATACATTTTCCACACTTGATGCAATTGGAAATTAATCTGCAGATATTTACTTATTATTATAAAGCCAACCAACAGGTTAGTAATCTGTTGCAAAGTAAAAAATCGAAAATATTTTGTGGAAATCGTTAGAGAAAGCATTCGTCATAACTATATTTATTTTTCAATGGATTACTCATCTCTTTTAGAACTCTCACAAATAAAAACTTAGAAACACACCCAGGATTGGATGTGTTATTAATCCTGGTATGGCGGTGAAGAAGAAGAAAATTAAATATAATGGAAATTAATTGTTCTTTCACGCTTCCCGTGTGTAGGTCAATATTTCATTCCATTCATTTAACAATGAAATTATCATAGGGAAATTTGTGCTTCAAATTACCTAACAAAACATTCACCGACTGACCGAGCAAAGCCGCGAAAATACCTTCGGTCAGGTTTGGGTGAATGCGAGTTTCACACATTGCCACGGCGCCACCTTGCTCGGTATGCCGTGATGTTTAATATTAATATTAGCTGGGCTTAATATCAAATAGTGAAATACTGTGAACAGTTGTTGTACAACACTTCCATAATTACGTATAGGTATGAACTCCAAGTTATTCAAATCCCGACTTTGTGGTATTGAAGGTAGCGTGTCCACTTCACGTTCAAAGGTCCCGAGTTCGAACAGAATGAGTTCTCTAGATATGGTTTACCTGGAGTTTTCTGTCATCCTGAAAGATGAATGTCGGGTAATCCTAAGATCTGTGGTCCTTGAATTCATTTGAGCGTCATTTCATCCAGTTCACTCATTCGTCCGATATGACAATAAAAATTTACTCAAAATTAGGTATTCGTATGTATGCAATTCACAGATTACAAAAACATATTTATTTTACCAATCAATACTTTCTTCTACTGATGAGCTATTCGACATGCATTGTTCGCTCCTTAGACTAACGAATACTATCTCTTATATGATCTAAAATGCAAAAACGTTACAGAAGGCATGGCAGGTATAGTTTGTAATATTTTTGAAATGACATACAGAAATGTTGTTGCCAAGAATATCAGTAAACCTTACTTGCGGTGGATTTCTTGTTCAAGAAAGAAGTTCTGGCGCAGGTCCAAAAACTATTGCTGAACCACAAAAAATAAATAAACGCGAGTGAGACTAAAAAATGACTACAGGGTGGACGACGGTTCTGTGCCGGTGGAGACCGTGTGTGCAGTCGTTTAGAATCCAGTTGCTGAGCCTACATTCTCGGTCATGCGCAGTACACTGAAATGGCCAGCATCGTGGAGAGATTTAACCGGGTAACTTTTAACGCTTCGCTGCCGTCACGTTACGATTTTAAAGTTTTAGAAATTTTGATTCTTAATCGCACTGGTAATTAGCGTTTTGTCTGTGTGTATGTGTGTGTGCTTTTATATATGTCTTCTTATTTAGATTAAAATGCCTCAAATTCAAAGCAAACTTGGTGGAAAAACACTTCACAGCCAAACCGTGAAGTTATTAATAATGTCAATCTATTGTGAAACGGGGAGCAGTTTCTGGCGATATGCTAATAAAATGCAAGGGAGGGTGAATGCAGTAACAAAAGTACCCGAGAGAAAATTTCATAAAATAATTAAAGAATGGGAGAAATGTGAAGCACAAGTGACCTCCTTTGAAACATATGGAAAGTACATCGTGTACCAGAAATAATCACTGTCATTGATGACTTGGATAGGTGTGTAATTCACCAAACAATTTATAATTTGTATGTTCAGGAGAAAAGTGTACCCACTGTCAAAATTTGGGACTCATGATGCATCAAGATTCCATTAACTTTAAACGGGGAAGCAATAGTTTAAAGACTATCTTATGTGGAATAGGTTTCAAGTGGAAGAAAACAAGGAACAACAAGGTCCTGTTATAGGGAAGGTATATGAGAAATTGGCGCATGTCATATTTACGTGCCATAAAAAGGCTTAGAGACGAAGGAAGGTCGGTTATATATGAAGATGAAACATATCTTCGTACGAGAACCGGCTAACTCACTTCCATGCGCTAAAGCCACAAGGGCATCACCCCAGATTTGTATTTTCCTGCAAATTAAAACATTTGTGAAAGCAAAGAAGTAAAACAGTAAAGAAGATCTGTTGTTTCTCAGTAGCTAAGATGAGGAAGTGCTCATTTATCTTAAGGTGCACGTTTTAGTAAAGACGAGTCTGCGAAATATGGCTTTGCTGCATTGTCTTCTATCTTCTACCGCTAGCAGAAGATGCAAGTGACGCTTGGTCATAGACTCTCTCCAGTGCGCGAAGAAAGTAGGTCACCGGCCCAGAACTATCGTCGCTACTGTACAAGAAGTAGCTTAAAATTTGAATTTGGCGAAGCTGGCCTAACAAGGAAGAGAAATTGGGAATGACACTAATATTACTGGGTACAAAAGGGGCAATCCTGATAAGAAATTGTAAGACACAAGTTAATGACAGATTATGTAAATGATGTTACTACTGATAAATGCACACAAGTTGGAAACGCTGTACTTATTGATAAACAAGAGAAAGGAACATGCACTCCTGTAGCAAGCATAGGAGTCACACGGAGTATCTATGATACTCTTTGGAATACTAGCAACAGAAAACTTCAGCTGTATTTTTCTTTATGTTTGTGAACGTTTATATTGTTGTTTGTCCACTAAATGTTGACTATTTTGAATATTAGAAGATAAATGACAGCATGATTTATTAGAAATGGTATGAACTCGTTAACTTTTATATAATAATTAACAGTTGTGACCATATGCAGTAAAATAAATTCCACTACGATAAAATATTTCTAAAGTGCATCTGAAGCAAAATATTTATATCTTATTTATCTGTCACATGCGTCGAGGAAAACGTCACGCATATTACTTTGGATTCGTTTTAACTAGCCTTAATATATAATTTATTTGTAATCATTTCCTAGATGTAGTATATTTTAAGCCCGGAGTGGTTCGAAAGAAAGGGAAAATATGGGTCACAAAATTCAAACCAGCGTTGGCTCTTCATAACTTAAAATGAATGAACACAGTTTTACGGAAGTACATTCATGCTTGAAGATTACTGTGTTTTAAATTCAAAAGTAGGCAGAAATTTTGCAAAATGGTTTTCGAAATAACAGTTTAAATATTTTCTCAAAAGCTGTACGAGTTCAGTTCTTATGTTTCACAATTAACATGTGAAATATATGTATTTATAGGGACTTATTTATTTTTGGTATAGTAATCGCTATGGAGCGAGAGAAGCTGAAGCATGTTTTCATATATGTATGTATATATATATATATATATATATATATATATATATATATATATATTGTCACGGCAACGGACATAAAAATTTCGGCGCAAATAGATAACAAACGGCGCATAATGTTTCACGGTAATAAAGAGCTTGCATAAGCAGTTTACGATCACGCGGCTAGTGTACACAAGGTAACATGTTAGAGAACATTCGATAACAGTCTGGAATTCATGAATGAGTGTATAAAAAGAAGCCATGGCTAGTGATGAGTCAGTTGTAAAACAAGAGAATGAGTAAGCAGAGTCAGCTGTGAAGTGTTGTAACGAGAGCTTATGTTTGTTATTGTCATCGACCTTGTTGCTGTAGATTGTGATGTGTGATGTAATGTTGGTACGTGAGAATTGAACAGTGTATTTCTACGGAAATAAAGAACATTTAGAATTTCGGCAAATTGGAATTTTAATTCTACGAACCCACAAAGTCACAATATGCTGAATTTTAGCAAAACATTGTTGGAAGTGAGCGCTATCTTTACGAACTGGCGCTTTCAAGTCGCCAATAAGGATGTGAATATTATTACGCAATGCTTACTGCTACTTAATTCAGGAAGTAAAAGGTAATTTACTTTTTTGTGATTAATTCAGGACGGTATTATTTGAAGCACAAATGTGTAGGTGTATAGGTAAGAAGTTCAGGGAAAAACGTTTCGCAGTTATGCGCCACAGAAAGAAAGTAATTGTTGAGATCAATAGTATATTATGCAGCCTCGAATTCAGAAACCCGATTGCTCTTCTAGTTTATTTTACAACTTGGAGCGCAATGTCCAAATGTACTCTGATAACTTAACTACAAGCAGTATAGGGATGTGCTGGAGCTTTTGATTGTTACAGAGCACAATTTTGTGAGTAAAGGACAATGTTCAGGTTATTTACTATGAAAAGAAAAATTTAGTTCTAACATGAACAACTGCACCCCACTTCAAGGCTTAAGCATAGAATAATCAACAGAAATAGAGGAACCTGCTGCACAGAGAGCTGGATCTTCCGATTAATTGCTCCTTCATATTTTTATGGGAAGGGTCATTTTAAGAGATTTGTGCTTGCCATCCTTCAGTTGGATAAATGATCCTGCTGCTCTTCAAATGCAGAAAGAAGGAAGAAAAAGAAATAAAGAAAAAAATTACTAAAAAGAACCTCGAAAGGATTCAAATTGCATACAATATTGAACATATTTGGTAATAAGTGATCAAATTATGGATATATTTATTTTCATTTGTAAATTTAAAATATTACAAGATTGAATTTTTAGTTGGATACAAGGATCTTGTGTCTGTAACAAAAACACTATACTACACCTACCATTTCCTAACATTTAATGGCGAGGTCTGTTATATCCTGTAATTAATTTATGAACTATTGTTCTTTCAGAATATTTTACTTCTTTAATCATCCCTGCCTTTTATGATAGATCCAACATTTCTTAATGGTTTCATTAAAATAGATTTTTACCGTATAATATAATGAATGCATTTAGAGCGGTGTGATTTTTTTTACACATAGAGACTCATAGAGACATTTGAAGACGCGTATAAGAGTACTGTATTGGATTAAAATAATGTCGTGAAATCTCAATATAAAACATCTGCAGGTGACGTCAAATGTCTATGATGCATTCAGTAGGGAGGATATTGGAATGCTATGTTCTGCAAGTATATCTGCCTGACAATAAAGTCCAGTAAAGAGGAAAAAACGAGAGGAAGAAATTGTCAGTTGAAGCTGTAAATAAAAGGGAAAAACAGTTTACTTGAAAACTGAAAAACGTGACGAAAATAAAGAAAGAAGACAGTAAGAGACCCGTAGAAAGAAACCCGGAATTTTCTGTAGCTGGTCATAACTTATACATTATATTCAGGTATTCGGCAGTGAAGTACTTACAGCCACTGCACTGTGATTACTGATAGAAGAAAAACAGGAAGAATCCAGTAAAAAGAAATATGGGCTTTTCGGATGATGGGTACAACTTATACTTATTAGATTTAGCTTTTAGCAAGATACTTTCAGCTGATGCACCGTGTTCATTACCAGGAAAAGCAGGAATAATCCAGCACAAAGAATCTGGAACTTCCTGATAATACGTATTTACAATATTTATTTTATATAACAGTACTTTCGGTAGGTGCATCATGTGTACTAGTAGGGAGAGTAAATCGAGTAGAAATGAATTTGTACCTTTCTGATGATTGTTACATATAATAGCGTATATAGCATATTTGTTTTGTAGAAAATACAGAGTGTCCACAGTGAGACTCCCGCACTTCAAACAAATATAGTGCAAAGGAAAGTTTGTGTACTATAATTACTATAACCAAAATGATAGTGCAACTCATAAAATTTTCATTAAAACAAACTCTAACACATTGTAATGAACTCTAGTTCAGTGCACCTGCACTTGGGCTCCTCGGGTGGCTCGAAGAATATTCAACCTACATATAGTCAATTTCACGCCCTGTATTGTGCAATGTCTTCTGTCACAGTGTTAATAACATCTCTAATGCATTGTTTAACTCCAGTACATCTGCACTCTTGTGGCATACACTCTGTCTTTGACGTACCCCCTCAAGAAGGAATCTAGTGGGGTGATGTCGGGGGAACGCGGAGGCCAAAGTTTAGTCCGAAAGTTCTTAAATGACACATTCCCAAGTCATTGGATTGGCCGTAGCGGCCCAATTCAATGGGCTCCGCGTTCCCTGACATCACCCCACTAGATTTCTTTATGTCGGGGTACGTCAAAGACAGAGCGTACGCCACAAGAGTGCAGATGCACAGGAGTTAAATAACGTATTAGACATGTTGTAAGCACTGTGAGAGAAGACATTGCACAATACAGGGCGTGAAATTGATTATATGTAGGTTGAATATTCTTCGAGCCACCCGAGGAGCCCAAGTGCAAGTGCACTGAACTAGAGTTCATTACAATGTGTTAGAGTTTGTTGCAATGAAAACTTTATGAGTTGCGTTATCACTTTTGTGTATATTAATTATAGCACACTAACTTTCCTTTGCGCTACATCTGTTTGAAATGCGGTAGTCTCACTCTGAACATCCTGTATTTTCAGTCAATGCATTGTATTAACTCATAGGCCCATCAGAGCTGTAGAGATACCCTGAAGAAAGCTGTATGCCCACAGAGCGTAGTATAGAGGAAAGACATTATCCCACTGCAAGAATCAAATTTTCATAATATTTAAACTTTTCATATTTTAACTGAAAACATTTACAAAATGTTGTATGGCCGTATATAATATGATAGTACACATTCTGTTTTGCAACTGGATTGGATTACCTATATATATATCTTAACTGTAATGCTAGTATTGTTGCACATATTAACATGGTTGTTGTCTCTGCTAATGAGAAACATGAACGCCCTGCTTTTAAAGCTCGAGGTTCACGTATCAGATTGCCGTTCTATATCGATCCAAGCTTCGAAGTGTTTGGGCTTTATTACGAGAACCAGTGCGCTAAGACCATAAGATACTCGGATAAAGGGGCTTAGGCGTTATCCCCATAAATACTCGAGGGGAGAGTGACTTAGAATTTGCCTCCTGTATTGAATATCCGTGTTTTATAATTGATATCAGCAAGGATATATTACTAAAGATTCACCATTTTCAGAGGACAATAAAATTAACGCAATGCCAGTTATAAAGTTAGAGTAGATGGAGCGTGAACGTATACGGAACATGAAATAGTAGGAGAACTGTTCAGACACAGGGACAAGGATATGCTAGTATAAACTATAAAGCTCAGGATGCTGTATCATGTTCACTGTTCAACAGGGACTGTAAAGGCCAATTGCAAACTTTATATGTTCAATGTTCAGTAGGGATGAGGAAATGCTGTTGTAAAGTATAAAACGCCGTATGTTTAATTCGAACATTATTTCTGTAATCTTATTTACCTCCTCTTTCATTCAAATTATTGTTGTCACAGATGGCACTGCTGTGCTGCTGCCAGCTAGAGCTGGGCGCTTGGGCAGGAGAGCTGGACGCTTGCCAAGAGAAAGAAAGAGACAGAGAGAGGCTCCGGAATTTTCTGTCTTTCTCTTGCCGCCGCGAATGTTCTCGGAATGTCTACGGCATTCTACAGTCTGTGAGGTTTAAGATGGCATATTCTCTACTATCCTTGTCTAAACAGAATGCCGTCCTTGTCTAGCACACGTGGGTGGGTCAGCAACCACTGCTATGTCGTGATTCGTGGAAAGTAGACATTTGCAACCCCCACTTCGTTGTGTGTTGATTAAAGGTCAGTGGCGCATGAGCGATAGAACTGTGAATTTATTGTTTTGTGGATTTACACGACTCACAAAATATTTTCATTGTTGCAACATATGGATATAATGTTGAATTATTTTCTTGTAGTTTTAGTTGTGTTTGTGTTGTTTAAAGTTGGATCTCGAGGGAAAGTTCTAAAATCAGATTCTAGGGAAATTGTAGTCAAAGTTCACAGTTTCTTCAGTGATGATTGTGACACTTTGAAATATGGAAAGCCGACTATTTCAGTGACGAGTATCGTTGAGAAAACTGCTGCTGCTACAGGTATTTCTTCTCATTGTGTCCAACGAATTTAAAAGAACACAAAAATTCAGAAGCTAGTGGCAGTCGACTGCAAAAACACCATGCAAAAAGCGCCTTAATAGAAGACCGCGAAAAGCAGAAATTGATACATTCACCGCTGCTGCTATTAAGCGAGCAATTTATTCGCTGTATCGTACGGACTTTCTGCCTAGTTTTCTGGACATATATGAGGCTTCAAAACCTAAAGACTTACTGAAAGGAAGCGTGTGGTCCTTAAGAAAAGTTCTTAAAAAGCTTAATTTCAGTTACAGTAAAACTTCACAAGGAAGACACTTTTTAATGGAACGGATGGCTATTTTTTCTAAAAGATTTAAATTTTTAAGGCGAATGAAAGAATTGAGATCTACAGGTAGGCCTATAGTGTACTTTGACGAAACGTGGGTAAATATAAACCATACGAGAAATACAGTGTGAAAGTGTGTCGCTGATGAAAATGTAACTGATTTCCCTCTTAAAACACCAATCGGCAAAGGGCAGCGATTTATAATTGACCATGCTGGATATTCAGCAGGATAAACTCCTAATGCTTTGCTAACTTTTAAGTCAAATTCAGCCAAAGACTACTATGAAGAAATGGATAATAACACTTTCAAGGATTGGTTTGTTAATACATTACTACCTAACATCCCTTCTAATAATGTCATCATTATGGACAATGCCCCTTATCGTTCCATAGAAATTAATAAAGCACCCACTTCAGCTTCACTCAAATAGCATATACAGGAATGGCTTCGTTATAGGAAGACTGAGTTTGATCCATGAGCAACAAAAACCAATGCCATACGAATTAATTAAACTGAAAAAAGATAATTTCAAAGTGTATGAAATAGTATCGCAGAAGTACACGGTCATACCGTAGAACGATTGCCACCTTATCACTGCGACTTTAATGCTATAGAACTTTTATGGGCGCAAGTGAAGAATGATGATGCCAAACATAATATTTAATTTAAAAGTGTCGCTGAAAGAGCCTTGTTTCATAATGCGATTAGAAAAGTGACCTTAGAAAACTGGAAAAGGGCGTGTGAACATGTACAAAACTCTGAACAGTTTTACCGCGAAAAAGACGGTACAGACAGATTAGTTATAAATTTAGAAGACTTGGAATCGGATGAAGAAAACGAAGATTCGTTTGAAATTTCTGACTGTGAATCGGGGGATAAGCAGCAATCGGACGGATTGGAGAAGGGGCGCTCCGCCACTGATGCATGTTTGGCTGGGGTGTCTGCTTTGCCTGCTACGTCATAGAGTGAGACGGTGAATATTCGTTCTCTTTCTAAAAGGCACACGACTAGTTAAACCTCACAGACTGTAGAAACAACGACTGAAGGTATAAATACTGGCAAAGTATTAAAGCAGGTTATGTGATAGATATTGCGACAGTGGACGTTTGAAGTGTGCTTCTACACATTTTATATAGATGTTGCTTACTTGGGAAATATCAACTAAATGGAGTGTTGGGTATGTATCTAATAACAGCCCGTGACTTTTTGCACTCTGTTAAAGGTTAAATGTAGTATAGCTCCCTGAACATTGGATGCACATTATGTACGTCAAATTTAAGTCTTAATTTTATGTTATTTTGCTGTTGATAATTTGTTTCGCTGAGCATTAATATAATGATCTTTAGTCAACATTGTTATTTTTATAAAATTACGTCCTTCAAGTTTAAGTGATATCGGACGCTGAATGAAGAGGGTGAAATGGTGCTCAAATGAGCCCAGGATCCATAGTTCTTAGAGTTACATGACTCGTCTTTCAGGATCAGGGAAAACCTTAAATCTCATAGGATAACTCACTCTGACCGAGATTCGAACTCAGGACCTCTTGAACGTGAGGCAGACGCGCTACTATTTATGCTGCCAATGCGGGCTCTACACTGTATAGATTCTACAGAACGTCCACTGGGTCATTTATAAATCTGGTCTTGCAAACGTTAAAATGGATATTTTGTTCTTGTTCGGTTCGAGGGCAATTGTGAAACGAAACTCCGTTGTCACGTAGTGTGGAAATAATTGGTGAGAATAGCGGCGACATTTTGACATCGCTATGCAGCGTAATTCAGTGTGTGCAGCCACACTAGAGGGAAAATCATACTGCTACAACTTTGCTCACTATAACCTTACAAAACGATTACCATGCTAGAAAATCCCACAAAATTCTTGGTACACAGTGTATTGGAATTTGTTTTACAAACTTAAAAAAATTATAAGTGAGACGTTGAAAACAACCGTTGCTGTATACTGACATCCTCTGTCATGCTTTTGCATGACAAAGCTTAATCTAACACTGATAAAAATATCCTCCAGAACCTTTGAATAACTTTAAATGGGATTGGTATTGACCACCTATTGCTGCCTACTGATTTTAATCTCATAAATCATTTTTTACAATTTTTATAAACCTTTAAAGAAATATTATAATAGGAATGACCTCAGATTTTGCGGTATTTTCTAGCGGGGCACTCAAATTGTAGCACGTTTGGACACGAATTGAATTACGCTGCATGGCAATATAAAAGTGACAGAGCTATACCCACTGATTTCTGCGTTATGTGCTAACGGAAGTTAATTTATGAATTGCACTCGTATTAAATTTTATTAGCTGTTGGCTTCTGCTGTTAAGTTTAGCAATGGAAGTTTCTTTTCTTTTCTTTTTCCCGGAAGACTTAGTATTTGCATTTTTATTTAGTTGTAATAAGTTCAAATTTATTTATTTCGCAACTTAGCTATTTGTGGCTTGTGCTGCTATTGCAAGAGATTAGTGAGTTCTTGTGTTTAACTCACTGGCCTATAAAGCGGACGGATGAAGGGACTACTCTGGACGTACGAGGGCTGTTCAATAAAGCACGATCACAACTTTTTCTTGACAACGTACCTTTACTCATCCTTATAATTTTGATGGTCCTTCTCAAAATAGTCTCCCCTGAATGCGATGCACTTGTCCCAGCGTTTCTGCCAGTTTTCATAGACATGCTGTAAACCATTTTTGAGAGATCCTTCAAAATCGCCTCCACAGCCTTCACCACTGCTTCTGATGACGGATAATGCCTCCCACGAAGGCGTTTCTTCAAGTTAGGGAATAGAAAAGAGTCACATGGGGCTTAATCCAGACTATAGGGAGGGTGAGGGATGCACTTCACGTTGATTTTTGCAAGATATTGAGCAACAACAATGGCAATACGCGGCTGCGCACTATAGTGGTGCAGCATCCAGCTTGCTTCATTGAAATGTGGTCTTTTCCGCCTGATAATGACTTGCAATGTTTTCAGGACATCTCTGTAGTATTGTCCTGTTACTGATGTGTGTGCAGGTACAACATGCTGATCAACCATTCCATGAATATCAACGAATGAGATGACCATAACTTTCCCAGCAGAAGCAACCACTTTTGCTGTTTGGGGAGTTGGAGAAGAAGAAGATTTCCACACTGAGTTTTGCTCTTTGCTCTCAGGGTCAACATGATGTAGCCAAGTCTCATCAGCAGTGATTATGTTTGAAAGCAACTCCGGGTCTTCCTCTAACATCAACTTTAACTGCATGTTACCTCCATTGCAGCGGTAGGCGATACTGAACAGGTCTGTATTTACCTGGTTCTCACAGGCGGGGCACAGGAGTACCAACAATGAAACTACTACGGCGTGTTTGTTTCACATTAACCTAACAGAATATAATAAGATTGAAGTTTAGTGAGAAAGAGTTATGACCGTAATAAATTATGATCATTCTTTATTGAATAGCCTTCGTATTTCATTACGGCGTTACGTACAGTCACACAATTGCTGTAACTGAATGGCAGTAATGTTTACTTAATCACATTATTAAAGTGACAATGGAAACTAAACGAGGTCATTATTCTTTTGGTTATTTCATTCTATTGCAGTTTAAATAAGTTAGCATTCCTTCTATGTTACTTACTAAACTCATTTGTTTGGGAAACAAATTGAAGAAATGAAGTTAAGTTACTCTCTGTTACATCACTGGTTATTATGTTTCCAAATCTTATTAAAAGTCTTATGTATAAATCTCTGGCATTCTTCTCAGTATATTATTTTCTCACACATTCGCAGCTTTATAAACCGATAACACAGTTGCAACATTTGGTTGTGTATAAATTCATAGTGTAATATTTAAACGATTTCATCCCAACAAAGATACAGAAAAACATTTCACACTGCATAAAACAGAGTAATAATTTACATATGTTCACTCGGCAAACCGCAAGGCATATGGGCACGTGATTAATATAAATACCGATTAAGTTTTCCCAGCCTATTTAATTTTAACGCTCGACCTTCAACTCGTTAATCAATACGAAAGTTATTCGTTTACCGAGAACGAAGCTTAAGCCAACCAATGCAAGTTAATGGTTAGGGTAAAAACCTTTTATTACTCTATCAACTTAAATCACTCCTTCTTATATCGGCTTAATTCTATGCACTGGAATGTAGAGATTACTATAGACCACTGAAATAAATCACTGATGCCATTATCATTATTTTCATAGAACGGGCTTCCTCTAAATAACAGAGATTTTAATTCGAGCCTGGGATTTACTAACAAAGCTAAAGCTACTATGTTGATTCGTATGAGACTAAGCAGAAACATTTCCGGCATTAAAGGTCTACTCTGGACTAAGACAAGGGTGTAGCTAATGACCTACTATTTTCAGTATATATATATATGTACGATATTCTAAATGAATGGAAGATTTTAGTAGACCCAGGAATCAAAATAAAAGAAAATATTTATATTAATACCCTACTGTTTGCGGATGACCAAATATTGATTCATCGGAATGAAAATCAACTGCAAAAATCAATGTATATTCTAAATAATATAGTACAAAAGTATGATTTTAAAATATCAGAAGAAAATACAAAAATTATGGCGTTTAAAGGAAATTCTAATGTAAGATCAAAAATTGTTTTAGGAAATAGGATTATAGAACAAATATCGAGTTTTAAATATTTAGGATGTAACATAAGTTTTAGAAACAATGCTGATATAGAAGAAAAAGTAAACAAATTCAGAGAAATATATGGGATAATCCAAAGAACTTTTAAAAACAGAGTGAGAAGGGATACAAAAATTAAAATGTATAAGGTAATGGCTATTTCACGTTAATATATGGAAGCGAAACCTGGGTGCCAACACAAAAGGATTTAAATAAAATACAGACTGCAGAAATGACATTTTTAAGAAGTGTTAAAGGCTGTACAATATTGGACAAAATAAGAAATGAGGATATTAGAAAGGAATTAGAAATGGAACCAATCCATGACAAAATATCAGAACGAAGGCAACAATGGCATGAACATATATTAAGAATGGAGGATGGAAGATATCCAAATGCAGTACTAAACTATAATCCAAAAGGAAGAAGAGACAGAGGACGACCCAGGAGACGCTGGAGAGATCTATGAAGCCGGAACGGGTGATATGCCCAAAGCATGGAGTGAAGAAGAAGAAGGCCTACTTTCAGGGCCTTCTCTAACTTCTACGACCAAATTACTCGGGATTATTTGTGGAACAGATAATTTTACAACACTACAACCTTATTTGATTTCGCCAAATGGTGTACGTTTCCTTCATTTATGTCCCCTTGGTGGCGTAAAGGGTAATTCATTGATTATTTTATAGTAGCCCCTCGTTGAACGACGAAGTGATTGAGAGCCTGAAGCGCTATGACGTAAAACGCTCAGGTCGAACGGAATATGACAACGTAATTCAGGATGGACCATAGGACCCAGCGTTAGACACGTGGAAATTGGATGAGGCTAGTTCTTCCCAGAAAGTTTTAGTCTATTTGTTTTGGCTTCCGTCCATTCGCGATGACCCTGTAGTCTCCTTTCTGTCTCCTAACAGTCATGCCATCCTGATAAACGGTAACTGTGCTGTGATAACAGTTCACTGTGGGCAGATATGAAGATTAATGCGCTCCGGACATATGCAGTATAATAAATCACATTCCCAACCGACATTATTCTCTCCCTACATTCCTAAAACATCCGTCGTTGAATAAATTAACTTCTGAGCTTGAGCTTGTCGCTGCGTATCGACACTAGTAGGTTAAACTCGCCATTTTTTTAATTGAAGTTGAGTTAGAAGGACCTGATACATAGCAAATGTAACACTTGTTTGGGAGTATTTACATTTTCTCATTTGATGTGTCATGTAGTTGCTGTCCACAAAGAAAGATTTCGAAATTTATCTGTAAAATAACTTTGTAAACATCCCCCCCCTCAAACATCATAAAAGTTATTAATAACTATGAGATATACACGATTAATAGAAATATCATCTGAATGTGTATATTTTACCGAATAAGTGTAATTTGTTTGAAAATTGGTATATGCGACCATAGAAATTAAAATGCCAAATTATATATTTTATAAAATGTCTGGTTTTTGAAGAATTCAGTTAAATCTATTCAAACATTCAATTTACTGTATTGAAAAGCATTTTTACAATTTCATCATTTATATACGTAATTCCTGCTATTCAGTTATTTTCCTCTACACACCAATTATTTACGTAACAACATAAATGTTTTAAAAGAACCAGGTTTGCAGTATTAAGCGTTCCTGTGCATGATCAGCACATGCACTACCTTAACTTATATTAGCACAGATCTAAAACCGGAACGTGAACTTCCGTCCGGAATTAGTGATTTAGATTCGAAGATCGGTGGTTCAAACCTGCTAATTTGAGTTAAGATTTCTAAAATTTTAATTGATACCTTGGGTGAATGAGTTTACTGCAGTGACATAATTATTTATCACATTTATATTCCATTGTGACATTTTTGATGCTGGAGGCTTCACCGATTAACTTTCTATTTTAACTGTACCACTAAGTTTATCACTTCAACTATTTCTCAGGCCACGACATTCTTAATCGTAATAGTTATTAATTATTTAAAACTATCAAGCTCCAAGTTATAAAGGAAAAAATAAATAAAAGAATCGCTCAAAGTATGAATTCTCCCTGAAACACATAATGCTCAGAAAGGAACAGAATTCACTCACGCACTCCAGAGCTTCTGATTTTTTCTTCACTTTTTAGGGGGAGGTATAACTGAAGGTTAAAAGTTTTGTAAAAACTTAAATTTTTATATTTTTAGCCGAAACAAGGACATTGGACAGGAAATTCAGGGTGGAACATTTATAACCCCAATATTTGCCTACGACACCGGTAAATGATGAAAAAATCCGTGGTAGTTGTTGAGTGGTCTACGCGAATAGAACCCGAAACTTTCCGAATACGAATCTCAAGTGCCATCGTGAAGTCATCTCGCTACATCTGATACGAAAAGCAAACAGTTTTGTTTTAGTTTTTCACGAAGGAAGGAACACTCAGTTGTAATAGTGACCTCAGGTGTCTTGGATTTATTTATTGAATTAATATACTTTCGCTCTTAGAACGACTGCTGGATTTCCCTGTGGGACCTACAGGAGAATGACAACTTTTCCAGGTCTATTCGACTTTTCACTGGATCTTTAAGTGTTAGAGGCACGAGCTTGTGCGCAGAAAGATACAGACTGTCCACCAACAAATTCACAATTTTGGGAGAAACATCTCTGAGTGTACATTTCGATGAATATAATTTTATTTTCCTGTTTTGATTCGACGATATATTAACACACCTTGCCATATTTACAACTTCCAAATTTGCATGCATAGCTTTCAGTGTGAACATCTCTGAGAAATTTGCCACTTTAAGGCAAAAAAGGTTCACTCACACTTTCTTCTCGTAACGTAGGATATCTGAATTACCACATTTCAACAGCGATACTATGGGGAAAAACAAGGAGGCGGAGTGAGAATAACAAAGAAAAAGAAAAATAGGGGCACAATAAAGTAGAAAATTACTCATAAGGTTTTGATAATATTTTTACCATTGAAATTATCTTTTCTTCCCTACGGACGCAAACTACACAAATTTCCAAAGACGTTCAAAGTTTTTGGGGCTGATTTATATCGACACCGCCTAATTATATTCCATATTCAGGGGATATTGATATCAGAGAGAAGGTTTGGTCCTTTATTGCAAATATGTAGGATTTGTCATGACCTAAAGATTAAAAGAGAGTCCCATTACAACTTTCCGAACTAGCCCATACCCATAGAAATCTGCAATCATTCGTTCATCTGGATGCAAAACCAAAAACTGTACATTTAGTCACAGAAATCTTTAAGCGCACTGGGAGGTCGATAGATTTCAAAAAAATCTTTTTGTTTTTTGGTTTTAAAGTTAAAAAATTATATAATTCTTCAGCTTTAAAATGATATATTACATAGGTTGTCCACTGGTATTAAAGCCCTTTAATTCGTCAATTTAAATATGACGGCGTAATGATACGCCCACTTCCTGTGAATGGTGCTTAATCTTTGATCGTGATTTCCCCAAACCTTGATTTTTCATACTTTAGGTGCATGTTTCTCAAAAACTATAAAAGATATTTACACAAAATTTGTAGTGGTTATTTTTTCAATGTTTCTTGAACACATTCGGCTAACATTTATATTCTTGTGATTTTTAAAACGGATGAAAGAAAATATTCACTCCTTGAAAATATTGTCTTTTTTAGTCAAAACTAATTAATTTTTCATGTACATAGTGTAAACTATATGAGATTTTCATTTATCCGATATTATAAAACTGTATCTTAGATTATTTAGGATAAAATTTGGTGCATGTAGCTTTAAATTCCTACATGTAAAGTGCACCGGAAATATAGGATGCAATATTTTTTTCAGGACACACGGTGTGATTTATGCCCCTTTTGCATGGACCTATGTGAACTTAATGTAAATATTATGCAGTAGTTAAATGCTCACATCCTTATACAGTAAACATACCGCATTTTAATTTCTGATAATGTGTAGTTTTCTATATATTCAAATTTTATTATTGGTAAAAATTAGCTTTGTCTGCGTAAAAAAACCTCCCAGTGCCCTTAAAATGTAGATTATTGAAAGGTTTAAGAAACTATTTTTACCTTTATTTGAAACCATTTACATGCATATTTACACTAACTCCACAAATTTATGTGGCTGCCTTGTAGCGTCCCCCAAAATTTATAATTAGGAAAGCAACTTTATGCTCTAAAAACCCATTTAATATGTTTGCATTGAAAAATCCATAAAATGGACATAAACATGGCCATTTATGAAGTATTAAGGCATCGTATTAACAAAATAAAAATTATGAGGAATTTTATGAACCTTTACGTCATAAAGCTATTGTGGAAACTCACGGATTAATTAATTCATCAAACTTTGTCTTTAATACTTAAGATATACCCCTGTAACTAAACTTTATCGCTCATTTTTATTTTAGCCTGATTACACAAACACAACTGTTTTGCCATATACAGTTACTACAACACTGAATTGAATGACAAAGTAATAACTAGAGAACACTTGCGAATCTGCAGAACGAGTTTTGAAAAAGGAAATTATAAAACGTTTAAGAATTAAATAGTTAGAACTACCTTAATTTTGAAAATTAATGGGTGACACGTTTAATATGAAATACAAGCATAAGCAACGTACTTGAACGCAGTTCCGAGAAACTCTTAACAACCAACTTCTTACAGTAAGGAATGGCTATCGCCAGATTAGGAGGGAATTCACTGATGTAACGTAAACTGCTTTGAATATGCCAAGTCTCAGGACTGGCTCCATGGGACTTATTATTTGGAAATATCGTATTTTCAAGTCAAACATGAAGAAAAAATTAGTAAAACAGAAATATATTTATAAAATATAAATGCAAAACAAGCAGATATACAGCATAATATTCAAATACTGACATATTACGCTTAGTAACAAAGAGGTAAGTAGGATATTATACTTAGCAAGTATCATCTTAAAGGTTTTAAAAACTTCTTCTAGCTTATTCAACCCCTGCGTGCACATCTCTGTTGATGAATGGAATCTGATGAAACCTTGCACACATATACCTTACAATCGCCAGTAACTACACAGTAATGGTATTTACAACCACTGTAAGCAAATCTTATTCGTTTCACCGATTTGAACTTTACTATGACTGGCTATTAGGGGGAAACCTTGCAACCTGACACAACGCGGATCGTTTGTGTTTACTACATCCAGGAGCAACGCATGAGGTGGAGCAACCGCAGGCAGACGGGTACGCGCGAAGGTCCCTAACGATACCGTGTAAGAGAAAGCTTCCCCTAAGTCTACCGAGGGAGGCTCAGAGAGTAAAGGCAATGAACAACTTTCAACAAGCAAGTAACTGCACCATCTGTCCGATATTGGGCAAAACAGCACAGTCCCTGAATCTAACTGAAACAGTAAAGGAGAAGAGAAAAGATAAGAGATGAGATAAAGGCAGTTCGTAGTAGACGATAAATCACCTCACGATGCTAATTGCCAGTTAGAAGAAAAGCATGGAAAACTCTCACATTACAGGGAAGTCACCGCACTCGAAAACTTAACTTTGCACAATTATACTGGAGCAGGCAGCAAATTGATGACACTCGGAAATTGTACAACTACCATATAATTACTTTGTAAAGCTTTCTTAAATATTCATCTTTTGAATTCATAGATCTCCAGGTTTGGAGGAAAGTTGCATCTTTCTGCGATTTTCAGATCTACCGCTGTTCCAAGACTTATTTTTTACAGGTCTTTAAGCGTTTTATGTATATGAATCTACAAGGACGGAAGAAAAGTTACCGAACATGTACGACTTACAAACCTACCGGTGTCTTATATTCAACATTTGTTTTACAAATCTTCTAGTTGGAAGCACCAGAACCAAACTTTGTGTGTTTTTGTGAGAAAATTACAGACTGCTTCACCACTTTCGACACATATTCATCCACTCTATCTCCAACCCCACCTATTTAACGATCTGTGAAGCTTTGAAACCCCATGTTTCAGGTTTTTGAAAAAAATTAGGAATGCGACCGACAGTGTGCACTGTGAATCTAAGAAGAAAAGAAACTAAATAAAATGTCATACTTATGAATTCACTTTAATTTACAGCTTTGTTACCTTAATGTTTTAATTTAAAGCTTAATTCTATTGGGTTTCCTTATCCTGGGTTATTTGTGTTATAGTTTAAGTATATTATTATTATTATTATTATTATTATTATTATTATTATTATTATTATTATTATTATTATTATTATTATTATTATTATTATTATTATTATTATTATTATTATTATTATTATTATTATTATTATTATTATTATTATTATTATTATTATTATTATTATTATTATTATTATTATTATTATTATTATTATTATTATTATTATTATTATTATTATTATTATTATTATTATTATTATTATTATTATTATTATTATTATTATTATTATTATTATTATTATTATTATTATTATTATTATTATTATTATTATTATTATTATTATTATTATTATTATTATTATTATTATTATTATTATTATTATTATTATTATTATTATTATTATTATTATTATTATTATTATTATTATTATTATTATTATTATTATTATTATTATTATTATTATTATTATTATTATTATTATTATTATTATTATTATTATTATTATTATTATTATTATTATTATTATTATTATTATTATTATTATTATTATTATTATTATTATTATTATTATTATTATTATTATTATTATTATTATTATTATTATTATTATTATTATTATTATTATTATTATTATTATTATTATTATTATTATTATTATTATTATTATTATTATTATTATTATTATTATTATTATTATTATTATTATTATTATTATTATTATTATTATTATTATTATTATTATTATTATTATTATTATTATTATTATTATTATTATTATTATTATTATTATTATTATTATTATTATTATTATTATTATTATTATTATTATTATTATTATTATTATTATTATTATTATTATTATTATTATTATTATTATTATTATTATTATTATTATTATTATTATTATTATTATTATTATTATTATTATTATTATTATTATTATTATTATTATTATTATTATTATTATTATTATTATTATTATTATTATTATTATTATTATTATTATTATTATTATTATTATTATTATTATTATTATTATTATTATTATTATTATTATTATTATTATTATTATTATTATTATTATTATTATTATTATTATTATTATTATTATTATTATTATTATTATTATTATTATTATTATTATTATTATTATTATTATTATTATTATTATTATTATTATTATTATTATTATTATTATTATTATTATTATTATTATTATTATTATTATTATTATTATTATTATTATTATTATTATTATTATTATTATTATTATTATTATTATTATTATTATTATTATTATTATTATTATTATTATTATTATTATTATTATTATTATTATTATTATTATTATTATTATTATTATTATTATTATTATTATTATTATTATTATTATTATTATTATTATTATTATTATTATTATTATTATTATTATTATTATTATTATTATTATTATTATTATTATTATTATTATTATTATTATTATTATTATTATTATTATTATTATTATTATTATTATTATTATTATTATTATTATTATTATTATTATTATTATTATTATTATTATTATTATTATTATTATTATTATTATTATTATTATTATTATTATTATTATTATTATTATTTAAACTGTATAAATACATTACGTGTTGCCACAATGGAAAGAATACCCAGAGGTTCAATTTTAAAAGTACTGCTAGCTGTCTCATATTTTCTTTCTGATATATCTGGGAGTGCTATAGAAAGCAAAATATTATCTTTCTTTTACATTTCTTTTTGTTACACGATACAGTCTTGCACAAAATAGTGAGATATTGCAGTAGTAGGCCTTTGTTTTCAATCAAGCCGTTTTTCCCCGAGCAACTAGCCCAAATGCCCTGTTATATCTTATGCAAGTTCCCAGAGTTAAATTACTCTACGTAATATCGAAGACAAATGTAAAGGTTTTCCGTAAAGCGAATTGCATGTGGAAAAAGAAATAGATTTTCCCACTGGAATGCACGGCGAGGAAAAATATTAGCATTTTCCATACATCCTGCTCTTTCTCGGAGATTGCGCTTTGTGGAAAGTTAGAAGCAGGTGGCACCCAAAGTTTGGAACGCTGCCATGAGATGTAGAATTCAAACAAGAGTTGGTATTTCAGAAAACGTTGCATGATACTGCATATCTCACCGTGAATTTTAAAATGCCTCCTATGCAACATTTACATGGCTACACCACACTTTGAAGCCTATTCTATTCGGAAGTTTGCATGTACTAAAAAGTTTTGTTCAATTTTAGCCACTGTTGGCGAATTTTAAACCTATTTACTTTTATGTTTTCATTCATATGTATCTTACGTATCTAAAGATATCATAGCTGAAATTTAGTGAACATTTTCAAACAATTCAAAAATTGGTTTTTACGTCTAAAATACTTTGAACTTCAATTACATATTATGTTTTTTGATCTCAGAACCGTTTAAAACTTCAACATGTGAATATTTAAATGTGCGTGTGTTTTATATCTTTAACGCCTTACACACAGCTGTTATTTTTCTTACCCTTTGACGTACTAAAATGTTCCAAACAATGAAATTTATAATGAAACATTCTGAAAATTTTCAGCTCAGACTTAGCAAGAATTAAAGTAACAGTTGGTATATAATTTTTGCTACGCTGTTGAGCATATGGCGTAAGAATTCGGCCACAATGTAGGAAATCATTATATTTAAAATTTTAGTTTTTTTTCGGAAACAGCGAGAAATGTGAAAACAATTAATTTCGTATGAGAGTTTCCTGTATTGGTATTTAAATTATGTCTTAGAATGTTATTCCCTCAAAATTAAAATTTCGGCATCGTGTGCAACTCCAGAATAATTGTGGTTAAACACCAGGTGACCACATTTTAAAATATTTGGATAATAACTGCAAGATTTAGAATTGTCTGCAATAGCTACCCCTAACATAAATGAAAAAAAAAAACATGGTCCCGCTGTGCCTCCCATATTATTGGAATAGGCAAACCATACCGCATTACCATTAAGTTACGGATGACTACCTGCGTCTGTGTCAGTTATTTTATTTAAAAGATCTCTGGTACTAGACAAGTGTACTAGCATTTAGTCTTGATTGTTACATCGCTCTGATTTACTATTGTGTATTAGTTATTGTATACTATTTATATAACAATAACAATGCTTATTATATGATTGAATTGGATTGCTCGTAGGGGATGCGGCACCTCAACCAAACTGGTATTTTGTACCTACACCCGAAAGTGCGGCACCCCCGGGAGGGAAGATGAGGTGAGAGGAGACAGAGGCCGACCTACTCCAAGGAGTAACTACAGTACAGAGAGCGGAGTACCTAAATTTTACTAGATAGAAGCTCCTCGACGGTCCGGGAGAATCGTCATTCTACCTAACGTAGCCCAGAAACAGTCACGAGACCGGTTTAGAGACCGGAGGCCGCTCCCCAAAGCCAGGAAGGCTCCAGGCAGACTTGCACAACCGGCATCCTTCCAGGCACGTTCCTGAATCTGCCCATTAGGCCTGCTCGGAGACCGGAGTCCGTCCCACCGGAGAACGTGTTCACTCAGAGCATGTCACCCCGGCATTCACCGCTTCTACGCTGAAAGAAACGACCAGATGAGAAATGATATGAAACGGAGGGACAGAAAATTTGGGGGATGTAATTAACCTACACTGCATGCACCTAGCGAGCCAGGTAACCCCTCGAAAAAACCCACGGGTCATGTAGATCGGCCACGGTAATCGATCCCGGGCGTCCCGGATGTGGGCCACAGACGAAACCACCTCAGCCATCCCGCTCGGTTGTATGATACTGTAATATTCTATGACCAGGTCATAGGAAGTCTGTGGTTCGATTCCCTGTTATCTGCCAATTTGACCAAATGTCTCACGGTTTTCGTTGGTCACCAGATGAATGCCAATTTGGTTTGTTTCGTTATTGTTTTCCCAGTTTGTTTCTATTTCATCTGCAATCCAGTCTTTCAGAGGCGAAATATGTGTAGTGGTATTGTTAAACGGCAGTTTTCTTGTTGTTGTAATTTTACGTCCTCCAACGTTAAGTCATATCGGACGATGAATGGAATGGGTGAAATGATGCTCAAATGAACCCAGGGTATATGGAGCTTAGAGTTACCCGTCATTCGTCTTTCAGGATAAGGGAAAACCCCGGAAAAACCTTATCCAGGTAACTCACCCTGACCGAGATTCGAACTCGGCACCTCTTGAACGTGAAGCAGACATGCTGCCATCTACGCTACCGAGGTGGGCTTTAAACGGTAATAACTGTAGTAAATATTGTTCTCGGCTTCAGGGCGGCGTTGTGGGCTGTCCTCGAGGGGTGACAATGTCGAGTCTTAGGATTCGTTGTGTTACTGGCTGCGCGGTGGACCCTAGCGCTGGGATGGAGAACTGACAGCAAGTGTTAGGGACCCACCATAGCGACTTGCGCCTGGTTTCCGATATACTCACTGGACGCAACACGATACACTCACCGGCAACTTCCTCCTAACTGAGGAGGAAATTCTTTACTCAAAGCATATCAATCTGCCATGCACCGCTGAGACACCCGCCGACACTTCTGCCCTGAAAGAGACCACAGACGAAAGATGATGTAAAATGATAATGGAGATGAAATGAAGGGGACAAAATCGGGGGATGATGAGCCGGGAAAGCCCTCGAAAAAACCCATGGGTCAGGTTGGTCGCGAATCGAACCAGGGCCTCCGGAATGCAGGTCACGGAAACCGTCTGAACCATTCCGGTCATTATTCCGAGGGGGACCGTCGATCGTTGGTCGCGCCAAGGCAGCCCAGATAAACAAATCAGTAAGCATCAAGCCGGTGGCCTTTAGGTAGATTTCCGTCGCGGTCACAGTAATTAGGTGGTATTACGGTTATTATATTTATATTAAAATAGACGACAGCGATATCTTTAAAAACTGCTTCAAAATGTTTCAGTTTTCCTGAGTGCATATTTTAAGCCTAATTTCTCTAATTTCTCAGAAGCGATACAGGGGAGGATGACCAGCACATAGGAGAAATGCTAACTTTACAAGTTTTTGAATACAAATTTGGGAAGCTATTAAAATTAGGGCGCTGGAGTATTTTATTGCCTTTTATTCCTTTCAACCTAAAATTAATATTCACGAACCACAACGGGGTAGGGAGGCATCAACCGTTTTGCTGATTCTATTTAAGGTAATACATGAGTAAAATTTGAACAAAGTTGTGAAACAGTAACAACTTTAATTTTTATAAAATAGTAATATTAATTTTAAACTTTATGAGAAATATCGATGACAACGGTGTACTTTAGTAACATTAAAAGATCTATAACGTTAACCAAAGATTATCATTTGAAAGGCAGCAATATTATTAATAGTGTTATTCGTTGTCATCGATTGATGGTAGAGCGGCTGGATGAAAACCAGAAGATCCGTGGTTCAAATCCCGGCTATGGCATTGAATTTTTCAGTCTGACTCTACGTTTCAAAAATTATTTAATGTTAAAAAAAGAGCATTTTTTTGGGAAATGTAAGAGTAATAACTCTTCTTTAATTAATTAGGAATTAATACAGTACTTTTTAACTAATTTACTGTATAACCTTAAGTTTTATAGGATTTTTTTTAAATGCATCGTTGGGAATACTTCTTTTAGCAAAATAGATTTGCAAATGAACAATCAATATTTAAATAACCATTCAGAAACATAGAAAACATTATTATTATTATTATTATTATTATTATTATTATTATTATTATTATTATTATTATTATTATTATTATTATTATTATTATTATTATTATTATTATTATTATTATTATTATTATTACTATTATTATTATTATTATTATTATTATTATTATTATTATTATTATTATTATTATTATTATTATTATTATTATTATTATTATTATTATTATTATTATTATTATTATTATTATTATTATTATTATTATTATTATTATTATTATTATTATTATTATTATTATTATTATTATTATTATTATTATTATTATTATTATTATTATTATTATTATTATTATTATTATTATTATTATTATTATTATTATTATTATTATTATTATTATTATTATTATTATTATTATTATTATTATTATTATTATTATTATTATTACTATTATTATTATTACTATTATTACTATTATTATTATTACTATTATTACTATTACTATTATTACTATTACTATTATTATTATTATTATTATTATTATTATTATTATTATTATTATTATTATTATTATTATTATTATTATTATTATTATTATTATTATTATTATTATTATTATTATTATTATTAGCATACATTTCTATAAGATATTTTACATATTGCGGTCTTCCCAAATTTCACAGGTACTTTACTATAATATTTGTTAATGTTAGAGGAATTGCTTTTATGAATGGTGCTGGTTAAGCGACTTAGTCCTCCTCTTCATCATTTTACTTTTAAGTACCTACATTTTATTTATTATTATTATTATTTTTTTGTTGTAATTTAAGTCCTCCAACGTTAAGTCACATCGGACGATAAATGGAACGGGTAAAATGCTGCTCAAATGAGCCCAGGCTCCATAGAGTTTAGAGTTACCCGACATTCGTCTTTCAGGATAAGGGAAAACCACGAAAAAAACCGTATCCAGGTAACTCACCCTGACCGAGAGTCGAACTCGGAACCTCTTGAACGTGAGGCAGACATGCTACCACCACGCTACTGAGGCGGGCTGTACCTACATTGAATGGCACTTAGCACAAATTTCAGTTGACCAGTAAAATTTTTGGATAATCGCTTATAAAATTAATTAAAGAATGTGCAGAAATATACTCCAGCTGAAATTTGAGGTTTCCACAGTGTTAACACGTCTTACTTCTCTTAAACACATTTGAGGGTGTTTGGAAATAAACCTTTCAATCGATGACAACGAATAACACTATTAATAATATTGCTGCCTTTCAAATGATAATCTTTGGTTAACGTTATAGATCTTTTAATGTTACTAAAGTACACAATACAATTGCCCTTCTTTGCACTATGATTCGCTGTAATGATATTGAAACATTAGTGCTTAGGTACATAATTTTGTATGACCATAATTGTGAGTAGATTTTGTGAGCATATTGCCAAAGAAAGAATGTATACATATAAAAAGGTACACTATTTATTATGACCTGAATTTATGAAATATGGACGCTAAAATATTAAACTAGCTAAAATAATAAACCACCAAATGTTGGACAGAATTTCGCGCTTAAATTCTTAAATATTAATGAAGAATAAACATATTCAATATTATTTTGAAAAATAATTTTGTGTCCTGAAATATAAATTGTAAACCACTGGATGTCTTAGATAAACGCAGTCACATCTTTACCTTAAATTGGAAATGAACTTTTATGTTTGCTATAAGATGCGATAGAAAGAACGAGAATTATAAACTTATCCATGTTATCAATTTATCTGCATAAAATAGATTCCATTTTAAGACTCCTAGAGAAAGGCGATAAAGTAGCTGAAGATTAAAAGCGATTCTATTGCTAGTGAATTAATTCCAAGGTACGTTGTTTGTCATACTGACTTCACTAAACTTGGTTTTGTCTAGTGCGGCGATTAAACGGCCATTATAAGGCATGGTTTAAGCACATGCACGTATTTTAAAAAGCAGCAGTGCAGAGGACATAAAGTCAGGAATGGTGTTTGACATTTTATTGATTAGTATTGGTTTCCATTAATAACAAAAATTAACAATTCTATCTAACTTTTTAAATTAATTTGTCTCTAAATATTAAATATATGCCTACTTAGAGTTAATTACAGATAGAGAAATTACAAACAGCTTTTTAAAAAGTTTAGGTCAGACAGTAAGCAAAAATCAATTGATAATATCGGAACCTTAAAATCATTGTTATTTTTCACCATCACCAACTCAGTTTCCTTTTAGAAACCAAAATCTTATGGAATCGGATTGTTCCACTTAAGATAATCTATGAAAAAAAATCGTAATTTCACTTCTCAATATATATCGCACTTGCTGAAATGATTGGCTAAGGTCTTAGAAAATTACATTCAGCAGATCATATTGGCTTAAAAACTTTACAGTACAGGCGCCAACCTAATATTCATCAAAAGCTAAATGAGAGTAATGTTTCTTTCAATGTGAATTGAATATACAGAAATATATAGAAGAAAGGTATGCTGAGATCCACTAGAGATGCATGTGGAAAATTTAAAAGTGGCGAGTTGCTAGCTGTACTCTGGGGGTTAACATTAATATCCTTTTGTATTCGTTTCACATTTTATTTACCTATAGTGCAGTAGTACTCTTTCACACTTTACAAAATAATAAGGAAAACATAGTTTCAATACAACAGTAAACTAGGAATATAACCTACTGTAAATGGAAATTAATTGTTCTTTCACACTAGCCGTGTGTAGGACGCACCATGAAAGGGTAGAGCCAGGATGAAAAATTCAATGCCATAGCCGGGATTTGAACCACGGATCTTCTGGTTTCCGTCCAGCCCCTCTAACCATTTGAGCTACTATGGCTAACGTGCCAACATGACATGAAACACGAGTCAGTTGGAGAATTTAATGTCATGAGGCACGTTGGCCATAGTAGCTCAAATGGTTAGAGCGGCTGGACGGAAACCAGAAAATCCGTGGTTCAAACCCCGGCTATGGCATTGAATTTTTCATTCTGGCTCTACCCTTTCATCCTACTGTAAATGGTCACGGAAATACTTTGCCGGAATAAAGCATTTGGCTAAACTAAACGTACAGGATTCCAAGTTTACACTTTTAGGTAGAAAAGGAAAATAAATAATCAGATACTACACATACACCGCCAGTCAAAAGTTTTTGGACACAGGTTTAAGGAAATGCAATTCAGTATACGGCATGAATTATTATGTATTGCACTTATGTACAAGGTACACAAAATTACTGCTTAGTATGCAAAAGTTCGGAAAAATGTGTATGATAGTGTTTTTTTTTAATTTAGAGAACAGGTATCACACCGGGTGCTTCCAACTGCCCTATCATCATCCAAGTATGCCTTAACAGCGATTTTTTAACTCAGGCTCACGCCATCCTAGGCGAGACAGAGTTATTAGTTGGGTCCAACCACATTCTGCACAAAAAATAAAATAATTTAAAATAAAAATCTGTATAATAACCCTGGCACCTAATTTCTTAAACAAAGGTTAATATGCCAGATATTTAATATTTATTCATACTACATTCATCCATATAGCACAACTTACAGATAAAGTTTACACAAAAAATTACAATTATTAAAACAATGACAATTATTATACATAATAAAACAATAAAAAATAAAAAATATAAATATAAACAAAAAAATTACATTCAAATCAACGCCATTCATAAAGTACTAATACTACAAACTATTAGCAATAAAAATATAAAATCAAATTTATATTAATTATTATTAAATTAATTATTGTTATTACCAAATTTATTATTACATTATTTTATAAATTTGTTAATAAATTTATCATTACTAACTTTAAAACGGTAGAGCCAGAATGAAAAATTCAATGCCATAGCCGGGATTTGAACCACAGATCTTCCGGTTGTCGTCAAGACACTCCAACCCCAGAGCTACCATGGCCAACATGCCGAAATGACATTCAATTCTCCACCTTACTCGTATTTTTCCCGGTAAATCACTAGGAGTTCTCATAAACACGTGAGACAACTACCTTAATGGCGACTTACTATGCTGTAAGTACTTTAAGGTCCAGGCTTTATAGTTCGGGCCACTATTAGGTACAATTAATGGACAGCACGTTGACCATGGTAGCTCAATGGGTTAGAGCAATTGAACGGAAACCAGGAGATCCGTGGTTCAAATCCCAGCCATGACATTGAATTTTTCATGTTGACTCTATCTGTCAAAAACCTTAGCCTATATACGGCTGGTGTGGAGAAATGATTAATTTCCATCAATTAGCTAAAATAATAAGAGTTAAATGATGACGCCTGGGACTCAAGTACTTACGATAGTAAGTAGCCACAAACGGTGTATCTCGGATGCGAGAACCCCTAGTAAATGAAATGTGTAGTGTTTAACGCCCGCTTTTTTACTACATACGGCATCGCAGGCGGTGACACTGATGATACATGAGATGAAGATGGAGAACCGGTGGAATGAGATGGCGGATGAAAACCGGAGGTACCGGAGAAAACCCGCCCCAGCGGGTTGGCCATGGTAGCTCAATGGGTTAGAGCAACTGAACGGAAACCAGGAGATCTGTGGTTCAAATCCCGGCCATGGCATTGAAATTTTCATGCTGACTCTATGCATCAAAAACCTTAGCCTATATATGGCTAGTGTGAAGAAATGATTAATATCCATCAATTAGCTAAAATAACCGAATTTATTTTCTTAAAACGCAAAGCATATCATTATAAACTGTTACATCTGCATTAATTAACTTTTAGTCAAATACATGAAAGTGTAAGAAAGATAGGTCTATGGATATGAAGAGCGTGACCAATATAAGGTTTTTAGTTTTACAACATGGGGATAAAAGCCATCTAAGCGAGCAACACTGGTTCCTGAATCTCATCTCTGTGTTTGGAAATCAAATTTCTATCCGATTAATGTCAATGAAAAAGGCTTCAATAGAAGCATTTGTCTTCTGCAAGAATCAATAATGGAACATCAACTTTCATTTTCAATGTTTACGGTATTCCAACTCTTCATAAGCTAATTATTTATCAAAGAGAACTGAATAATTGATTGATATTTGAAATAGAAGTTCATGTAGAGCCAAAACTAAATGCTTAATATAGATAAATCTTGTTTTCTTTTGTACTATATAAGTTGGTTAACTAAGAATTAAGGAACTACACATCGACTAACCAATAAGTAAAGTTTGGTAGAGTTGGTAATCTTTTCTTAATAGTTTCCTGATATTACTTTTACTGAAATTTGCATAATAAGTAGAATATATTTACAGTATTTGTTAATGCTGATACTGTATTTGCAGGTAAACTTTAATGCGAAAATAATGAAACACTGCAAGGCTTAAGAGATTATTGTTGCTTAAGAAATGATTTATTTTTAAACCATATGGGCAACTAATTATCGTATCTATTTATGATGAATTATGTATAAAAAGAGCTCTAAAATTCTGACAGTTTAGACAGTAGCTTCTTAGTTAATTGTTGCTTAATACAAGACCATCTGTAGGACTACAGCTGTGAGATAGAACCGGACTACAGAAATTCAAAACCCGGCTGTGTCATTGCACTGTTCAATGCTATTTTATCCTTTAATAGGGAATTAGTTAAATACATTCAATAAATTCTGTGATATTATACTTAAGACAATATTTCGCATTTCATGTGGATTATTTAACCTACGTTAAAATGATAAAATTTTGTTTTGGGATGTGTAAGGTCCGAATGGCATATTTTAGAGACACTGGCGCGTTATTTACAGAAGTAGTAAAGGAATACAAAGGCGTTATAAGCAACGGTTATATCCGTATAGAAATTACGAGTATATCAGAAGTTTTCATATTTAAGGATTGCAGGGTGTCTAACGGGTGCTGTACGTGCCAGAGAAATACGTTTTAAAATTGAGCATTTTGTTGTTTGCTGGCAGGTCCTGAATGGAATGAAACGGGGGAGAGTGGCAGATGAAGGATGAACACATAACGTAACCTAAGGTGTGTAAACCAAGGGATGTGCATGTGAAAGAAACGACTCAGCTGTCAGCTTCATCCTCTTTCATATTTTCTGCCGCAGAAATGAATTCTGTGCTACATCGAGCGGGAATTAATTTGTCAGACAGTTGAAACTGCCAAAGTGTTGACAAGGGGTTACGAAAAACAAGAATTGGAACTTGAAAAAAAACATTGTAGTCTATTCTTTATTAAACAAGAAACTACCATATTCTTCTCTGAATTGTAGAAACCACGGTACACGTAGATTGATGTCAAAACGAACAATATGACTCCCATTCGTGAGGTTCTGGGTTCGATTCCTGACGCCACCACCCCGAGTATGGAGTCCTCGTGGCATTGCCTGATTAGTTAGGCAAATTCTGGGATAGTTTCACTTCTACCATGAATTTCCTTTCCCACGTTTCCTATCATTTTGGGTTCCTTTCATATTTCAGGGAGGCTTAAGGGCTCTGCGTTTGGATCGGTTTCGAGCAGATGGCACAGATGTTTGCTCATTAAAAAGTTCTATTCGAACCTGGCAGATAGCAACCTTCTTATAGCCATCATCTCATAACTCATATAAGGTTCATCTTTGTATGAATATGTGTGTGTGTGTGTGTGTGTGTGTGTGTGTGTGTGTGTGTGTGTGTGTGTGTGTGTGTGTGTGTGTGTGTGTGTGTGTGTGTGTGTGAAAAGCATAACTCAAAAACGAAAAGTCGAATGACAATAGAACTTATAGTTTAAGTTCAGCTTGACACGAAGGTTTCCAAGAAAATCCCCTACCTGAGCTACCCTTTACACGTAAACATTTTTTTTTCGAAATTGACATCCAGAAAACTGACCCAAACGATCTTGATAAGAATATCGTACATTAAAGATATTTACATGCCAAATAAAGTGTATTGCTCACATTTTGTGGGAGTAGCTTTTGAGGCCCTCGTCATTCGGAAATAATTTTATATGACCTTAGATAATGCTATACGGTAAGCGACAGACGAAAAAGTAGTACAGCAATGTAAGCACCTTTAAAACACAGTTCATTTTAAATAACCTTTTGTAACATAAACTACTTCAGCGATGTTCTTTATTAATTCAAGTTGTTAATTATTCGAAAGTCCTAACGATTTCCAAATGTTTATTGCGATTGCGTAGAATTTTAAATCTGGCGTATACATTTAATTCTTAATTACGCGCCTACTACTGTTGTATTTGCATCTATAATGGCATGTGTAATTTATATATTTTTGCAATGGTTTACTTCGATTAAACTGAAGCAGATAAAAAATAAGCCTTTGTAAGAATAGTTTGTATACCGACTACGACTAATAAACGATAGCGGCTAGAGAAAGTCGTGTGAATACAACACACTGTATTTTTTGTCTGAAGAAATGTCTATCGACGATGGACTATAGAATGTATGCTGGATAAAGACTCACCTCCAAGGCGAAGTTCGGAAGTTCCTTGTGCCACGTCGTGCTCATTCTTGACGAAGCACTGGTACATGCCCTGATCCTCTCTAGCAACGGAAGGTAGACGTAAGAGTTCTCCCGACATGCCACTTGGTTGTACAGGCTGCCCATCCTTGAGCCATAACACTGTGTTGACAGGATGGCCAGAAGTGGTGCACGAAAATCGTGCTGGTTGACCTAATGCTGCTGTCAGCAAGGCAGGTGAAACTCTTGCAGACAATGGCGCCGTCACCAACAGACTCACCTGTAAGAATACAACATATGAGTTAATATATATATATATATATAACGTTACGTTTTCTTGCATACGTTAATGGAAGAAGGGTTGCCTCGTCGCTGCTGTTCAAAGGGGAATTGCAAGTACAAGCAAAGCCTGAGCGGTGCTGCTATCCGCAAGCGTTTTCTCCCTGTGGCCGTCTGTTTGTAGTTCGAGTCAGGTCTTACAAACAGGTAGCAACTGCAATGTACTCAAGCGAAGAGTACACAGATATGATAATGATCTATGGAGAGACGCATCGCAATGCAGCTGAGGCCCGAAGGCTCTATTCACAACGTTTTCAATGAGACGACTACCTTCTGCACATTTTTATAGACCCACAGAAATGCGTTTAAGAACCAAGGGAGTGAGCTTTACAGGTAAAGCGTGTTTGGAAAGACCAATCTACGACACACCTGATATTTCCCCAAAATTTATTGAGTACTTTGGAGCAAATCCCATGCAAAGTAAGCATAGCTTGCATTTAAATTATAACTGCATGCAGTGTAACATAAACAATTATGTCATCGTGCTATTAAATTTTAGTTTGCATTAATATAGATATATACCTATAATAATATTATTATGATCACTAACATTAATATTGTGAAAGTCATTAATTAGCATCCATTAATACCTGCCTATTTCTCACTGTAATGAACTGCAGCAGACTTAGGGGTATCGAGGTCTTAGAAGTAAAGGATTCTGAAGGAAAGAAAATGGCATCCCATTAAGCTGCACCTCCATATAGCAAGGAAACGATTTCCACGTCGTTCTACAGACGTCTCTTAAATTAAATTTATATAAATCCAGATTTCATTCGGGAGATTTTATGAGGAGATGAATGCTTTTCGCCAATGGCTCCACCATAAAAGATATAATCTAGATCACAGGACTCCCCGCCCGCCTTGGAAGCGTGGTGGTAGCAGCATGTCTGCCTCACGTTCAAGAGGTCCCGAGTTCGAATCTCGGTCAGGGTGAGTTACCTAGATAAGGGTTTTCCCGGGGTTTCCCTTATCTTGTAAGACGAATGTAGGGTAACTCTAAGCTCCATGAACCCGGACTCATTTGAGCATCATTTCATCCATTCCATTCGTTGGAGGACGTAAATTACAAAAAAAAAAAAAAAAAAAAAAAAAAAAAATAAATCACAGGACTCCTGAAAATTCTCATTAGTTACAACCATATGACATGCAAACGCACTGGGATATTAACGTATTGTGCGACATTCTAGTAGACTTCATCACTGGACTATACTGGTCGCCAAAATAGAATGTGATTGACAGTTACTAACCACATGAAATAACGGTCTAAATAAACGGGAGGGGATGAGTACGTCATAACGGTTGTCATAATAACGATTAAAATGACCAATTAGAGTCGAGACGTTTCCATGACAACGTTAGACGCTAAACCTTGGTTGCCGATATTCCAACACGTGCTTAGCATGACGTGGGCGAGCGAGTTTCGCAAACGCTGCAGTAAATACAATACCTAGGTTTTTATTTCTCTTCTGATAACGCTGCATAAACAGAATGCTCTCACAGTTAGATATCCTGTACTGGCAAGTTACTTTGCATTTTGTTTGTGGCAGTTTACCTTGGTTTACGTTTGTGTGAGTTCGCGTATCTGTGCGCGTGTTGTGATCATTCGCAATTGTGTTTAATGAATGTTTAATTATGTCTAAGTATAGTGACAAGCGAAAACCTGAACGTGCTCGGGAACCAAATAAATCTGTATTTGGTAAAGGTATTCCAATTAAAGGACATAGACGGGAAATAATATGCTCTGTGAGAGAATACTTCGATGAGGAGAAATTGAAAGGGGAGTCTAGTACTCCATTCTCTAAGGTGCTTGATAGGACTTCACGTGCGTAGGTATCAGTAAGGGCATTAAGGTTAAAACTGGGAAAGAAAAAGTATTTTAAAGAAGAAAGTTAGACATTAGGTTATAAATTAGAAACTCCCGGGAAAATTTATGTAAGCGTCACTTTCCCACTTCAATAAGCATCAAAATGTCACATTCTTTTGTTACGATGATCTTTACATTGATGTGTTCTTGCATGTTCTAGCGTTTGCATGTAGATCCACGACTGTACTATTGTCTTTGTGTATAGATTATAAATAATTAATTATAACAACAACAATAATAAAATACCCATTGCAGTCGCAACTGAATCACCTTCGCACGCGTATTGCTATCGCGCTCTCCACGTGGCAGCAATAAGCGGCAACGTCGCCTCTCTCTCCACACGAAATGGCAATCACTTTCTAGATTGGCGACCTGTATATTTGGCTTCTGGATACACAGGTCAACTGTATTTGAAATTCCTACAGAATGAGCTGAATCTTGAGCATCTTCTAGAAAACATCCCACTTCAGCTAGCAGTGCGGCAGTGGTTTCAGCACAATGGTGCATCACTCCGTCAGTGTAGATGGGTTACAGATTATCTCAACAATGTGTATTCCGAAGATGGATAGGTCATGTTGGTTGCATTCGATGGCAAGCCTGATATAACTCCCTTGAAGTTTTTCTTATGGGGATATATCAAATCCAGGGTCCATGACACGGAACGAGAAAATTCATATGTATTAAGAGAACGAACACGTCATGCTTGCGTTTCAGTATCTGCAGAAATATTAAGAGACGCTTACACAAATGCATCCAATAAAGTGGGAAAGCATTTGAATATTTTTATTATGAATAATGCAACAATAAATATTTGTCAGTATATAGCAAAGGTTTAAAGGAACATTAATTATGCTCATTATTTATTTTTCTTTATTGAAATCAAAGGCATAATGTCATTTATTTAATATTGCTAGTTCTGAATTACAAATTGTTGCATAATGTGTTATCTATAAATTAGCTGTGAGATGTTGATATGCTTTAAAACAGATAATTAATATGTTTCGGCCCTTGTGCATGTTCTCTTGGTGAGGGGCAATCAATCTTCAACACAGAAACCTAGTGGCGGCTGGTGGATAAAATTAGAAGTGTGCTACAATGCTACCTATTGTTAAAAATACTTACGGTCTTATTTAATATCGAAGTATGAAGTCCATGTGGCGCTCCTTTCTATTGCATAACTTGTCAATGACTCTGGTGTTAAAATCCTCCATCTTAGAGGCAATGTTCTCCATTGGCAACATTGCTACGGCAGTAAGGCGTTCTTGAGGCATGGTGTTTCTCAGAAATGTTTTTTACGCGCTTTAAGCATGAAAAAACATCTTTCTGGATCTGCAGTTGTCATTGAAAATATATTATTATAGAATATATAATTAGTGTGAGAGAACAATTAATTTCCATTAATTGTACCTAATAGTGGTCCGAAGTATAAATCCCGGGTCTTAAAATACTCACAGCATAGTAAGTAGCCACTAAGGTAGTTGTCTCATATGTTTATGAGAACTCCTAGTGGTTTACCGGGAGAAACACGAGTCAGTTGGAGAATTTAATGTCATGTTGGCACGTTGGCCATAGTAGCTCAAATGGTTAGAGCGGCTGGACGGAAACCGGAAGATCCGTGGTTCAAATCCCGCCTGTGGCACTGAATTTTTCAGTCTGGCTCTACCCTTTCATAGTGCGTCCTACACACAGCTAGTGTGAAATAACAATCAATTTCCATTAAACATGATTACTAATAAAAGATAAAGATAGCCTGTAGTTACCCTTCAAAGGGCAGGGCCTCAACTACCTGCCGTCAGGGTAAAATCGGCGCGAGTTATATGGTGAGCAAATCCCTATAGATCCCTAATTATCCGATTGTAATTCCTTTATTTGACTCACAAGTGAGCCAATAGCAAAAATAAACAAGATAGTAACTAAAATGCGGACAATAAAGATTGGAAGAAAGAAAAAAAAAAAGCATTGTAATGTCGTTTCGAACTTAGTCTTCTTATCAGCGCACTCGAGCAAGCTAACCCACTCCGCCAGCAACCACGTACTCTGTTGCTCTCTGGGAAAGCATTCGTTTACCACCTTGCTAGTATTATATGCATGGAAAGACGTTTATTTAGGGTGGTTGCAACTTCTTGGTGCTCATTTAGGGCTGTAAGTACATATTAATGCTGGGTGTGTAGAGTACCGAATATAAGAGCAAGGCTGCAATAACGGCCTTTGTACTAAAAGGGTCAATGTTTTCACATTAAACTATAAACTGCGGGCTGCATAGATAAGAATAAATAGGGGCAGCTGACTCACCTGGTGTGTATATATATATATATATATATATATATATATATATATATATGCGATTATTGGTCGTAGAATATTAAATAGCATTGATGTATCATATATCGAAATGGGGGAGGTAGACATTTCCAAATACATATAGGCTTGATTTTATTTTTAGAGATGTCTTCCTCCCCATTTCGATATATGATACATCAGTGATATTTAATATTGCTACTAGCTACCAATATATAATACTGGGTGAAAAACGAGCTATTTTTCAAGCAGCTTATATCTTATGGAATATATCTGTGACGCCACAAGCACGGAAGTTATTCTGCAGTGGAATATAGTCGATAAGGGTCACGAAAACTTTGGAGGCCGCCATATAAGCAGGGTTTATGTACAAGCGTTAATGGGTTTAACAGCTCTTTATAAATGTTTGAGAGTCTTAAATAAAGTAAATACCTCGAGGCACGGCTCTTTGCTCATTTAGGTTCCAGCACACCGTTAATTAGCTAATTTAGCGGTATTGCACTCTTGCATTATTAAATCAAAAGCAGCACACAAGTCTGCCCTTTCACTGAAAATAATTAAAATTAACTTTAGTTGTCCATTTCCTTGCTCTACTGCAGTCTATGCTCTGCATTATACAGAAACGTGTACGGTTTCAATGCAACTGAAATTTTGAAGGCAATGTTTCAATGTATGGTACGTATAAAATGAAACTTGTAATCTAGAGACCTCAACTACTTTGGTCTTTTTAACGGTGTCGTTCTAAATCCTACTTCTGACCTACTAGAAGTGGAATCATGCACATGGTATATTGTGTACCTTGTTCAGTAATCTTAGTATATGGTATGGAGTAGATACCTCGTGCAGTGTGACCTACAAGGATCTACTAGGGCTAACATTGCAGGAGGAAGGGATGAAATGAGAGAAACGCTGGAGGTCACAGTAATCCCCGGGTATCCCTAATACGTGCTGAGAGTTCATCTCGGCGCTGAGGAACGCTTTCCAGCGCCGAAGGCTACATTTGCAATCCGTAAGCACTCGCGCCATCTGTCCGACACCACCATGCACTACGACCTTGAAATGCACAGCGTAATAACAAAATGGAAATAAATAAAATGTTGCAAAGGAGATCATGGTATGAGAGTAAGGACCCCAGTATGAAATAAAGAACATTTTGCAAAGAGATCATGATATGAGAGTAAGGATCCCAGTATGAAATAAAGAACATTTTTCAAAGGAGATCATGGTATGAGAGTAAGGATCCCAGTATGAAATAAAGAACATTTTGCAAAGGAGAACATGATATTAGAGTAAGGGCTCCAGTATGAAATAAAGAAAATTTTGCAAAGGAGATCATGGTATGTAGGTAAGGACCCCAGTAAGAAATAAAGAAAATTTTGCAAAGAAGATCATGGTATGTAAGGACCCAAGTATGAAATAAAGAAAATTTTGCAAAGGAGATCATGGTATGAGAGTAAGGACAGCAGTATGAAATAAAGAAAGTGTTGTAAAGGAGATCATGGTATGAGAGTACGGACAGCAGTATGAAATAAAGAAAGTGTTGCAAAGGAGATCATGGTATGAGAGTAAGGACCCTTAAGCGGCAAGAGGAGACCAGTAAACCCAAGCTGAAAAATGCGGACGGCGGGAGTCGAAGGCGCGACCTCCCGAATGGGAGTCGCGTACCTTACCAAGACACCGCCTCACCTGGTAGTATTTCTGGCAAAAATAATTTAAGTTTTTCTCAGTAAGGAAATATTTTCACTGACAAATGCTGATTAGGTATTTTCTCCTCGTATTCCAATATTTTAGTTGGTTTTGAAGATGGCCTTAGGAGACGTAGAAATGAAAAAATATAGCGACAGTCCCCAAGATTTCAGAGCTAATGGCATTTCGCTAAACTAAGGTACTGCTAACTATACAATAGCAAGTGCTAGTTTCAAGCCAGTCACTGCATCCTGTTTTACAATATCTCGTAATACCAGTAAGGGATTTAATTTAGAAGCATTTTAGGCGTTCACATGTTCACGTATTCTTAAAATGCTCGTAAGAATGCTTCATAGTTCGCTTTACAAAAGAATGTTTTTTTTTTTTTTTTTGTAATTTATATCCTCCAACGTTAAGTCATATCGGACGATGAATGGAATGGGTGAAACGGTGCTCAAATGAGCCCAGGGTCCATAGAGTTTAGAATTACGCGACATTCGTCTTTCAGGATAAGGGAAAACCCCGGAAAAACCTTATCCAGGTAACTAACCCTGACCAAATTTCGAGCTCGGGACCTCTTGAAAGTCAGTCAGACACGCTACCCCCACGCTACCGAGGCGGGCAGTTGTTTTGAAGCCACCCCTCTAGATTATAACATTTATAGCCCTAAATACCGTTGCGAGTATATATTGTGTAAACAGAAATTACAAACTAGTGTGATAAAGACGCAATGTTCACTTTCAACTATCTTATTTGTCACCAAAATCTTAACCCATTGCCAACTTACAAGCACCTTATCTTTTACACAAGTAAACAACTTAGATAGTCTCTTTAATATTTCTTATGTCTATTGAGCACGTACCAACTTGTACTGCTAATAAACTGTCTGACCTTCACACAAGTTTACCTCTTGTACGGAGCTGAACGTCGGTTCTGTACAAAATTTCGAGTTTCGCATGTAAACAGCTTCGCTGCCAGTTCCAGAGCCCACCGATTCCTCACCACAGAGCCGTACTTATTGAACTGTAAACTGCTTTCTGCAGCGTTCCACGGCCTGCCGACTCCTCACCACTGAGCCGCACTCGTCGAATGATTCTTGAAGTTAGAAACGGACACAAGCACCAGACCTCTCATTACTGTCCTTTTCCAGGCATTGCACCGACTTTATATACCAGTCGTGGGCGAGGGATGCTTCTGGAACAGCAAATTTCACGAACTAGAGTCTCAAAATATCTTTTGCGTAGTAACAATACAATTTGCTTCGGACTTCGTGACGTCACGATCTGGAAGTCAGGTCTTCTCTCGCACCTCTAGCCAATAGAACACCGAGCCCGAGTGATTGCCCTACCCACAGTCGACGCTCCTACCTCAGACAGCAATGGACTTAACCTCTCGGCAGGCCACGTTGATACCGAAATTAAGGGTGCAATGCATAAATAATCGTAATGAATTTCAAAGGAATGTATATATATATATATAGGCCTGCCTCGGCAGCGTAGATGGTAGCGTTTCTGCCTCATGTTCAAGAGGTCCCGAGTTCGAATCTCAGTCAGGATAAGGTTTCTTCCGGGGTTTTCCCTTATCCTGAAAGACGAATGTCGGGTAGCTCTAAGCTCCATGGACCCCGGACTCATTTGAGCATCATGTCACCCATTTCACTCATCGTCCGATATGACTAAACGTTGGAGGACGTAAATTAAAAAAAAAGAAATGTATATTTGTGTGGAACGCTTACACGTGCAGTTGAGTCGAATAGCAATCGGGTTGAATAGTTGTTTCAACAAAAGAATCGTAAGAAACAATGTTCTTATCAGGGTTATAAAGGGATAGCCTTTGACTCCGTTTGAATAGGTATTCTTCGGACCCTTAATAATGGCCTGACCGAGACTAATAATCACAATGGACAAAATAGTCACAAAGGATTTTTGGTTTAATAAAGGGCTTCGAGAAAGTGAAAGTTACACACCCACGCACAGCTGTGTATAGTGTGAGGACAGACGGTCCGCGGCTAGCGGCCGAGTAAGAAGTTTCTCTGTCTTGGTCGAAGGCAGATTAGAACCGGAGGGAAAATTTGCCGGTTTATACGTAACGAATTAAGTTTTATCGAGTAATAAGCATTCCACCTTCAGTCACTCTAAACAGTGATATATTGGTAACCCTTGGTTGGCAACTTCATGTTTGATGTTATGATAAAAAGAAGCAGTCATTAAACCAGTTTGAAACGGGCATTCCAGTGTCATTAGAACCAGGGACGTATTTAAGGGGGGGGTCCAGGGGGTCCGGACCCCCCCAAATGAATTGTCATTCCGAACCTTTAGTAAATAAACAGTTGAAATAAAACTAAGTTTAAAATGAATTGAAAAAGTTTATTTAAGTTTTTCTTCTTAACGTCTCTATTCACTGTACAAAACAAGGCTGCCTAGTGCAATGAAAACTCTTAATAAGTAGATAGAGTCAACATGAAAAATTCAATGCCATGGCCGGGATCTGAGCCACGGATCTCCTTGTTTTCGTCCACTCGCTGTAACCCCATTTGACTAATATATTTCCCTGGTAAAACACTAGAGGCTCTCTCATCCGAGATACACCGTTTGTGGCGACTTAACATTGTAAGTACTTGCATTGTAAGTATTACTGTGATGAAACCTGATGAAGCGAGACTTCATCACAGTAGTACTTATAATGCAAGTACTTACAATTGTAAGTCGCCACAAACGGTGTATCAGGAATGCGAGAGCCCCTAGTGGTTTACCGGGGAATTAACGAGTCAAATGAAGAATTGAATGTCATGACAGCAAGTCGGCCATGGTAGCTCAATGGGTAAGAGCGACTGGATGGAAATCAGGAGAACCGTGGTACAAATCCCGGCCGTGGCATTGAATTTTTCATGTTGACTCTATCGTATGATAAACCTTAGCCTATGTACGGCTAGTGTGAAGAAATGATTAATTTCCATCAATTAAAAAAATATTAATAAGTTATTTTATAAAAAAATAATAAATAGTTTCACAAGAAATAAACATTTCTGAGAAAAATATTAGCAACAAATGACTAAATGATCAAATAAATCTGAAACTGTGACTCTTTCTTTTGTTCCCGGCTGTGCACCTCTTGCTTGTCCTCAGGACTGTCTTCAGAACTGAGTTACTTAAACTGAAACAAGGGTCATTGACTAAAGTGAGTGAACATCTTCTTTTGGATGGAAGAACTTTCGTCAATTTTTTGTTCTCCGAAACATGTCTATTGATTCCGATTAAAATGCTGCATGTTTGAGACACGACAATTTTGAGTTTTTGGGGAAAAGGCGATAAACACCTCTTTAATTTCCATGATTATTTAACTAAGAAACCAGGTTATCATAGATAAAAACATCAGGTTAAAAGAGAACGTGGAGCTCATAAAATACGCAACTCCCGCAATTTCTACTTCCCTCGTATCAGCTATTTTCGAAACATCTCATCCTATATAACAATTTTTATTCACATTTAACAGCCTCAAAATTGCTGGTTGCATCATTTCAGAAGAAACCTAGTATTTTATTTATTTATTTTTAATACTTTAACGTCCTTTAACTGGATAATCATATTGGGCAGTAAATGAAACGGGTGATACTATCACATCAGTCTAGAGCGACTAGAACATAAGATTTACCCGACAATCGTCTTATTAAGATAAGGGAATACCCTGTAAAAAGTCCTATTGAGAAAACTATCTTGATCTCGATTGGAAATCGCTTCTGCGGTGCCCAACTTGCACTCTTATGAGCAAGGTGAATTTTTTTCACTTCACCCCACCTCCTCACGAAAGCATTTCCCTTTTTCTCGCTCTCTCTACATAATGGAACGTTGCGTCTTATATTCGCAGACAGTGGGCGGAGGTAAACCCTCCTTCCCCTTACGCGGCAAGGTTGGCCAATATCTCTTCACTGGGAGTCAGACACGCTACCACCAAACTTTGGAGGCGCGCTCCAGTTGAAATCATTTATAACCAAACAGTTTGCCTGATGACGATACGCAATGGAGCAATCGTGCTTTATATGAGTTGCGAAATTGCGAGAACCAGAAAGACTCATGTCAGTATATGGGATCAATGTTTATTGCCTCTACCACGTGCTTAGTAAGCACAAATGTGTTACATTCCATTTGAAAAGTTGATATTGAGATGTCATCAGGAATGCAAGTTTTGAGGACACCAGAACAGGAAACCACTTAAAAATAAATGCCTGCGTGCGCGCTCCAGAACCCAAATATTGGAGGAATATAAAATGTAGGATTTAATTTCGTTATCTTTCATGGATGCAAAACGAAGACTTTCAATAAAATCATCCGAAAATGGCTTCAATAATTTTAATTTAAACACTACATATTTAAGATAGCTGCATAACAAGTAGAATGCCTATTGTGAATTTTCTAAGGATAAACCCTGCAGTTCGCTTTACTGGAAGAGAAGTCTGTATAACTATTCTAAACCTAACAGATTAACGAAAGGTTACTGCACAAGTAACTCGTTAAAATGCACAAATAATGTCAATTATAATAATGTCTTGCAAAGTAAACTAATTCCGATATATTATTTGTTAGTGATAAAAATTCTCAGATACTTACTTAATGGTATGTAATTTTTAACTTCTAAGATCTTATTCCCTTTTTCATTCAAGGAGAACTAATACTTAAATTCATCAATCAGTGGTTCGTTTTTAAATATCTGATTGCTGCTTATATCACTTTATCCCAGGTATAAGAACAAAAATGTGCAATTAAAGGTCTTTCTAAAGACTTTATCCAAAGAAACAAGACAAAAACAAGCGTATCTGAGAACAATTTGTAGAAGATTGGGTGGAGAAAGTAATGTGAATGTAATATATTACATCTGTTTTTAGTTTTAATGACATGATAAAAATACATTCTTGATTAATTATTAAAAGCAAATAACTCAACGTAAATTTTTGGAACCCCCGGAAATTGACTTCTGAATACGTGGCTGGTCAGGATCTGTTACATAAAACTCCTAGTGAGTACTTTTAAAAGTATTTTATCTCATTAAATAAAGCTCAATGCCTGCTGCTCTCGAATGTATTAATTCAGGTACATTTCCCTCCAGATACGTGCGAGTGATTTTTGTCCAGCGCGGCATCTCTATATCCCGCAATAAGAATATGAGGGGAATAAAGGTTGACTTCCCAGCAGTTGCGTTATTTTGGGTTTATACTATATATGTTTATAACAAAAATTAACGCCATATCCTCACAGAGTATATTCAGAACCTTCTTCCTCAAAGGCTTGTTTTGTATGTGCTATAAAATTAAGATAAGTATTTATAGTTAGGTATTATTCCTTTGCACATGTTTAGTTAATATAAACAAACAAGCTTCATGCAACTGTTGCAATATTTGTAAAATACCATACTTAGGGAGGCTATACCACTGATACATATATATGAATTCGAAGGGTTGTGTTCCTTGGATTGATGACATTTTTAGTAGTATGCTTTTTCATGATAATTGTAGATGCAGGTTACATTCATGTGTTGATAGTACAATTAAATCGAATATTCATATAACTATCGTAATTACAAAAATAATAACACATTTCTGTAAAAAGAACAGAGTCGTCCCAGCGGAACAAATATCACGCCTAGAGCCATCTATCGGCAGCAAGAAGCACTCGTTAGAAAGATTGTTTCTTTCATCATTTCTCCGTTAACATTACACTTCTGCAAGGAATTAATATCGCTAAAGGAATGTCTCCCACATAGTACAGTACAAGCTCGAAATGCAGTGGTTTCGGATATATCGCAGGTAGAAGTATGTTCCTGTCATAGGAGCAATGTAATTTTTAATTCGGAAAGTTGATGTAAAAGTACTTAGAAAACAAATGTTCTGAAATATAATTTTCCCCACCCTCCATGTTCGATGACTTTGGCCACAGCTTTCTAAGAAGCTAATCATTGACAGAATGTTTCTTGGCCTTGTCTTTTGCATCAGCTCATATAATTTTGCTGAATGAAATCATTCATGCAAGTGGGAAAGGGAAGGGGGAGTGTGGTGACATCGTTTGCATGTTAGGCACTGCCCTTGCTAATTTACATTTGCCATTTTTTTTGCACAGCGTGTTGTTGAAGACAAATCTTATTTTGGAGCATGTTTAAGCCAATCAAATTTCATGCATTAGTAAATGTATAAATTAATTACAAGGAATACACTTTCAACATATTATCTAAAATATTACAGAAACAGAGCCAAGAAAGTTTTAAAATTTGGGAAAATACAGGACGAAAGAGGATGAAAAGCACAAAATTGGTTACACCATAAGATTTGTGTTAAAGAAAAATATTTGAAAATCTAAATTGCACTACAGACGAAAAGAAGTGTCTGAAAGACAACTATAGCTTATTTTAAAAGGAATCGATCAAAATGAAAATCAGAGCAAATTTTTGGTGCACCAATTAAACAGGTTAGTGATCCAAAACGAGTAACAGACCTAGATGACTTCGAAAAATGTGTAGTTGAAGGAGGATTTAAAGTTTTTGTGTTCAGGATAAAGGTGCTGCTACAATATATAAATAACTAATTATTTTAACAATAATCATTAATATTCAAGGTAGAAATCACCCTTAAACAGAGTAGTGAGAGAATTGTGTTTAACAGGCATTTTCACTAAAACAAATTGAAAAGCCCTATAGAAAAGCGCGACATTCATCCTAAAAGTCCCCAGTGGTGTTCAACAGCTTATGTAATTTCATCAACAATACCTGCAATTACGATTACATTAATATGAACAGATTTGTACAACTAATTCATCCAGGTAGATTGTGTGGACATTTATTTGCAAGGATGAGCAGCCTTTCTAACGAGTGTGTTATCCGAGTAGTAAATGAAATTTAGGCAACTATTAGCTTAATACTGTCCATAGCAAAAATGACAATGAAAAACAAAATAACGGAGAAGATGATAGTTGTGCAAATTACGTGGAGCGGAAGAAGACATTATGAATATTAAAGAAGTGAAAACCCTTTTAAACAGTGGGATTATCCGAACCAACAGACAAAATGTATCAAACAGCATGTGTCTTCTCCATTTTGCTACAGTAAGTAGAGAGAAAACGTAGGGCATCACGGCCTCGAAAAAAACTTAATTATTTTTCTAAGACACTGAAAATTTAGGTTTATGTAAAATCTGCACAGTGGAACATAGACCAAGATCTGTTACATAAAACTCCCAGTGAGTACTTTTAAAAGTATTTTATCTCATTAAATAAAGCTCAATGCCTGCTGCTCTCGAGGTACATTTCCCTCCAAATACGTGCGAGTGATTTTTGTCCAGCGCGGCATCTCTATATGCCGCAATAAGAATATGAGGGGAATAAAGGTTGACTTCCCAGCAGTTGCGTTATTTTAGGCTTATACTGTATATGTTTGTAACAAAAGTTAACGCCATATACTCACAGCGTATTCTCAGAACCTTCTTCTTCAAAGGCTTGTTTTGTATGTGCTATAAAATTAAGATAAGCATTTATAGTTAGGTATTATTTCTTTGCACATATTTAGTTAATATATACAGACAAGCTTCATGCAACTGTTGCAATATTTGCAAAATACCATACTTAGGGAAACTATACCACTTATAGATATATATGGATTCGAAGGGTTGCGTTCTTTAGATTGATGACATTTTTAGTAGTATGCTTCCTCATGATAATTGTAGATGCAGGTTACATTCATGTGTTGATAGTACAATTAAATCGAATATTCATATAACTATCGTAATTACAAAAATAATAACACATTTCTGTAAAAACAACAGAGTCGTCCCAGCGGAACAAATATCACGCCTAGAGCCATCTATCGTCAGCAAGAAGTACTCGTTAGAAAGATTGTTTCTTTCATCATTTCTCCGTTAACATTACACTTCTGCAAGGAATTAATATCGCTAACGGAATGTCTCCCACATAGTACAGTACAAGCTCGAAATGCAGTGGTTTCGGATTTATCGCAGGTAGAAGTATGTTCCTTTCATAGGAGCAATGTAATTTTTAATTCGGAAAGTTGATGTAAAAGTATTTAGAAAATAAATGTTCTAAAATATAATTTTCCCCACCCTCCATGTTCGATGACATTGGCCACAGCTTTCTAAGAAGCTAATCATTGATAGAATGTTTCTTGGCCTTGTCTTTTGCATCAGCTCATATAATTTTGCTGAATGAAATCATTCATGCAAGTGGGAAAGGGAAGGGGGAGTGTGGTGACATCGTTTGCATGTTAGGCACTGCCCTTGCTAATTTACATTTGCCATTTTTTTGCACAGCGTGTTGTTGAAGACAAATCTAATTTTGGAGCATGTTTAAGCCAATCAAATTTCATGCATTAGTAAATGTATAAATTAATTACAAGGAATACACTTTAAACATATTATCTAAAATATTACAGAGACAGAGCCGATAAAGTTTTAAAATTTGGGAAAATACAGGACGAAAGACGATTAAAAGCACAATATTGTTTACACCATAAGATTTGTGTTAAAGAAAAATATTCGAAAATCTAAATTGCACTACAGACGAAAAGAAGTGTCTGAAAGACAACTATAGCTTATTTTAAAAGGAATCGATCAAAATGAAAATCAGAGCAAATTTTTGGTGCACCAAGTAAACAGGTTAGTGATCCAAAACGAGTAACAGACCTAGATGACTTCGAAAAATGTGTAGTTGACGGAGGATTTAAAGTTTTTGTGTTCAGGATAAAGGTGCTCCTACAATATATAAATAACTAATTATTTTTAAAATAATCATTAATATTCAAGGTAGAAATCACCCTTAAACAGAGTAGTGAGAGAATTGTGTTTAACAGGCATTTTCACTAAAACAAATTGAAAAGCCCTATAGAAAAGCGCGAAATTCATCCTAAAAGTCCCCAGTGGTGTTCAACAGCTTATCTAATTTCATCAACAATACCTGCAATTACGATTACACTAATATGAACAGATATGTACAACTATTTCGTCCAGGTAGATTGTGTGGACATTTATTTGCAAGGATGAGCAGCTTTTCTAACGAGTGTGTTATCCGAGTAGTAAATGAAATTTAGGCAACAATTAGCTTAATACTGTCCATAGCAAGAATGACAATGAAAAACAAAATAACGGAGAAGATGATAGTTGTGCAAATTACGTGGAGCGGAAGAAGACATTATGAATATTAAAGAAGTGAAAACCCTTTAAAACAGTGGGATTATCCGAACCAACAGACAAAATGTATCAAACAGCATGTGTCTTCTCCATTTTGCTACAGTAAGTAGAGAGAAAACGTAGGGCATCACGGCCTCGAAAAAAAACTTAATTATTTTTCTAAGACACTGAAAATTTAGGTTTATGTAAAATCTGCACAGTGGAACATAGGTCAAGATCTGTTACATAAAACTCCCAGTGAGTACTTTTAAAAGTATTTTATCTCATTAAATAAAACTCAATGCCTGCTGCTCTCGAATGTATTAATTCAGGTACATTTCCCTCCAAATACGGGCGAGTGATTTTTGTCCAGCGTGGCATCTCTATATCCCGCAATAAGAATATGAGGGGAATAAAGGTTGACTTCCCAGCAGTTGCGTTATTTTAGGTTTATACTGTATATGTTTATAACAAAAATTAACGCCATATACTCACAGCGTATTCTCAGAACCTTCTTCCTCAAAGGCTTGTTTTGTATGTGCTATAAAATTAAGATAAGCATTTATAGTTAGGTATTATTTCTTTGCACATGTTTAGTTAATATATACAGACAAGCTTCATGCAACTGTTGCAATATTTGCAAAATACCATACTTAGGGAGGCTATACCACTTATAGATATATATGGATTCGAAGGGTTGCGTTCTTTAGATTGATGACATTTTTAGTAGTATGCTTCCTCATGATATATGTAGATGCAGGTTACATTCATGTGTTGATAGTACAATTAAATCGAATATTCATATAACTATCGTAATTACAAAAATAATAACACATTTCTGTAAAAACAACAGAGTCGTCCCAGCGGAACAAATATCACGCCTAGAGCCATCTATCGTCAGCAAGGAGTACTCGTTAGAAAGATTGTTTCTTTCATCATTTCTCCGTTAACATTACACTTCTGCAAGGAATTACTATCGCTAACGGAATGTCTCCCACATAGTACAGTACAAGCTCGAAATGCAGTGGTTTCGGATTTATCGCAGGTAGAAGTATGTTCCTGTCATAGGAGTCATTTAATTTTTAATTCGGAAAGTTGATGTAAAAGTATTTAGAAAATAAATGTTCTAAAATATAATTTTCCCCACCCTCCATGTTCGATGACTTTGGCCACAGCTTTCTAATAAGCTAATCATTGGTAGAATGTTTCTTGGCCTTGTCTTTTGCATCAGCTCATATAATTTTGCTGAATGAAATCATTCATGCAAGTGGGAAAGGGAAGGGGGAGTGGGGTGACGTCGTTTGCATGCTAGGCACTGCCCTTGCTAATTTACATTAGCCATTTTTTTTGCACAGCGTGTTGTTGAAGACAAATCTTATTTTGGAGCATGTTTAAGCCAATCAAATTTCATGCATTAGTAAATGTATAAATTAATTACAAGGAATACACTTTAAACATATTATCTAATATATTACAGAGACAGAGCCGATAAAGTTTTAAAATTTGGGAAAATACAGGACGAAAGACGATGAAAAGTACAAAATTGTTTACACCATAAGATTTGTGTTAAAGAAAAATATTCGAAAATCTAAATTGCACTACAGACGAAAAGAAGTGTCTGAAAGACAACTATAGCTTATTTTAAAAAGAATCGATCAAAATGAAAATCAGAGCAAATTTTTGGTGCACCAAGTAAACAGGTTAGTGATCCAAAACGAGTAACAGACCTAGATGACTTCGAAAAATGTGTAGTTGAAGGAGGATTTAAAGTTTTTGTGTTCAGGATAAAGGTGCTCCTACAATATATAAATAACTAATTATTTTAAGAATAATCATTAATATTTAAGGTAGAAATCACCCTTAAACAGAGTAGTGAGAGAATTGTGTTTAACAGGCATTTTCACTAAAACAAATTGAAAAGCCCGATAGAAAAGCGCGACATTCATCCTAAAAGTCCCCAGTGGTGTTCAACAGCTTATGTAATTTCATCAACAATACCTGCAATTACGATTACATTAATATGAACAGATATGTACAACTATTTCGTCCAGGTAGATTGTGTGGATATTTATTTGCAAGGATGAGCAGCTTTTCTAACGAGTGTGTTATCCGAGTATCAAATGAAATTTAGGCAACAATTAGCTTAATACTGTCCATAGCAAGAATGACAATGAAAATTAAAATATCGGAGAAGATGATAGTTGTGCAAATTACGTGGAGCGGAAGAAGACATTATGGATATTAAAGAAGTGAAAACCCTTTTAAACAGTGGGATTATCTGAACCAACAGACAAAATGTATCAAACAGCACGTGTCTTCTCCCTTTTGCTACAGTAATTAGAGAGAAAACGTAGGGCATCACGGCCTCGAAAAAAACTTAATTATTTTTCTAAGACACTGAAAATTTAGGTTTATGTAAAATCTGCACAGTGGAACATAGGTCAAGATCTGTTACATAAAACTCCCAGTGAGTACTTTTAAAAGTATTTTATCTCATTAAATAAAGCTCAATGCCTGCTGCTCTCGAGGTACATTTCCCTCCAAATACGTGCGAGTGATTTTTGTCCAGCGTGGCATCTCTATATACCGCAATAAGAATATGAGCGGAATAAAGGTTGACTTCCCAGCAGTTGCGTTATTTTGGGTTTATACTGTATATGTTTATAACAAAAATTAACGCCATATACTCACAGCGTATTCTCAGAACCCTCTTCTTCAAAGGCTTGTTTTGTATGTGCTATAAAATTAAGATAAGCATTTATAGTTAAGTATTGTTTCTTTGCACATGTTTAGTTAATATATACTTAAAGCGGGCACGTTATTACAGCAACTCCATATTCAGATTTTACCGTAAATACAAGATTCGAAAACTGCCTTAATAAAAAATTTGGTGGTTTTAGAAAATGCCTCTTCGTGTGTGTGTGTGTGTGTGTGTGTGTGTGTGTGTGTGTGTGTGTGTGTGTGTGTGTGTGTGTGTGTGTGTTTGTGTGTGTGAGGCCGAGGGAGAGGGAGAGAGAGAGATAGCATGTGTGTTTAGGCACGTAACAGATAAAAAAAGTAGTCGCAGTTCAGCGTCTTCAAAACCTTAGACACGGAATTTGAAAACACGTTCGATTCTAAAATATCCCTTATCTGAAATTTTGTCGCTAACCATCAGTTTTACAAAAACATATTAAGTCATCATCACTAAACTCTCGTATGTTTAGGGTAGCGTCTACACAAATAAAATTTGCATCTGGAATATTTTGGAGAGGGGAACCCTTAAATGCTGTACATTTTTAATGACAATTTTACATAATCTCGTAATTATTACATATGTAATTTAATAAGTTAAATATAATTATTTAACCCACTCTTGTAATAATTGAAGTAACGACAAAATCTTACAGCACAAAGATATAGACGTCGCTAATACCCACAGCCAATATCAAGTTATGCTTTCGGAGAGTTTGTAATTGACGGAGTACTCTCTGTTTTAGGTTTGAATTCCCAATTATTATAGATTTATCAACTGTTCGATATTCATTGATGCTATGGTGTAAATGCAAATGCATCCTAATTTTATATCCATCACATAGTGACCAACCGAAGCTTACAGGATACACTCTATCCCCATTGTGACTAAAAGTAAGTATTCAAACTGCTACTGTAAACCCCTTTCTCCCTTAATATGAAGATAACTAGAAAATAACGATCTATAAGAACAATTGCTGAAGAACGCAAAGAGAAAATCCTGTGTACCGGACATACCAGATTTATTACATTAGCTTTTAAATTTGGCATTTGTATTTTTGTTGTTAGTCGGACAAGTGACGGAAACCATTTCTCATATTTGTCTTCCTCCTGCTTTTTGGTATACTTACATCCACATACCAAGAACAGCAGAGACGCCACTGGAAATAATGATCCGCAGTTTTATTCAGAAGTGTTCTAAGGGGAAAGTCTTTATTAAAATTTTCTCAAATGCAGTGTACAATAGTATGTCGTAATGCAAATAACGGATGTTGATTATATTTTAAACTCCACAGATGGCCATGCGACGCTAAATTAAAGTTTTTCATTGATTTAAGCCCGAGTTTCCTTCATTTCGGACGGTCAGTGTAAGGAAAGAAACTTCTCCTATATAACAAGTTTATCTAAGTGATTGAATGTTTTATATTCAAAATAGCTTCTTCAACCCAAACTTCTTTTGGATTTCTGGATATCACTGACGAAAGTTTAGAATAAATATTTGCATAATATTTTAATTATACAATTTTCTGCAGACGCCAGAGACACAGGGAACAACAAAGCTATACATTCGGTTTAAACAAGTGCCGTAATGGCTTGTCTGGAAATTGAATGTCATTTTGTATGAAAAAATTATAGAAATTTTTTCAGTTTGGCTCTATCCTGTCATAATGTGTCTTACACACGGCTAATGGAAAGAACAATTAATTTCCTTGAATTGTGCTTAATAGTGGTCCGAGCTGTAAAGCCAGGGCCTTAAAGTGCTTACAACACAGTAATGCGCCATTAAGGTAGATGTCTGTAATGTTAATGAGAACTTTTAGTGGTTTACCGGGAAAAACAGGGGTCAATTATTGAATTTACTATCATGCTGACACGTTGGCCATAGTAGCTCAATGGTTAAGAGAAGCCGGACGGAGACCTGAAGATCCGTGGTTTCAAATCCCTGCCATGGGTTGCAATTTTCAGTCTGACTCTTCCCCTTTGTGACCTACACACGGCTAGTGTGGAAGAACAAATAATCCCCAAAATACAGAACACATTAAACACCAGCGTTTATACTGGTGTGACGTCAATTAAATATTAAAGCACATTAGTAACGTTATTAACCCCACAGAAAGGTGAACCTTCAAATGTTGCACATTTTGAACATTGTGTGCATCGTTCCTAAAGTAACAAAACTTCCTAAATGTTGTGTGCCATATATGGTATTGACAAGATGATCAACTATTTTTTATTGTAATGCAGCTTAAATGAGATACATGGACAAAACGTTTTTCCACATCAACTGTAAGTATCAAGAATTTCATACTTGGAATGTCATGGGGTGCTGGCTGGCTGTGTATAGCCAGAAGATTTTTGCTGCGTGCCCACCCGTTATGGGTTTTACCGCAGGCAAGGTATACATTTCGGGATGTTGTAGGGTGAGATGTGGTTTTTTAGATTAATGGTGATCATACGAGATGAATATTAATTGCGTTTCGAAGGTTTCTGTTACTCACACAGAAATATTTTTTCAGATATCGCTCCTTGTAAACGATGGCTACTCTTTACTTTAACGTTATAAAGCGCTATTAAATACGGTCCTTAGGTAATTATCACAATTAGAAATTGTTATAGCGTTCCATAAATATTTACAAATTTTCTTCAGCCCAATAAATACGACACGTACAGCCATCTATCGGCAACAAGTAGCATTCGTTAGAACGACTTCTTTCTTTCATTATGCATCAACTAAATTTTCACTCCTGGAAGACAATCAATTTAGGTAAAGAAATATCTCGGATATAGTATATGATAACAACTGTATTTTAGTAGGGTACTTACCCTCTTAGCGTTTTCTCAGCCCGCTCTTCTGCAGAGACTTATTTCTGTATCGGCCGTTAGATTGAGATAAGCTTTTACGGAAATAACTTCATTACGCGTTTTCTCATCTACATATTTAGAATAGAGCATGTACTGCATTCCTTCCAGGAAATTTAAAATTCAAACATTAGCGTAAATTCAGGTTTTTGACTCTGAAACCAAAAATGGACGTACTTTGGAGGACTATGCGCGTGTACGTTCATGCTGAACACAATAGCTCATAAACGAGAAGCCTTTCGGTGTCCTCCAAGTTTGCCATAAAATCTATCCACTAACTATCCTCTACCTGAAGTTCTGAAGCCAAGCTTTATCATTTCAAAAACAGATTTAATCACCCCGATTAATTAATAGTAAATTTATGATAAGGTCTATAAAAACGAAACTTGTATCTGGAATATTTTATAGGGGGAAACTCCTGAAGCATTGTTCATTTTGCTCCACTTCTAGTAATAATTTAAACGTAAGTTACAGCACAAAAATATAGACGTCACTAACACCCACAGCTAACATGAAACTATACTTTTAGGTGTTTGTATCTTCGGAATGTTCTTTGTTATTGCTTTGAATTTTCCCATGCTTGTAGGATCATGACATGCTCGTTATTCGTTAATACTTTCGTCGCAATGTGAGTAGGTTGTAATTTTAAAGCCATCACAAAGTAACCAGCCAAAGGCTACAGTACAATACATTCCCGATGTAATTAGAAGAAGGTGTATAGTGAAATTCTTTCTGTAATCATTTTCTGCATTGATGTAAACATATGAATAAAATAAGGGTATTCAAAAGCAATTGTTTAAGAACGGAAAGAGAAAATCATGTCAGCCAGACACATTCAATTTTGAAATACGATTTTTAACTTTGCATTTCCATTTTGGTGCAGTCAGAGCGGCAGAAGTAGTTAAATAAGCCATTCTGGAAAGCGTTAAAATAAGTCACCATAACCTGCCTCTAAATATTTATGCACATTCTATGAAAAAATATAAGAACCACAACTATGAGAGCGGAGGAACAGGTGTAATGAAAGTAACACAATTGTCAGGATGGAGTCCCCAGAAATATTACCTATTTTGAATATTCGTAAGCACAGTCTCAGAAATTGACGGTATGCACATTATAAACAGCTTTCAGCGCTGCAAAGACCTTATACCGTATTTTAATGGCTGCATTTCTATATGTTGAATCCAAGATCTCAGTTTATACATAAGTAAATATTATATTGCTGTGATATGTACAAGGTTTCTAAATTCAGTCAAACAAGCTCCAAGTAACCCAAGCTATATTTGGAAAATACCATACTTAGGAAAGCTATACCACTTATACATATATATGGATTCTAAGTGTTGCGTTCCTTGGATTGATGACATTTTAGTAGCATGCTTCTTCATAATAATTGTAGATGCTGGTTACATTCATATGTTGATAGTACAATTAAATCGAAAATTCGTAAAACTATCGCAATTACAAAAATAATAACATATTTCTGTAAAAACAACAGATTCGTCCCAGCGGAACAAATATCACACCTAGAGCCATCTATCGTCAGCAAGAAGCACTCGTTAGAAAGATTGTTTCTTTCATCATTTCTCCGTTAACATTACACTTCTGCAAGGAATTATTATCGCTAAAGGAATGTCTCCCACATAGTACAGTACAAGCTCGAAATGCAGTGGTTTCGGATTTATCGCAGGTAGAAGTATGTTCCTTTCATAGGAGCAATGTAATTTTTAATTCGGAAAGTTGATGTAAAAGTATTTAGAAAATAAATGTTCTAAAATATAATTTTCCCCACCCTCCATGTTCGATGACATTGGCCACAGCTTTCTAAGAAGCTAATCATTGATAGAATGTTTCTTGGCCTTGTCTTTTGCATCAGCTCATATAATTTTGCTGAATGAAATCATTCATGCAAGTGGGAAAGGGAAGGGGGAGTGTGGTGACATCGTTTGCATGTTAGGCACTGCCCTTGCTAATTTACATTTGCCATTTTTTTGCACAGCGTGTTGTTGAAGACAAATCTAATTTTGGAGCATGTTTAAGCCAATCAAATTTCATGCATTAGTAAATGTATAAATTAATTACAAGGAATACACTTTAAACATATTATCTAAAATATTACAGAGACAGAGCCGATAAAGTTTTAAAATTTGGGAAAATACAGGACGAAAGACGATTAAAAGCACAATATTGTTTACACCATAAGATTTGTGTTAAAGAAAAATATTCGAAAATCTAAATTGCACTACAGACGAAAAGAAGTGTCTGAAAGACAACTATAGCTTATTTTAAAAGGAATCGATCAAAATGAAAATCAGAGCAAATTTTTGGTGCACCAAGTAAACAGGTTAGTGATCCAAAACGAGTAACAGACCTAGATGACTTCGAAAAATGTGTAGTTGACGGAGGATTTAAAGTTTTTGTGTTCAGGATAAAGGTGCTCCTACAATATATAAATAACTAATTATTTTTAAAATAATCATTAATATTCAAGGTAGAAATCACCCTTAAACAGAGTAGTGAGAGAATTGTGTTTAACAGGCATTTTCACTAAAACAAATTGAAAAGCCCTATAGAAAAGCGCGAAATTCATCCTAAAAGTCCCCAGTGGTGTTCAACAGCTTATCTAATTTCATCAACAATACCTGCAATTACGATTACACTAATATGAACAGATATGTACAACTATTTCGTCCAGGTAGATTGTGTGGACATTTATTTGCAAGGATGAGCAGCTTTTCTAACGAGTGTGTTATCCGAGTAGTAAATGAAATTTAGGCAACAATTAGCTTAATACTGTCCATAGCAAGAATGACAATGAAAAACAAAATAACGGAGAAGATGATAGTTGTGCAAATTACGTGGAGCGGAAGAAGACATTATGAATATTAAAGAAGTGAAAACCCTTTAAAACAGTGGGATTATCCGAACCAACAGACAAAATGTATCAAACAGCATGTGTCTTCTCCATTTTGCTACAGTAAGTAGAGAGAAAACGTAGGGCATCACGGCCTCGAAAAAAAACTTAATTATTTTTCTAAGACACTGAAAATTTAGGTTTATGTAAAATCTGCACAGTGGAACATAGGTCAAGATCTGTTACATAAAACTCCCAGTGAGTACTTTTAAAAGTATTTTATCTCATTAAATAAAACTCAATGCCTGCTGCTCTCGAATGTATTAATTCAGGTACATTTCCCTCCAAATACGGGCGAGTGATTTTTGTCCAGCGTGGCATCTCTATATCCCGCAATAAGAATATGAGGGGAATAAAGGTTGACTTCCCAGCAGTTGCGTTATTTTAGGTTTATACTGTATATGTTTATAACAAAAATTAACGCCATATACTCACAGCGTATTCTCAGAACCTTCTTCCTCAAAGGCTTGTTTTGTATGTGCTATAAAATTAAGATAAGCATTTATAGTTAGGTATTATTTCTTTGCACATGTTTAGTTAATATATACAGACAAGCTTCATGCAACTGTTGCAATATTTGCAAAATACCATACTTAGGGAGGCTATACCACTTATAGATATATATGGATTCGAAGGGTTGCGTTCTTTAGATTGATGACATTTTTAGTAGTATGCTTCCTCATGATATATGTAGATGCAGGTTACATTCATGTGTTGATAGTACAATTAAATCGAATATTCATATAACTATCGTAATTACAAAAATAATAACACATTTCTGTAAAAACAACAGAGTCGTCCCAGCGGAACAAATATCACGCCTAGAGCCATCTATCGTCAGCAAGGAGTACTCGTTAGAAAGATTGTTTCTTTCATCATTTCTCCGTTAACATTACACTTCTGCAAGGAATTACTATCGCTAACGGAATGTCTCCCACATAGTACAGTACAAGCTCGAAATGCAGTGGTTTCGGATTTATCGCAGGTAGAAGTATGTTCCTGTCATAGGAGTCATTTAATTTTTAATTCGGAAAGTTGATGTAAAAGTATTTAGAAAATAAATGTTCTAAAATATAATTTTCCCCACCCTCCATGTTCGATGACTTTGGCCACAGCTTTCTAATAAGCTAATCATTGGTAGAATGTTTCTTGGCCTTGTCTTTTGCATCAGCTCATATAATTTTGCTGAATGAAATCATTCATGCAAGTGGGAAAGGGAAGGGGGAGTGGGGTGACGTCGTTTGCATGCTAGGCACTGCCCTTGCTAATTTACATTAGCCATTTTTTTTGCACAGCGTGTTGTTGAAGACAAATCTTATTTTGGAGCATGTTTAAGCCAATCAAATTTCATGCATTAGTAAATGTATAAATTAATTACAAGGAATACACTTTAAACATATTATCTAATATATTACAGAGACAGAGCCGATAAAGTTTTAAAATTTGGGAAAATACAGGACGAAAGACGATGAAAAGTACAAAATTGTTTACACCATAAGATTTGTGTTAAAGAAAAATATTCGAAAATCTAAATTGCACTACAGACGAAAAGAAGTGTCTGAAAGACAACTATAGCTTATTTTAAAAAGAATCGATCAAAATGAAAATCAGAGCAAATTTTTGGTGCACCAAGTAAACAGGTTAGTGATCCAAAACGAGTAACAGACCTAGATGACTTCGAAAAATGTGTAGTTGAAGGAGGATTTAAAGTTTTTGTGTTCAGGATAAAGGTGCTCCTACAATATATAAATAACTAATTATTTTAAGAATAATCATTAATATTTAAGGTAGAAATCACCCTTAAACAGAGTAGTGAGAGAATTGTGTTTAACAGGCATTTTCACTAAAACAAATTGAAAAGCCCGATAGAAAAGCGCGACATTCATCCTAAAAGTCCCCAGTGGTGTTCAACAGCTTATGTAATTTCATCAACAATACCTGCAATTACGATTACATTAATATGAACAGATATGTACAACTATTTCGTCCAGGTAGATTGTGTGGATATTTATTTGCAAGGATGAGCAGCTTTTCTAACGAGTGTGTTATCCGAGTATCAAATGAAATTTAGGCAACAATTAGCTTAATACTGTCCATAGCAAGAATGACAATGAAAATTAAAATATCGGAGAAGATGATAGTTGTGCAAATTACGTGGAGCGGAAGAAGACATTATGGATATTAAAGAAGTGAAAACCCTTTTAAACAGTGGGATTATCTGAACCAACAGACAAAATGTATCAAACAGCACGTGTCTTCTCCCTTTTGCTACAGTAATTAGAGAGAAAACGTAGGGCATCACGGCCTCGAAAAAAACTTAATTATTTTTCTAAGACACTGAAAATTTAGGTTTATGTAAAATCTGCACAGTGGAACATAGGTCAAGATCTGTTACATAAAACTCCCAGTGAGTACTTTTAAAAGTATTTTATCTCATTAAATAAAGCTCAATGCCTGCTGCTCTCGAGGTACATTTCCCTCCAAATACGTGCGAGTGATTTTTGTCCAGCGTGGCATCTCTATATACCGCAATAAGAATATGAGCGGAATAAAGGTTGACTTCCCAGCAGTTGCGTTATTTTGGGTTTATACTGTATATGTTTATAACAAAAATTAACGCCATATACTCACAGCGTATTCTCAGAACCCTCTTCTTCAAAGGCTTGTTTTGTATGTGCTATAAAATTAAGATAAGCATTTATAGTTAAGTATTGTTTCTTTGCACATGTTTAGTTAATATATACTTAAAGCGGGCACGTTATTACAGCAACTCCATATTCAGATTTTACCGTAAATACAAGATTCGAAAACTGCCTTAATAAAAAATTTGGTGGTTTTAGAAAATGCCTCTTCGTGTGTGTGTGTGTGTGTGTGTGTGTGTGTGTGTGTGTGTGTGTGTGTGTGTGTGTGTGTGTGTGTGTTTGTGTGTGTGAGGCCGAGGGAGAGGGAGAGAGAGAGATAGCATGTGTGTTTAGGCACGTAACAGATAAAAAAAGTAGTCGCAGTTCAGCGTCTTCAAAACCTTAGACACGGAATTTGAAAACACGTTCGATTCTAAAATATCCCTTATCTGAAATTTTGTCGCTAACCATCAGTTTTACAAAAACATATTAAGTCATCATCACTAAACTCTCGTATGTTTAGGGTAGCGTCTACACAAATAAAATTTGCATCTGGAATATTTTGGAGAGGGGAACCCTTAAATGCTGTACATTTTTAATGACAATTTTACATAATCTCGTAATTATTACATATGTAATTTAATAAGTTAAATATAATTATTTAACCCACTCTTGTAATAATTGAAGTAACGACAAAATCTTACAGCACAAAGATATAGACGTCGCTAATACCCACAGCCAATATCAAGTTATGCTTTCGGAGAGTTTGTAATTGACGGAGTACTCTCTGTTTTAGGTTTGAATTCCCAATTATTATAGATTTATCAACTGTTCGATATTCATTGATGCTATGGTGTAAATGCAAATGCATCCTAATTTTATATCCATCACATAGTGACCAACCGAAGCTTACAGGATACACTCTATCCCCATTGTGACTAAAAGTAAGTATTCAAACTGCTACTGTAAACCCCTTTCTCCCTTAATATGAAGATAACTAGAAAATAACGATCTATAAGAACAATTGCTGAAGAACGCAAAGAGAAAATCCTGTGTACCGGACATACCAGATTTATTACATTAGCTTTTAAATTTGGCATTTGTATTTTTGTTGTTAGTCGGACAAGTGACGGAAACCATTTCTCATATTTGTCTTCCTCCTGCTTTTTGGTATACTTACATCCACATACCAAGAACAGCAGAGACGCCACTGGAAATAATGATCCGCAGTTTTATTCAGAAGTGTTCTAAGGGGAAAGTCTTTATTAAAATTTTCTCAAATGCAGTGTACAATAGTATGTCGTAATGCAAATAACGGATGTTGATTATATTTTAAACTCCACAGATGGCCATGCGACGCTAAATTAAAGTTTTTCATTGATTTAAGCCCGAGTTTCCTTCATTTCGGACGGTCAGTGTAAGGAAAGAAACTTCTCCTATATAACAAGTTTATCTAAGTGATTGAATGTTTTATATTCAAAATAGCTTCTTCAACCCAAACTTCTTTTGGATTTCTGGATATCACTGACGAAAGTTTAGAATAAATATTTGCATAATATTTTAATTATACAATTTTCTGCAGACGCCAGAGACACAGGGAACAACAAAGCTATACATTCGGTTTAAACAAGTGCCGTAATGGCTTGTCTGGAAATTGAATGTCATTTTGTATGAAAAAATTATAGAAATTTTTTCAGTTTGGCTCTATCCTGTCATAATGTGTCTTACACACGGCTAATGGAAAGAACAATTAATTTCCTTGAATTGTGCTTAATAGTGGTCCGAGCTGTAAAGCCAGGGCCTTAAAGTGCTTACAACACAGTAATGCGCCATTAAGGTAGATGTCTGTAATGTTAATGAGAACTTTTAGTGGTTTACCGGGAAAAACAGGGGTCAATTATTGAATTTACTATCATGCTGACACGTTGGCCATAGTAGCTCAATGGTTAAGAGAAGCCGGACGGAGACCTGAAGATCCGTGGTTTCAAATCCCTGCCATGGGTTGCAATTTTCAGTCTGACTCTTCCCCTTTGTGACCTACACACGGCTAGTGTGGAAGAACAAATAATCCCCAAAATACAGAACACATTAAACACCAGCGTTTATACTGGTGTGACGTCAATTAAATATTAAAGCACATTAGTAACGTTATTAACCCCACAGAAAGGTGAACCTTCAAATGTTGCACATTTTGAACATTGTGTGCATCGTTCCTAAAGTAACAAAACTTCCTAAATGTTGTGTGCCATATATGGTATTGACAAGATGATCAACTATTTTTTATTGTAATGCAGCTTAAATGAGATACATGGACAAAACGTTTTTCCACATCAACTGTAAGTATCAAGAATTTCATACTTGGAATGTCATGGGGTGCTGGCTGGCTGTGTATAGCCAGAAGATTTTTGCTGCGTGCCCACCCGTTATGGGTTTTACCGCAGGCAAGGTATACATTTCGGGATGTTGTAGGGTGAGATGTGGTTTTTTAGATTAATGGTGATCATACGAGATGAATATTAATTGCGTTTCGAAGGTTTCTGTTACTCACACAGAAATATTTTTTCAGATATCGCTCCTTGTAAACGATGGCTACTCTTTACTTTAACGTTATAAAGCGCTATTAAATACGGTCCTTAGGTAATTATCACAATTAGAAATTGTTATAGCGTTCCATAAATATTTACAAATTTTCTTCAGCCCAATAAATACGACACGTACAGCCATCTATCGGCAACAAGTAGCATTCGTTAGAACGACTTCTTTCTTTCATTATGCATCAACTAAATTTTCACTCCTGGAAGACAATCAATTTAGGTAAAGAAATATCTCGGATATAGTATATGATAACAACTGTATTTTAGTAGGGTACTTACCCTCTTAGCGTTTTCTCAGCCCGCTCTTCTGCAGAGACTTATTTCTGTATCGGCCGTTAGATTGAGATAAGCTTTTACGGAAATAACTTCATTACGCGTTTTCTCATCTACATATTTAGAATAGAGCATGTACTGCATTCCTTCCAGGAAATTTAAAATTCAAACATTAGCGTAAATTCAGGTTTTTGACTCTGAAACCAAAAATGGACGTACTTTGGAGGACTATGCGCGTGTACGTTCATGCTGAACACAATAGCTCATAAACGAGAAGCCTTTCGGTGTCCTCCAAGTTTGCCATAAAATCTATCCACTAACTATCCTCTACCTGAAGTTCTGAAGCCAAGCTTTATCATTTCAAAAACAGATTTAATCACCCCGATTAATTAATAGTAAATTTATGATAAGGTCTATAAAAACGAAACTTGTATCTGGAATATTTTATAGGGGGAAACTCCTGAAGCATTGTTCATTTTGCTCCACTTCTAGTAATAATTTAAACGTAAGTTACAGCACAAAAATATAGACGTCACTAACACCCACAGCTAACATGAAACTATACTTTTAGGTGTTTGTATCTTCGGAATGTTCTTTGTTATTGCTTTGAATTTTCCCATGCTTGTAGGATCATGACATGCTCGTTATTCGTTAATACTTTCGTCGCAATGTGAGTAGGTTGTAATTTTAAAGCCATCACAAAGTAACCAGCCAAAGGCTACAGTACAATACATTCCCGATGTAATTAGAAGAAGGTGTATAGTGAAATTCTTTCTGTAATCATTTTCTGCATTGATGTAAACATATGAATAAAATAAGGGTATTCAAAAGCAATTGTTTAAGAACGGAAAGAGAAAATCATGTCAGCCAGACACATTCAATTTTGAAATACGATTTTTAACTTTGCATTTCCATTTTGGTGCAGTCAGAGCGGCAGAAGTAGTTAAATAAGCCATTCTGGAAAGCGTTAAAATAAGTCACCATAACCTGCCTCTAAATATTTATGCACATTCTATGAAAAAATATAAGAACCACAACTATGAGAGCGGAGGAACAGGTGTAATGAAAGTAACACAATTGTCAGGATGGAGTCCCCAGAAATATTACCTATTTTGAATATTCGTAAGCACAGTCTCAGAAATTGACGGTATGCACATTATAAACAGCTTTCAGCGCTGCAAAGACCTTATACCGTATTTTAATGGCTGCATTTCTATATGTTGAATCCAAGATCTCAGTTTATACATAAGTAAATATTATATTGCTGTGATATGTACAAGGTTTCTAAATTCAGTCAAACAAGCTCCAAGTAACCCAAGCTATATTTGGAAAATACCATACTTAGGAAAGCTATACCACTTATACATATATATGGATTCTAAGTGTTGCGTTCCTTGGATTGATGACATTTTAGTAGCATGCTTCTTCATAATAATTGTAGATGCTGGTTACATTCATATGTTGATAGTACAATTAAATCGAAAATTCGTAAAACTATCGCAATTACAAAAATAATAACATATTTCTGTAAAAACAACAGATTCGTCCCAGCGGAACAAATATCACACCTAGAGCCATCTATCGTCAGCAAGAAGCACTCGTTAGAAAGATTGTTTCTTTCATCATTTCTCCGTTAACATTACACTTCTGCAAGGAATTATTATCGCTAAAGGAATGTCTCCCACATAGTACAGTACAAGCTCGAAATGCAGTGGTTTCGGATTTATCGCAGGTAGAAGTATGTTCCTGTCATAGGAGAAATGTAATTTTTAATTCGGAAAGTTTATATAAAAGTATTTAGAAAACAAATGTTCTGAAATATAATTTTCGCCACCCTCCATGCTCGTTGACTTTGGCCACAGCTTTCTAAGAAGCTAATCATTGATAGAATGTTTCTTGGCCTTGTCTTTTGCATCAGCTCATATTATTATGCTGAGTGAAATCATTCATGCAAGTGTGAAAGGGAAGGGGGAGTGTGGTGACTCGTTTGCATGTTAGGCACTGCCCTTGCTAATTTACATTTGCCATTTTTTTGCACAGCGTGTTGTTGAAGACAAAACTTATTTTGGAGCATGTGTAAGCCAATCAAATTTCATGCATTAGTAAATGTATAAATTAATTACTAGGAGTATACTTTAAAAAATATTATCCAAAGTATTACAGAGACAGAACCGAAAAAGTTTTAAAATTTTGGAAAATACAGGACGAAAGAGGATGAAAAGCACAAAATTGGTTACACCATAAGATTTGTGTAAAAGAAAAATATTCAAAAATCTAAAATGCACTGCAGACGAAAAGAAGTGTCTGAAAGAACACTATAGCTTATTTTAAAAGGAATGGATGAAAATGAAAATCAGAGCAAATTTTTGGTGCACCAAGTAAACAGGATAGTGATCCAAAACGAGTAACAGACCTAGATTACTTCGAAAGATGTGTAGTTTAAGGAGGATTTAAAGTTTTTGTGTTCAGGATAAACGTGCCCTTACAATATATAAATAACTAATTATTTTAAGAATAATCATTAATATTCAAGGTAGAAATCACCTTTAAACACAGTAGTGAGAGAATTGTGTTTAACAGGCCTTTTCACTAAAACAAATTGAAAAGCCCTATAGAAAAGCGCGACATTCATCCTAAAAGTCCCCAGTGGTGTTCAACAGCTTATGTAATTTCATCAACAATACTTGCAATTACGATTACATTAATATGAACAGATTTGTACAACTAATTCGTCCAGGTAGATTGTATGGACATTTATTTGCAAGGATGAGCAGCTTTTCTAACGAGTGTGTTATCCGAGTAGTAAATGAAATTTAGGCAACAATTAGCTTAATACTGTCCATAGCAAGAATGACAATGAAAAACAAAATAACGGAGAAGATGATAGCTGTGCAAATTACGTGGAGCGGAGAAGACATTATGAATATTAAAGAAGTGAAAACCCTTTTAAACAGTGGGATTATCCGAACCAACAGACAAAATGTATCAAACAGCATGTGTCTTCTCCCTTTTGCTACAGTAAGTAGAGAGAAAACGTAGGGCATCACGGCCTCGAAAAAGACTTCATTATTTTTCTAAGATACTGAAAATTTAGGTTTATGTAAAATCTGCACAGTTTAACATAGGTCAAGATCTGTTACATAAAACTCCCAGTGAGTACTTTTAAAAGTATTTTATCTCATTAAATAAAACTCAATGCCTGCTGCTCTCGAATGTATTAATTCAGGTACATTTCCCTCCAAATACGGGCGAGTGATTTTTGTCCAGCGTGGCATCTCTATATCCCGCAATAAGAATATGAGGGGAATAAAGGTTGACTTCCCAGCAGTTGCGTTATTTTAGGTTTATACTGTATATGTTTATAACAAAAATTAACGCCATATACTCACAGCGTATTCTCAGAACCTTCTTCTTCAAAGGCTTGTTTTGTATGTGCTATAAAATTAAGATAAGCATTTATAGTTAGGTATTATTTCTTTGCACATGTTTAGTTAATATATACAGACAAGCTTCATGCAACTGTTGCAATACTTGCAAAATACCATACTTAGGGAGGCTATACCACTTATAGATATATATGGATTCGAAGGGTTGCGTTCTTTAGATTGATGACATTTTTAGTAGTATGCTTCCTCATGATATATGTAGATGCAGGTTACATTCATGTGTTGATAGTACAATTAAATCGAATATTTATATAACTATCGTAATTACAAAAATAATAACACATTTCTGTAAAAACAACAGAGTCGTCCCAGCGGAACAAATATCACGCCTAGAGCCATCTATCGTCAGCAAGGAGTACTCGTTAGAAAGATTGTTTCTTTCATCATTTCTCCGTTAACATTACACTTCTGCAAGGAATTAATATCGCTAACGGAATGTCTACCACATAGTACAGTACAAGCTCGAAATGCAGTGGTTTCGGATTTATCGCAGGTAGAAGTATGTTCCTGTCATAGGAGTCATTTAATTTTTAATTCGGAAAGTTGATGTAAAATTATTTAGAAAATAAATGTTCTAAAATATAATTTTCCCCACCCTCCATGTTCGATGACTTTGGCCACAGCTTTCTAAGAAGCTAATCATTGATAGAATGTTTCTTGGCCTTGTCTTTTGCATCAGCTCATATAATTTTGCTGAATGAAATCATTCATGCAAGTGGGAAAGGGAAGGGGGAGTGGGGTGACGTCGTTTGCATGCTAGGCACAGCCCTTGCTAATTTACATTAGCCATTTTTTTGCACAGCGTGTTGTTGAAGACAAATCTTATTTTGGAGCATGTTTAAGCCAATCAAATTTCATGCATTAGTAAATGTATAAATTAATTACAAGGAATACACTTTAAACATATTATCTAATATATTACAGAGACAGAGCCGATAAAGTTTTAAAATTTGGGAAAATACAGGACGAAAGACGATGAAAAGCACAAAATTGTTTACACCATAAGATTTGTGTTAAAGAAAAATATTCGAAAATCTAAATTGCACTACAGACGAAAAGAAGTGTCTGAAAGACAACTATAGCTTATTTTAAAAGGAATCGATCAAAATGAAAATCAGAGCAAATTTTTGGTGCCCCAAGTAAACAGGTTAGTGATCCAAAACGAGTAACAGACCTAGATGACTTCGAAAAATGTGTAGTTGAAGGAGGATTTAAAGTTTTTGTGTTCAGGATAAAGGTGCTCCTACAATATATAAATAACTAATTATTTTAAGAATAATCATTAATATTTAAGGTAGAAATCACCCTTAAACAGAGTAGTGAGAGAATTGTGTTTAACAGGCATTTTCACTAAAACAAATTGAAAAGCCCTATAGAAAAGCGCGACATTCATCCTAAAAGTCCCCAGTGGTGTTCAACAGCTTATGTAATTTCATCAACAATACCTGCAATTACGATTACATTAATATGAACAGATATGTACAACTATTTCGTCCAGGTAGATTGTGTGGACATTTATTTGCAAGGATGAGCAGCTTTTCTAACGAGTGTGTTATCCGAGTATCAAATGAAATTTAGGCAACAATTAGCTTAATACTGTCCATAGCAAGAATGACAATGAAAAACAAAATAACGGAGAAGATGATAGTTGTGCAAATTACGTGGAGCGGAAGAAGACATTATGGATATTAGAGAAGTGAAAACCCTTTTAAACAGTGGGATTATCTGAACCAACAGACAAAATGTATCAAACAGCATGTGTCTTCTCCATTTTGCTACAGTAAGTAGAGAGAAAACGTAGGGCATCACGGCCTCGAAAAAAACTTAATTATTTTTCTAAGACACTGAAAATTTAGGTTTATGTAAAATCTGCACAGTGGAACATAGGTCAAGATCTGTTACATAAAACTCCCAGTGAGTACTTTTAAAAGTATTTTATCTCATTAAATAAAGCTCAATGCCTGCTGCTCTCGAGGTACATTTCCCTCCAAATACGTGCGAGTGATTTTTGTCCAGCGTGGCATCTCTATATCCCGCAATAAGAATATGAGCGGAATAAAGGTTGACTTCCCAGCAGTTGCGTTATTTTGGGTTTATACTGTATATGTTTATAACAAAAATTAACGCCATATACTCACAGCGTATTCTCAGAACCCTCTTCTTCAAAGGCTTGTTTTGTATGTGCTATAAAATTAAGATAAGCATTTATAGTTAGGTATTGTTTCTTTGCACATGTTAGTTAATATATACTTAAAGCGGGCCCGTTATTACAGCAACTCCATATTCAGATTTTACCGTAAATACAAGATTCGAAAACTGCCTTAATAAAAAATTTGGTGGTTTTAGAAAATGCCTCTTCGTGTGTGTGTGTGTGTGTGTGTGTGTGTGTGTGTGTGTGTGTGTGTGTGTGTGTGTGTGTGTGTGTGTGTGTGAGGCCGAGGGAGAGGGAGAGAGAGAGATAGCATGTGTGTTTAGGCACGTAACAGATAAAAAAAGTAGTCGCAGTTCAGCGTCTTCAAAACCTTAGACACGGAATTTGAAAACACGTTCGATTCTAAAATATCCCTTATCTGAAATTTTGTCGCTAACCATCAGTTTTACAAAAACATATTAAGTCATCATCACTAAACTCTCGTAAGTTTAGGGTAACGTCTACACAAATAAAATTTGCATCTGGAATATTTTGGAGAGGGGAACCCTTAAATGCTGTACATTTTTAATGACAATTTTACATAATCTCGTAATTATTACATTTGTAATTTAATAAGTTAAATATAATTATTTAACCCACTCTTGTAATAATTGAAGTAACGACAAAATCTTACAGCACAAAGATATAGACGTCGCTAATACCCACAGCCAATATCAAGTTATGCTTTCGGAGAGTTTGTAATTGACGGAGTACTCTCTGTTTTAGGTTTGAATTCCCAATTATTATAGATTTATCAACTGTTCGATATTCATTGATGCTATGGTGTAAATGCAAATGCATCCTAATTTTATATCCATCACATAGTGACCAACCGAAGCTAACAGAATACACTCTATCCCCATTGTGACTAAAAGTAAGTATTCAAACTGCTACTGTAAACCCCTTTCTCCCTTAATATGAAGATAACTAGAAAATAACGATCTATAAGAACAATTGCTGGAGAACGCAAAGAGAAAATCCTGTGTACCGGACATACCAGATTTATTACATTAGCTTTTAAATTTGGCATTTGTATTTTTGTTGTTAGTCGGACAAGTGACGGAAACCATTTCTCATATTTGTCTTCCTCCTGCTTTTTGGTATACTTACATCCACATACCAAGAACAGCAGAGACGCCACTGGAAATAATGATCCGCAGTTTTATTCAGAAGTGTTCTAAGGGGAAAGTCTTTATTAAAATTTTCTCAAATGCAGTGTACAATAGTATGTCGTAATGCAAATAACGGATGTTGATTATATTTTAAACTCCACAGATGGCCATGCGACGCTAAATTAAAGTTTTTCATTGATTTAAGCCCGAGTTTCCTTCATTTCGGACGGTCAGTGTAAGGAAAGAAACTTCTCCTATATAACAAGTTTATCTAAGTGATTGAATGTTTTATATTCAAAATAGCTTCTTCAACCCAAACTTCTTTTGGATTTCTGGATATCACTGACGAAAGTTTAGAATAAATATTTGCATAATATTTTAATTATACAATTTTCTGCAGACGCCAGAGACACAGGGAACAACAAAGCTATACATTCGGTTTAAACAAGTGCCGTAATGGCTTGTCTGGAAATTGAATGTCATTTTGTATGAAAAAATTATAGAAATTTTTTCAGTTTGGCTCTATCCTGTCATAATGTGTCTTACACACGGCTAATGGAAAGAACAATTAATTTCCTTGAATTGTGCTTAATAGTGGTCCGAGCTGTAAAGCCAGGGCCTTAAAGTGCTTACAACACAGTAATGCGCCATTAAGGTAGATGTCTGTAATGTTAATGAGAACTTTTAGTGGTTTACCGGGAAAAACAGGGGTCAATTATTGAATTTACTATCATGCTGACACGTTGGCCATAGTAGCTCAATGGTTAAGAGAAGCCGGACGGAGACCTGAAGATCCGTGGTTTCAAAACCCTGCCATGGGTTGCAATTTTCAGTCTGACTCTTCCCCTATGTGACCTACACACGGCTAGTGTGGAAGAACAAATAATCCCCAAAATACAGAACACATTAAACACCAGCGTTTATACTGGTGTGACGTCAATTAAATATTAAAGCACATTAGTAACGTTATTAACCCCACAGAAAGGTGAACCTTCAAATGTTGCACATTTTGAACATTGTGTGCATCGTTCCTAAAGTAACAAAACTTCCTAAATGTTGTGTGCCATATATGGTATTGACAAGATGATCAACTATTTTTTATTGTAATGCAGCTTAAATGAGATACATGGACAAAATGTTTTTCCACATCAACTGTAAGTATCAAGAATTTCATACTTGGAATGTCATGGGGTGCTGGCTGGCTGTGTATAGCCAGAAGATTTTTGCTGCGTGCCCACCCGTTATGGGTTTTACCGCAGGCAAGGTATACATTTCGGGATGTTGTAGGGTGAGATGTGGTTTTTTAGATTAATGGTGATCATACGAGATGAATATTAATTGCGTTTCGAAGGTTTCTGTTACTCACACAGAAATATTTTTTCAGATATCGCTCCTTGTAAACGATGGCTACTCTTTACTTTAACGTTATAAAGCGCTATTAAATACGGTCCTTAGGTAATTATCACAATTAGAAATTGTTATAGCGTTCCATAAATATTTACAAATTTTCTTCAGCCCAATAAATACGACACGTACAGCCATCTATCGGCAACAAGTAGCATTCGTTAGAACGACTTCTTTCTTTCATTATGCATCAACTAAATTTTCACTCCTGGAAGACAATCAATTTAGGTAAAGAAATATCTCGGATATAGTATATGATAACAACTGTATTTTAGTAGGGTACTTACCCTCTTAGCGTTTTCTCAGCCCGCTCTTCTGCAGAGACTTATTTCTGTATCGGCCGTTAGATTGAGATAAGCTTTTACGGAAATAACTTCATTACGCGTTTTCTCATCTACATATTTAGAATAGAGCATGTACTGCATTCCTTCCAGGAAATTTAAAATTCAAACATTAGCGTAAATTCAGGTTTTTGATTCTGAAACCAAAAATGGACGTACTTTGGAGGACTATGCGCGTGTACGTTCATGCTGAACACAATAGCTCATAAACGAGAAGCCTTTCGGTGTCCTCCAAGTTTGCCATAAAATCTATCCACTAACTATCCTCTACCTGAAGTTCTGAAGCCAAGCTTTATCATTTCAAAAACAGATTTAATCATCCCGATTAATTAATAGTAAATTTATGATAAGGTCTATAAAAACGAAACTTGTATCTGGAATATTTTATAGGGGGAAACTCCTGAAGCATTGTTCATTTTGCTCCACTTCTAGTAATAATTTAAACGTAAGTTACAGCACAAAAATATAGACGTCACTAACACCCACAGCTAACATGAAATTATACTTTTAGGTGTTTGTATCTTCGGAATGTTCTTTGTTATTGCTTTGAATTTTCCCATGCTTGTAGGATCATGACATGCTCGTTATTCGTTAATACTTTCGTCGCAATGTGAGTAGGTTGTAATTTTAAAGCCATCACAAAGTAACCAGCCAAAGGCTACAGTACAATACATTCCCGATGTAATTAGAAGTAGGTGTATAGTGAAATTCTTTCTGTAATCATTTTCTGCATTGATGTAAACATATGAATAAAATAAGGGTATTCAAAAGCAATTGTTTAAGAACGGAAAGAGAAAATCATGTCAGCCAGACACATTCAATATTGAAATACGATTTTTAACTTTGCATTTCCATTTTGGTGCAGTCAGAGCGGCAGAAGTAGTTAAATAAGCCATTCTGGAAAGCGTTAAAATAAGTCACCATAACCTGCCTCTAAATATTTATGCACATTCTATGAAAAAATATAAGAACCACAACTATGAGAGCGGAGGAACAGGTGTAATGAAAGTAACACAATTGTCAGGATGGAGTCCCCAGAAATATTACCTGTTTTGAATATTCGTAAGCACAGTCTCAGAAATTGACGGTATGCACATTGTAAACAGCTTTCAGCGCTGCAAAGACCTTATACCGTATTTTAATGGCTGCATTTCTATATGTTGAATCCAAGATCCCAGTTTATACATAAGTAAATATTATATTGCTGTGATATGTACAAGGTTTCTAAATTCAGTCAAACAAGCTCCAAGTAACCCAAGCTATATTTGGAAAATACCATACTTAGGAAAGCTATACCACTTATACATATATATGGATTCGAAGTGTTGCGTTCCTTGGATTGATGACATTTTAGTAGCATGCTTCTTCATAATAATTGTAGATGCTGGTTACATTCATATGTTGATAGTACAATTAAATCGAAAATTCGTAAAACTATCGCAATTACAAAAATAATAACATATTTCTGTAAAAACAACAGAGTCATCCCAGCGGAACAAATATCACACCTAGAGCCATCTATCGTCAGCAAGAAGCACTCGTTAGAAAGATTGTTTCTTTCATCATTTCTCCGTTAACATTACACATCTGCAAGGAATTATTATCGCTAAAGGAATGTCACCCACATAGTACAGTACAAGCTCGAAATGCAGTGGTTTCGGATTTATCGCAGGTAGAAGTATGTTCCTGTCATAGGAGAAATGTAATTTTTAATTCGGAAAGTTTATATAAAAGTATTTAGAAAACAAATGTTCTGAAATATAATTTTCCCCACCCTCCATGCTCGTTGACTTTGGCCACAGCTTTCTAAGAAGCTAATCATTGATAGAATGTTTCTTGGCCTTGTCTTTTGCATCAGCTCATATTATTATGCTGAGTGAAATCATTCATGCAAGTGTGAAAGGGAAGGGGGAGTGTGGTGACTCGTTTGCATGTTAGGCACTGCCCTTGCTAATTTACATTTGCCATTTTTTTGCACAGCGTGTTGTTGAAGACAAAACTTATTTTGGAGCATGTGTAAGCCAATCAAATTTCATGCATTAGTAAATGTATAAATTAATTACTAGGAGTATACTTTAAAAAATATTATCCAAAGTATTACAGAGACAGAACCGAAAAAGTTTAAAAATTTTGGAAAATACAGGACGAAAGAGGATGAAAAGCACAAAATTGGTTACACCATAAGATTTGTGTAAAAGATAAATATTCAAAAATCTAAAATGCACTGCAGACGAAAAGAAGTGTCTGAAAGAACACTATAGCTTATTTTAAAAGGAATGGATGAAAATGAAAATCAGAGCAAATTTTTGGTGCACCAAGTAAACAGGATAGTGATCCAAAACGAGTAACAGACCTAGATTACTTCGAAGGATGTGTAGTTTAAGGAGGATTTAAAGTTTTTGTGTTCAGGATAAAGGTGACCTTACAATATATAAATAACTAATTATTTTAAGAATAATCATTAATATTCAAGGTAGAAATCACCTTTAAACACAGTAGTGAGAGAATTGTGTTTAACAGGCCTTTTCACTAAAACAAATTGAAAAGCCCTATAGAAAAGGGCGACATTCATCCTAAAATCCCCAGTGGTGTTCAACAGCTTATGTAATTTCATCAACAATACTTGCAATTACGATTACATTAATATGAACAGATTTGTACAACTAATTCGTCCAGGTAGATTGTATGGACATTTATTTGCAAGGATGAGCAGCTTTTCTAACGAGTGTGTTATCCGAGTAGTAAATGAAATTTAGGCAACAATTAGCTTAATACTGTCCATAGCAAGAATGACAATGAAAAACAAAATAACGGAGCGTGGAGCGGAGAAGACATTATGAATATTAAAGAAGTGAAAACCCTTTTAAACAGTGGGATTATCCGAACCAACAGACAAAATGTATCAAACAGCATGTGTCTTCTCCCTTTTGCTACAGTAAGTAGAGAGAAAACGTAGGGCATCACGGCCTCGAAAAAGACTTCATTATTTTTCTAAGATACTGAAAATTTAGGTTTATGTAAAATCTGCACAGTTTAACATAGGTCAAGATCTGTTACATAAAACTCCCAGTGAGTACTTTTAAAAGTATTTTATCTCATTAAATAAAACTCAATGCCTGCTGCTCTCGAATGTATTAATTCAGGTACATTTCCCTCCAAATACGGGCGAGTGATTTTTGTCCAGCGTGGCATCTCTATATCCCGCAATAAGAATATGAGGGGAATAAAGGTTGACTTCCCAGCAGTTGCGTTATTTTAGGTTTATACTGTATATGTGTATAACAAAAATTAACGCCATATACTCACAGCGTATTCTCAGAACCTTCTTCTTAAAGGCTTGATTTGTATGTGCTATAAAATTAAGATAAGCATTTATAGTTAGGTATTATTTCTTTGCACATGTTTAGTTAATATATACAGACAAGCTTCATGCAACTGTTGCAATACTTGCAAAATACCATACTTAGGGAGGCTATACCACTTATAGATATATATGGATTCGAAGGGTTGCGTTCTTTAGATTGATGACATTTTTAGTAGTATGCTTCCTCATGATATATGTAGATGCAGGTTACATTCATGTGTTGATAGTACAATTAAATCGAATATTCATATAACTATCGTAATTACAAAAATAATAACACATTTCTGTAAAAACAACAGAGTCGTCCCAGCGGAACAAATATCACGCCTAGAGCCATCTATCGTCAGCAAGGAGTACTCGTTAGAAAGATTGTTTCTTTCATCATTTCTCCGTTAACATTACACTTCTGCAAGGAATTAATATCGCTAACGGAATGTCTCCCACATAGTACAGTACAAGCTCGAAATGCAGTGGTTTCGGATTTATCGCAGGTAGAAGTATGTTCCTGTCATAGGAGTCATTTAATTTTTAATTCGGAAAGTTGATGTAAAATTATTTAGAAAATAAATGTTCTAAAATATAATTTTCCCCACCCTCCATGTTCGATGACTTTGGCCACAGCTTTCTAAGAAGCTAATCATTGATAGAATGTTTCTTGGCCTTGTCTTTTGCATCAGCTCATATAATTTTGCTGAATGAAATCATTCATGCAAGTGGGAAAGGGAAGGGGGAGTGGGGTGACGTCGTTTGCATGCTAGGCACAGCCCTTGCTAATTTACATTAGCCATTTTTTTGCACAGCGTGTTGTTGAAGACAAATCTTATTTTGGAGCATGTTTAAGCCAATCAAATTTCATGCATTAGTAAATGTATAAATTAATTACAAGGAATACACTTTAAACATATTATCTAATATATTACAGAGACAGAGCCGATAAAGTTTTAAAATTTGGGAAAATACAGGACGAAAGACGATGAAAAGCACAAAATTGTTTACACCATAAGATTTGTGTTAAAGAAAAATATTCGAAAATCTAAATTGCACTACAGACGAAAAGAAGTGTCTGAAAGACAACTATAGCTTATTTTAAAAGGAATCGATCAAAATGAAAATCAGAGCAAATTTTTGGTGCACCAAGTAAACAGGTTAGTGATCCAAAACGAGTAACAGACCTAGATGACTTCGAAAAATGTGTAGTTGAAGGAGGATTTAAAGTTTTTGTGTTCAGGATAAAGGTGCTCCTACAATATATAAATAACTAATTATTTTAAGAATAATCATTAATATTTAAGGTAGAAATCACCCTTAAACAGAGTAGTGAGAGAATTGTGTTTAACAGGCATTTTCACTAAAACAAATTGAAAAGCCCTATAGAAAAGCGCGACATTCATCCTAAAAGTCCCCAGTGGTGTTCAACAGCTTATGTAATTTCATCAACAATACCTGCAATTACGATTACATTAATATGAACAGATATGTACAACTATTTCGTCCAGGTAGATTTTGTGGACATTTATTTTCAAGGATGAGCAGCTTTTCTAACGAGTGTGTTATCCGAGTATCAAATGAAATTTAGGCAACAATTAGCTTAATACTGTCCATAGCAAGAATGACAATGAAAAACAAAATCACGGAGAAGATGATAGTTGTGCAAATTACGTGGAGCGGAAGAAGACATTATGGATATTAGAGAAGTGAAAACCCTTTTAAACAGTGGGATTATCTGAACCAACAGACAAAATGTATCAAACAGCATGTGTCTTCTCCATTTTGCTACAGTAAGTAGAGAGAAAACGTAGGGCATCACGGCCTCGAAAAAAACTTAATTATTTTTCTAAGACACTGAAAATTTAGGTTTATGTAAAATCTGCACAGTGGAACATAGGTCAAGATCTGTTACATAAAACTCCCAGTGAGTACTTTTAAAAGTATTTTATCTCATTAAATAAAGCTCAATGCCTGCTGCTCTCGAGGTACATTTCCCTCCAAATACGTGCGAGTGATTTTTGTCCAGCGTGGCATCTCTATATCCCGCAATAAGAATATGAGCGGAATAAAGGTTGACTTCCCAGCAGTTGCGTTATTTTGGGTTTATACTGTATATGTTTATAACAAAAATTAACGCCATATACTCACAGCGTATTCTCAGAACCCTCTTCTTCAAAGGCTTGTTTTGTATGTGCTATAAAATTAAGATAAGCATTTATAGTTAGGTATTGTTTCTTTGCACATGTTTAGTTAATATATACTTAAAGCGGGCCCGTTATTACAGCAACTCCATATTCAGATTTTACCGTAAATACAAGATTCGAAAACTGCCTTAATAAAAAATTTGGTGGTTTTAGAAAATGCCTCTTCGCGTGTGTGTGTGTGTGTGTGTGTGTGTGTGTGTGTGTGTGTGTGTGTGTGTGTGTGTGTGTTTGTGTGTGTGAGGCCGAGGGAGAGGGAGAGAGAGAGATAGCATGTGTGTTTAGGCACGTAACAGATAAAAAAAGTAGTCGCAGTTCAGCGTCTTCAAAACCTTATACACGGAATTTGAAAACACGTTCGATTCTAAAATATCCCTTATCTGAAATTTTGTCGCTAACCATCAGTTTTACAAAAACATATTAAGTCATCATCACTAACCTCTCGTAAGTTTAGGGTAGCGTCTACACAAATAAAATTTGCATCTGGAATATTTTGGAGAGGGGAACCCTTAAATGCTGTACATTTTTAATGACAATTTTACATAATCTCGTAATTATTACATTTGTAATTTAATAAGTTAAATATAATTATTTAACCCACTCTTGTAATAATTGAAGTAACGACAAAATCTTACAGCACAAAGATATAGACGTCGCTAATACCCACAGCCAATATCAAGTTATGCTTTCGGAGAGTTTGTAATTGACGGAGTACTCTCTGTTTTAGGTTTGAATTCCCAATTATTATAGATTTATCAACTGTTCGATATTCATTGATGCTATGGTGTAAATGCAAATGCATCCTAATTTTATATCCATCACATAGTGACCAACCGAAGCTTACAGGATACACTCTATCCCCATTGTGACTAAAAGTAAGTATTCAAACTGCTACTGTAAACCCCTTTCTCCCTTAATATGAAGATAACTAGAAAATAACGATCTATAAGAACAATTGCTGAAGAACGCAAAGAGAAAATCCTGTGTACCGGACATACCAGATTTATTACATTAGCTTTTAAATTTGGCATTTGTATTTTTGTTGTTAGTCGGACAAGTGACGGAAACCATTTCTCATATTTGTCTTCCTCCTGCTTTTTGGTATACTTACATCCACATACCAAGAACAGCAGAGACGCCACTGGAAATAATGATCCGCAGTTTTATTCAGAAGTGTTCTAAGGGGAAAGTCTTTATTAAAATTTTCTCAAATGCAGTGTACAATAGTATGTCGTAATGCAAATAACGGATGTTGATTATATTTTAAACTCCACAGATGGCCATGCGACGCTAAATTAAAGTTTTTCATTGATTTAAGCCCGAGTTTCCTTCATTTCGGACGGTCAGTGTAAGGAAAGAAACTTCTCCTATATAACAAGTTTATCTAAGTGATTGAATGTTTTATATTCAAAATAGCTTCTTCAACCCAAACTTCTTTTGGATTTCTGGATATCACTGACGAAAGTTTAGAATAAATATTTGCATAATATTTTAATTATACAATTTTCTGCAGACGCCAGAGACACAGGGAACAACAAAGCTATACATTCGGTTTAAACAAGTGCCGTAATGGCTTGTCTGGAAATTGAATGTCATTTTGTATGAAAAAATTATAGAAATTTTTTCAGTTTGGCTCTATCCTGTCATAATGTGTCTTACACACGGCTAATGGAAAGAACAATTAATTTCCTTGAATTGTGCTTAATAGTGGTCCGAGCTGTAAAGCCAGGGCCTTAAAGTGCTTACAACACAGTAATGCGCCATTAAGGTAGATGTCTGTAATGTTAATGAGAACTTTTAGTGGTTTACCGGGAAAAACAGGGGTCAATTATTGAATTTACTATCATGCTGACACGTTGGCCATAGTAGCTCAATGGTTAAGAGAAGCCGGACGGAGACCTGAAGATCCGTGGTTTCAAATCCCTGCCATGGGTTGCAATTTTCAGTCTGACTCTTCCCCTTTGTGACCTACACACGGCTAGTGTGGAAGAACAAATAATCCCCAAAATACAGAACACATTAAACACCAGCGTTTATACTGGTGTGACGTCAATTAAATATTAAAGCACATTAGTAACGTTATTAACCCCACAGAAAGGTGAACCTTCAAATGTTGCACATTTTGAACATTGTGTGCATCGTTCCTAAAGTAACAAAACTTCCTAAATGTTGTGTGCCATATATGGTATTGACAAGATGATCAACTATTTTTTATTGTAATGCAGCTTAAATGAGATACATGGACAAAATGTTTTTCCACATCAACTGTAAGTATCAAGAATTTCATACTTGGAATGTCATGGGGTGCTGGCTGGCTGTGTATAGCCAGAAGATTTTTGCTGCGTGCCCACCCGTTATGGGTTTTACCGCAGGCAAGGTATACATTTCGGGATGTTGTAGGGTGAGATGTGGTTTTTTAGATTAATGGTGATCATACGAGATGAATATTAATTGCGTTTCGAAGGTTTCTGTTACTCACACAGAAATATTTTTTCAGATATCGCTCCTTGTAAACGATGGCTACTCTTTACTTTAACGTTATAAAGCGCTATTAAATACGGTCCTTAGGTAATTATCACAATTAGAAATTGTTATAGCGTTCCATAAATATTTACAAATTTTCTTCAGCCCAATAAATACGACACGTACAGCCATCTATCGGCAACAAGTAGCATTCGTTAGAACGACTTCTTTCTTTCATTATGCATCAACTAAATTTTCACTCCTGGAAGACAATCAATTTAGGTAAAGAAATATCTCGGATATAGTATATGATAACAACTGTATTTTAGTAGGGTACTTACCCTCTTAGCGTTTTCTCAGCCCGCTCTTCTGCAGAGACTTATTTCTGTATCGGCCGTTAGATTGAGATAAGCTTTTACGGAAATAACTTCATTACGCGTTTTCTCATCTACATATTTAGAATAGAGCATGTACTGCATTCCTTCCAGGAAATTTAAAATTCAAACATTAGCGTAAATTCAGGTTTTTGACTCTGAAACCAAAAATGGACGTACTTTGGAGGACTATGCGCGTGTACGTTCATGCTGAACACAATAGCTCATAAACGAGAAGCCTTTCGGTGTCCTCCAAGTTTGCCATAAAATCTATCCACTAACTATCCTCTACCTGAAGTTCTGAAGCCAAGCTTTATCATTTCAAAAACAGATTTAATCATCCCGATTAATTAATAGTAAATTTATGATAAGGTCTATAAAAACGAAACTTGTATCTGGAATATTTTATAGGGGGAAACTCCTGAAGCATTGTTCATTTTTCTCCACTTCTAGTAATAATTTAAACGTAAGTTACAGCACAAAAATATAGACGTCACTAACACCCACAGCTAACATGAAATTATACTTTTAGGTGTTTGTATCTTCGGAATGTTCTTTGTTATTGCTTTGAATTTTCCCATGCTTGTAGGATCATGACATGCTCGTTATTCGTTAATACTTTCGTCGCAATGTGAGTAGGTTGTAATTTTAAAGCCATCACAAAGTAACCAGCCAAAGGCTACAGTACAATACATTCCCGATGTAATTAGAAGTAGGTGTATAGTGAAATTCTTTCTGTAATCATTTTCTGCATTGATGTAAACATATGAATAAAATAAGGGTATTCAAAAGCAATTGTTTAAGAACGGAAAGAGAAAATCATGTCAGCCAGACACATTCAATTTTGAAATACGATTTTTAACTTTGCATTTCCATTTTGGTGCAGTCAGAGCGGCAGAAGTAGTTAAATAAGCCATTCTGGAAAGCGTTAAAATAAGTCACCATAACCTGCCTCTAAATATTTATGCACATTCTATGAAAAAATATAAGAACCACAACTATGAGAGCGGAGGAACAGGTGTAATGAAAGTAACACAATTGTCAGGATGGAGTCCCCAGAAATATTACCTATTTTGAATATTCGTAAGCACAGTCTCAGAAATTGACGGTATGCACATTGTAAACAGCTTTCAGCGCTGCAAAGACCTTATACTGTATTTTAATGACTGCATTTCTATATGTTGAATCCAAGATCCCAGTTTATACATAAGTAAATATTATATTGCTGTGATATGTACAAGGTTTCTAAATTCAGTCAAACAAGCTCCAAGTAACCCAAGCTATATTTGGAAAATACCATACTTAGGAAAGCTATACCACTTATACATATATATGGATTCGAAGTGTTGCGTTCCTTGGATTGATGACATTTTAGTAGCATGCTTCTTCATAATAATTGTAGATGCTGGTTACATTCATATGTTGATAGTACAATTAAATCGAAAATTCGTAAAACTATCGCAATTACAAAAATAATAACATATTTCTGTAAAAACAACAGAGTCGTCCCAGCGGAACAAATATCACACCTAGAGCCATCTATCGTCAGCAAGAAGCACTCGTTAGAAAGATTGTTTCTTTCATCATTTCTCCGTTAACATTACACTTCTGCAAGGAATTATTATCGCTAAAGGAATGTCTCCCACATAGTACAGTACAAGCTCGAAATGCAGTGGTTTCGGATTTATCGCAGGTAGAAGTATGTTCCTGTCATAGGAGAAATGTAATTTTTAATTCGGAAAGTTTATATAAAGGTATTTAGAAAACAAATGTTCTGAAATATAATTTTCCCCACCCTCCATGCTCGTTGACTTTGGCCACAGCTTTCTAAGAAGCTAATCATTGATAGAATGTTTCTTGGCCTTGTCTTTTGCATCAGCTCATATTATTATGCTGAGTGAAATCATTCATGCAAGTGTGAAAGGGAAGGGGGAGTGTGGTGACTCGTTTGCATGTTAGGCACTGCCCTTGCTAATTTACATTTGCCATTTTTTTGCACAGCGTGTTGTTGAAGACAAAACTTATTTTGGAGCATGTGTAAGCCAATCAAATTTCATGCATTAGTAAATGTATAAATTAATTACTAGGAGTATACTTTAAAAAATATTATCCAAAGTATTACAGAGACAGAACCGAAAAAGTTTTAAAATTTTGGAAAATACAGGACGAAAGAGGATGAAAAGCACAAAATTGGTTACACCATAAGATTTGTGTAAAAGAAAAATATTCAAAAATCTAAAATGCACTGCAGACGAAAAGAAGTGTCTGAAAGAACACTATAGCTTATTTTAAAAGGAATGGATGAAAATGAAAATCAGAGCAAATTTTTGGTGCACCAAGTAAACAGGATAGTGATCCAAAACGAGTAACAGACCTAGATTACTTCGAAAGATGTGTAGTTTAAGGAGGATTTAAAGTTTTTGTGTTCAGGATAAACGTGCCCTTACAATATATAAATAACTAATTATTTTAAGAATAATCATTAATATTCAAGGTAGAAATCACCTTTAAACAGAGTAGTGAGAGAATTGTGTTTAACAGGCATTTTCACTAAAACAAATTGAAAAGCCCTATAGAAAAGCGCGACATTCATCCTAAAAGTCCCCAGTGGTGTTCAACAGCTTATGTAATTTCATCAACAATACCTGCAATTACGATTACATTAATATGAACAGATTTGTACAACTAATTCATCCAGGTAGATTGTGTGGACATTTATTTGCAAGGATGAGCAGCTTTTCTAACGAGTGTGTTATCCGAGTAGTAAATGAAATTTAGGCAACTATTAGCTTAATACTGTCCATAGCAAAAATGACAATGAAAAACAAAATAACGGAGAAGATGATAGTTGTGCAAATTACGTGGAGCGGAAGAAGACATTATGAATATTAAAGAAGTGAAAACCCTTTTAAACAGTGGGATTATCCGAACCAACAGACAAAATGTATCAAACAGCATGTGTCTTCTCCATTTTGCTACAGTAAGTAGAGAGAAAACGTAGGGCATCACGGCCTCGAAAAAAAACTTAATTATTTTTCTAAGACACTGAAAATTTAGGTTTATGTAAAATCTGCACAGTGGAACATAGATCAAGATCTGTTACATAAAACTCCCAGTGAGTACTTTTAAATGTATTTTATCTCATTAAATAAAACTCAATGCCTGCTGCTCTCGAATGTATTAATTCAGGTACATTTCCCTCCAAATACGTGCGAGTGATTTTTGTCCAGCGTGGCATCTCTATATCCCGCAATAAGAATATGAGGGGAATAAAGGTTGACTTCCCAGCAGTTGCGTTATTTTAGGTTTATACTGTATATGTTTATAACAAAAATTAACGCCATATACTCACAGCGTATTCGCAGAACCTTCTTCTTCAAAGGCTTGTTTTGTATGTGCTATAAAATTAAGATAAGCATTTATAGTTAGGTATTATTTCTTTGCACATGTTTAGTTAATATATACAGACAAGCTTCATGCACCTGTTGCAAGATTTGCAAAATACCATACTTAGGGAGGCTATACCACTTATAGATATATATGGATTCGAAGGGTTGCGTTCTTTAGATTGATGACATTTTTAGTAGTATGCTTCCTCATGATATATGTAGATGCAGGTTACATTCATGTGTTGATAGTACAATTAAATCGAATATTCATATAACTATCGTAATTACAAAAATAATAACACATTTCTGTAAAAACAACAGAGTCGTCCCAGCGGAACAAATATCACGCCTAGAGCCATCTATCGTCAGCAAGGAGTACTCGTTAGAAAGATTGTTTCTTTCATCATTTCTCCGTTAACATTACACTTCTGCAAGGAATTAATATCGCTAACGGAATGTCTCCCACATAGTACAGTACAAGCTCGAAATGCAGTGGTTTCGGATTTATCGCAGGTAGAAGTATGTTCCTGTCATAGGAGTCATTTAATTTTTAATTCGGAAAGTTGATGTAAAAGTATTTAGAAAATAAATGTTCTAAAATATAATTTTCCCCACCCTCCATGTTCGATGACTTTGGCCACAGCTTTCTAAGAAGCTAATCATTGATAGAATGATTCTTGGCCTTGTCTTTTGCATCAGCTCATATAATTTTGCTGAATGAAATCATTAATGCAAGTGGGAAAGGGAAGGGGGAGTGGGGTGACGTCGTTTGCATGTTAGGCACTGCCCTTGCTAATTTACATTAGCCATTTTTTTGCACAGCGTGTTGTTGAAGACAAATCTTATTTTGGAGCATGTTTAAGCCAATCAAATTTCATGCATTAGTAAATGTATAAACTAATTACAAGGAATACACTTTAAACATATTATCTAATATATTACAGAGACAGAGCCGATAAAGTTTTAAAATTTGGGAAAATACAGGACGAAAGACGATGAAAAGCACAAAATTGTTTACACCATAAGATTTGTGTTAAAGAAAAATATTCGAAAATCTAAATTGCACTACAGACGAAAAGAAGTGTCTGAAAGACAACTATAGCTTATTTTAAAAGGAATCGATCAAAATGAAAATCAGAGCAAATTTTTGGTGCACCAATTAAACAGGTTAGTGATCCAAAACGAGTAACAGACCTAGATGACTTCGAAAAATGTGTAGTTGAAGGAGGATTTAAAGTTTTTGTGTTCAGGATAAAGGTGCTCCTACAATATATAAATAACTAATTATTTTAAGAATAATCATTAATATTCAAGGTAGAAATCACCCTTAAACAGAGTAGTGAGAGAATTGTGTTTAACAGGCATTTTCACTAAAACAAATTGAAAAGCCCTATAGAAAAGCGCGACATTCATCCTAAAAGTCCCCAGTGGTGTTCAACAGCTTATGTAATTTCATCAACAATACCTGCAATTACGATTACATTAATATGAACAGATTTGTACAACTATTTCGTCCAGGTAGATTGTGTGGACATTTATTTTCAAGGATGAGCAGCTTTTCTAACGAGTGTGTTATCCGAGTATCAAATGAAATTTAGGCAACAATTAGCTTAATACTGTCCATAGCAAGAATGACAATGAAAAACAAAATAACGGAGAAGATGATAGTTGTGCAAATTACGTGGAGCGGAAGAAGACATTATGGATATTAAAGAAGTGAAAACCCTTTTAAACAGTGGGATTATCTGAACCAACAGACAAAATGTATCAAACAGCATGTGTCTTCTCCATTTTGCTACAGTAAGTAGAGAGAAAACGTAGGGCATCACGGCCTCGAAAAAAACTTAATTATTTTTCTAAGACACTGAAAATTTAGGTTTATGTAAAATCTGCACAGTGGAACATAGGTCAAGATCTGTTACATAAAACTCCCAGTGAGTACTTTTAAAAGTATTTTATCTCATTAAATAAAGCTCAATGCCTGCTGCTCTCGAGGTACATTTCCCTCCAAATACGTGCGAGTGATTTTTGTCCAGCGTGGCATCTCTATATACCGCAATAAGAATATGAGCGGAATAAAGGTTGACTTCCCAGCAGTTGCGTTATTTTGGGTTTATACTGTATATGTTTATAACAAAAATTAACGCCATATACTCACAGCGTATTCTCAGAACCCTCTTCTTCAAAGGCTTGTTTTGTATGTGCTATAAAATTAAGATAAGCATTTATAGTTAAGTATTGTTTCTTTGCACATGTTTAGTTAATACATACTTAAAGCGGGCCCGTTATTACAGCAACTCCATATTCAGATTTTACCGTAAATACAAGATTCGAAAACTGCCTTAATAAAAAATTTGGTGGTTTTAGAAAATGCCTCTTCGTGTGTGTGTGTGTGTGTGTGTGTGTGTGTGTGTGTGTGTGTGTGTGTGTGTGTGTGTGTGAGGCCGAGGGAGAGGGAGAGAGAGAGATAGCATGTGTGTTTAGGCACGTAACAGATAAAAAAAGTAGTCGCAGTTCAGCGTCTTCAAAACCTTATACACGGAATTTGAAAACACGTTCGATTCTAAAATATCCCTTATCTGAAATTTTGTCGCTAACCATCAGTTTTACAAAAACATATTAAGTCATCATCACTAACCTCTCGTAAGTTTAGGGTAGCGTCTACACAAATAAAATTTGCATCTGGAATATTTTGGAGAGGGGAACCCTTAAATGCTGTACATTTTTAATGACAATTTTACATAATCTCGTAATTATTACATTTGTAATTTAATAAGTTAAATATAATTATTTAACCCACTCTTGTAATAATTGAAGTAACGACAAAATCTTACAGCACAAAGATATAGACGTCGCTAATACCCACAGCCAATATCAAGTTATGCTTTCGGAGAGTTTGTAATTGACGGAGTACTCTCTGTTTTAGGTTTGAATTCCCAATTATTATAGATTTATCAACTGTTCGATATTCATTGATGCTATGGTGTAAATGCAAATGCATCCTAATTTTATATCCATCACATAGTGACCAACCGAAGCTTACAGGATACACTCTATCCCCATTGTGACTAAAAGTAAGTATTCAAACTGCTACTGTAAACCCCTTTCTCCCTTAATATGAAGATAACTAGAAAATAACGATCTATAAGAACAATTGCTGAAGAACGCAAAGAGAAAATCCTGTGTACCGGACATACCAGATTTATTACATTAGCTTTTAAATTTGGCATTTGTATTTTTGTTGTTAGTCGGACAAGTGACGGAAACCATTTCTCATATTTGTCTTCCTCCTGCTTTTTGGTATACTTACATCCACATACCAAGAACAGCAGAGACGCCACTGGAAATAATGATCCGCAGTTTTATTCAGAAGTGTTCTAAGGGGAAAGTCTTTATTAAAATTTTCTCAAATGCAGTGTACAATAGTATGTCGTAATGCAAATAACGGATGTTGATTATATTTTAAACTCCACAGATGGCCATGCGACGCTAATTTAAAGTTTTTCATTGATTTAAGCCCGAGTTTCCTTCATTTCGGACGGTCAGTGTAAGGAAAGAAACTTCTCCTATATAACAAGTTTATCTAAGTGATTGAATGTTTTATATTCAAAATAGCTTCTTCAACCCAAACTTCTTTTGGATTTCTGGATATCACTGACGAAAGTTTAGAATAAATATTTGCATAATATTTTAATTATACAATTTTCTGCAGACGCCAGAGACACAGGGAACAACAAAGCTATACATTCGGTTTAAACAAGTGCCGTAATGGCTTGTCTGGAAATTGAATGTCATTTTGTATGAAAAAATTATAGAAATTTTTTCAGTTTGGCTCTATCCTGTCATAATGTGTCTTACACACGGCTAATGGAAAGAACAATTAATTTCCTTGAATTGTGCTTAATAGTGGTCCGAGCTGTAAAGCCAGGGCCTTAAAGTGCTTACAACACAGTAATGCGCCATTAAGGTAGATGTCTGTAATGTTAATGAGAACTTTTAGTGGTTTACCGGGAAAAACAGGGGTCAATTATTGAATTTACTATCATGCTGACACGTTGGCCATAGTAGCTCAATGGTTAAGAGAAGCCGGACGGAGACCTGAAGATCCGTGGTTTCAAATCCCTGCCATGGGTTGCAATTTTCAGTCTGACTCTTCCCCTTTGTGACCTACACACGGCTAGTGTGGAAGAACAAATAATCCCCAAAATACAGAACACATTAAACACCAGCGTTTATACTGGTGTGACGTCAATTAAATATTAAAGCACATTAGCAACGTTATTAACCCCACAGAAAGGTGAACCTACAAATGTTGCACATTTTGAACATTGTGTGCATCGTTCCTAAAGTAACAAAACTTCCTAAATGTTGTGTGCCATATATGGTATTGACAAGATGATCAACTATTTTTTATTGTAATGCAGCTTAAATGAGATACATGGACAAAATGTTTTTCCACATCAACTGTAAGTATCAAGAATTTCATACTTGGAATGTCATGGGGTGCTGGCTGGCTGTGTATAGCCAGAAGATTTTTGCTGCGTGCCCACCCGTTATGGGTTTTACCGCAGGCAAGGTATACATTTCGGGATGTTGTAGGGTGAGATGTGGTTTTTTAGATTAATGGTGATCATACGAGATGAATATTAATTGCGTTTCGAAGGTTTCTGTTACTCACACAGAAATATTTTTTCAGATATCGCTCCTTGTAAACGATGGCTACTCTTTACTTTAACGTTATAAAGCGCTATTAAATACGGTCCTTAGGTAATTATCACAATTAGAAATTGTTATAGCGTTCCATAAATATTTACAAATTTTCTTCAGCCCAATAAATACGACACGTACAGCCATCTATCGGCAACCAGTAGCATTCGTTAGAACGACTTCTTTCTTTCATTATGCATCAACTAAATTTTCACTCCTGGAAGACAATCAATTTAGGTAAAGAAATATCTCGGATATAGTATATGATAACAACTGTATTTTAGTAGGGTACTTACCCTCTTAGCGTTTTCTCAGCCCGCTCTTCTGCAGAGACTTATTTCTGTATCGGCCGTTAGATTGAGATAAGCTTTTACGGAAATAACTTCATTACGCGTTTTCTCATCTACATATTTAGAATAGAGCATGTACTGCATTCCTTCCAGGAAATTTAAAATTCAAACATTAGCGTAAATTCAGGTTTTTGACTCTGAAACCAAAAATGGACGTACTTTGGAGGACTATGCGCGTGTACGTTCATGCTGAACACAATAGCTCATAAACGAGAAGCTTTTCGGTGTCCTCCAAGTTTGCCATAAAATCTATCCCCTAACTATCCTCTACCTGAAGTTCTGAAGCCAAGCTTTATCATTTCAAAAACAGATTTAATCATCCCGATTAATTAATAGTAAATTTATGATAAGGTCTATAAAAACGAAACTTGTATCTGGAATATTTTATAGGGGGAAACTCCTGAAGCATTGTTCATTTTTCTCCACTTCTAGTAATAATTTAAACGTAAGTTACAGCACAAAAATATAGACGTCACTAACACCCACAGCTAACATGAAACTATACTTTTAGGTGTTTGTATCTTCGGAATGTTCTTTGTTATTGCTTTGAATTTTCCCATGCTTGTAGGATCATGACATGCTCGTTATTCGTTAATACTTTCGTCGCAATGTGAGTAGGTTGTAATTTTAAAGCCATCACAAAGTAACCAGCCAAAGGCTACAGTACAATACATTCCCGATGTAATTAGAAGAAGGTGTATAGTGAAATTCTTTCTGTAATCATTTTCTGCATTGATGTAAACATATGAATAAAATAAGGGTATTCAAAAGCAATTGTTTAAGAACGGAAAGAGAAAATCATGTCAGCCAGACACATTCAATTTTGAAATACGATTTTTAACTTTGCATTTCCATTTTGGTGCAGTCAGAGCGGCAGAAGTAGTTAAATAAGCCATTCTGGAAAGCGTTAAAATAAGTCACCATAACCTGCCTCTAAATATTTATGCACATTCTATGAAAAAATATAAGAACCACAACTATGAGAGCGGAGGAACAGGTGTAATGAAAGTAACACAATTGTCAGGATGGAGTCCCCAGAAATATTACCTATTTTGAATATTCGTAAGCACAGTCTCAGAAATTGACGGTATGCACATTATAAACAGCTTTCAGCGCTGCAAAGACCTTATACCGTATTTTAATGGCTGCATTTCTATATGTTGAATCCAAGATCTCAGTTTATACATAAGTAAATATTATATTGCTGTGATATGTACAAGGTTTCTAAATTCAGTCAAACAAGCTCCAAGTAACCCAAGCTATATTTGGAAAATACCATACTTAGGAAAGCTATACCACTTATACATATATATGGATTCTAAGTGTTGCGTTCCTTGGATTGATGACATTTTAGTAGCATGCTTCTTCATAATAATTGTAGATGCTGGTTACATTCATATGTTGATAGTACAATTAAATCGAAAATTCGTAAAACTATCGCAATTACAAAAATAATAACATATTTCTGTAAAAACAACAGAGTCGTCCCAACGGAACAAATATCACACCTAGAGCCATCTATCGTCAGCAAGAAGCACTCGTTAGAAAGATTGTTTCTTTCATCATTTCTCCGTTAACATTACACTTCTGCAAGGAATTATTATCGCTAAAGGAATGTCTCCCACATAGTACAGTACAAGCTCGAAATGCAGTGGTTTCGGATTTATCGCAGGTAGAAGTATGTTCCTGTCATAGGAGAAATGTAATTTTTAATTCGGAAAGTTTATATAAAGGTATTTAGAAAACAAATGTTCTGAAATATAATTTTCCCCACCCTCCATGCTCGTTGACTTTGGCCACAGCTTTCTAAGAAGCTAATCATTGATAGAATGTTTCTTGGCCTTGTCTTTTGCATCAGCTCATATTATTATGCTGAGTGAAATCATTCATGCAAGTGTGAAAGGGAAGGGGGAGTGTGGTGACTCGTTTGCATGTTAGGCACTGCCCTTGCTAATTTACATTTGCCATTTTTTTGCACAGCGTGTTGTTGAAGACAAAACTTATTTTGGAGCATGTGTAAGCCAATCAAATTTCATGCATTAGTAAATGTATAAATTAATTACTAGGAGTATACTTTAAAAAATATTATCCAAAGTATTACAGAGACAGAACCGAAAAAGTTTTAAAATTTTGGAAAATACAGGACGAAAGAGGATGAAAAGCACAAAATTGGTTACACCATAAGATTTGTGTAAAAGAAAAATATTCAAAAATCTAAAATGCACTGCAGACGAAAAGAAGTGTCTGAAAGAACACTATAGCTTATTTTAAAAGGAATGGATGAAAATGAAAATCAGAGCAAATTTTTGGTGCACCAAGTAAACAGGATAGTGATCCAAAACGAGTAACAGACCTAGATTACTTCGAAAGATGTGTAGTTTAAGGAGGATTTAAAGTTTTTGTGTTCAGGATAAAGGTGCCCTTACAATATATAAATAACTAATTATTTTAAGAATAATCATTAATATTCAAGGTAGAAATCACCTTTAAACAGAGTAGTGAGAGAATTGTGTTTAACAGGCATTTTCACTAAAACAAATTGAAAAGCCCTATAGAAAAGCGCGACATTCATCCTAAAAGTCCCCAGTGGTGTTCAACAGCTTATGTAATTTCATCAACAATACCTGCAATTACGATTACATTAATATGAACAGATTTGTACAACTAATTCATCCAGGTAGATTGTGTGGACATTTATTTGCAAGGATGAGCAGCTTTTCTAACGAGTGTGTTATCCGAGTAGTAAATGAAATTTAGGCAACTATTAGCTTAATACTGTCCATAGCAAAAATGACAATGAAAAACAAAATAACGGAGAAGATGATAGTTGTGCAAATTACGTGGAGCGGAAGAAGACATTATGAATATTAAAGAAGTGAAAACCCTTTTAAACAGTGGGATTATCCGAACCAACAGACAAAATGTATCAAACAGCATGTGTCTTCTCCATTTTGCTACAGTAAGTAGAGAGAAAACGTAGGGCATCACGGCCTCGAAAAAAACTTAATTATTTTTCTAAGACACTGAAAATTTAGGTTTATGTAAAATCTGCACAGTGGAACATAGATCAAGATCTGTTACATAAAACTCCCAGTGAGTACTTTTAAAAGTATTTTATCTCATTAAATAAAACTCAATGCCTGCTGCTCTCGAATGTATTAATTCAGGTACATTTCCCTCCAAATACGTGCGAGTGATTTTTGTCCAGCGTGGCATCTCTATATCCCGCAATAAGAATATGAGGGGAATAAAGGTTGACTTCCCAGCAGTTGCGTTATTTTAGGTTTATACTGTATATGTCTATAACAAAAATTAACGCCATATACTCACAGCGTATTCTCAGAACCTTCTTCTTCAAAGGCTTGTTTTGTATGTGCTATAAAATTAAGATAAGCATTTATAGTTAGGTATTATTTCTTTGCACATGTTTAGTTAATATATACAGACAAGCTTCATGCAACTGTTGCAAGATTTGCAAAATACCATACTTAGGGAGGCTATACCACTTATAGATATATATGGATTCGAAGGGTTGCGTTCTTTAGATTGATGACATTTTTAGTAGTATGCTTCCTCATGATATATGTAGATGCAGGTTACATTCATGTGTTGATAGTACAATTAAATCGAATATTCATATAACTATCGTAATTACAAAAATAATAACACATTTCTGTAAAAACAACAGAGTCGTCCCAGCGGAACAAATATCACGCATAGAGCCATCTATCGTCAGCAAGGAGTACTCGTTAGAAAGATTGTTTCTTTCATCATTTCTCCGTTAACATTACACTTCTGCAAGGAATTAATATCGCTAACGGATGGCTCCCACATAGTACAGTACAAGCTCGAAATGCAGTGGTTTCGGATTTATCGCAGGTAGAAGTATGTTCCTGTCATAGGAGTCATTTAATTTTTAATTCGGAAAGTTGATGTAAAAGTATTTAGAAAATAAATGTTCTAAAATATAATTTTCCCCACCCTCCATGTTCGATGACTTTGGCCACAGCTTTCTAAGAAGCTAATCATTGATAGAATGATTCTTGGCCTTGTCTTTTGCATCAGCTCATATAATTTTGCTGAATGAAATCATTAATGCAAGTGGGAAAGGGAAGGGGGAGTGGGGTGACGTCGTTTGCATGTTAGGCACTGCCCTTGCTAATTTACATTAGCCATTTTTTTGCACAGCGTGTTGTTGAAGACAAATCTTATTTTGGAGCATGTTTAAGCCAATCAAATTTCATGCATTAGTAAATGTATAAACTAATTACAAGGAATACACTTTAAACATATTATCTAATATATTACAGAGACAGAGCCGATAAAGTTTTAAAATTTGGGAAAATACAGGACGAAAGACGATGAAAAGCACAAAATTGTTTACACCATAAGATTTGTGTTAAAGAAAAATATTCGAAAATCTAAATTGCACTACAGACGAAAAGAAGTGTCTGAAAGACAACTATAGCTTATTTTAAAAGGAATCGATCAAAATGAAAATCAGAGCAAATTTTTGGTGCACCAAGTAAACAGGTTAGTGATCCAAAACGAGTAACAGACCTAGATGACTTCGAAAAATGTGTAGTTGAAGGAGGATTTAAAGTTTTTGTGTTCAGGATAAAGGTGCTCCTACAATATATAAATAACTAATTATTTTAAGAATAATCATTAATATTCAAGGTAGAAATCACCCTTAAACAGAGTAGTGAGAGAATTGTGTTTAACAGGCATTTTCACTAAAACAAATTGAAAAGCCCTATAGAAAAGCGCGACATTCATCCTAAAAGTCCCCAGTGGTGTTCAACAGCTTATGTAATTTCATCAACAATACCTGCAATTACGATTACATTAATATGAACAGATTTGTACAACTATTTCGTCCAGGTAGATTTTGTGGACATTTATTTTCAAGGATGAGCAGCTTTTCTAACGAGTGTGTTATCCGAGTATCAAATGAAATTTAGGCAACAATTAGCTTAATACTGTCCATAGCAAGAATGACAATGAAAAACAAAATAACGGAGAAGATGATAGTTGTGCAAATTACGTGGAGCGGAAGAAGACATTATGGATATTAAAGAAGTGAAAACCCTTTTAAACAGTGGGATTATCTGAACCAACAGACAAAATGTATCAAACAGCATGTGTCTTCTCCATTTTGCTACAGTAAGTAGAGAGAAAACGTAGGGCATCACGGCCTCGAAAAAAACTTAATTATTTTTCTAAGACACTGAAAATTTAGGTTTATGTAAAATCTGCACAGTGGAACATAGGTCAAGATCTGTTACATAAAACTCCCAGTGAGTACTTTTAAAAGTATTTTATCTCATTAAATAAAGCTCAATGCCTGCTGCTCTCGAGGTACATTTCCCTCCAAATACGTGCGAGTGATTTTTGTCCAGCGTGGCATCTCTATATACCGCAATAAGAATATGAGCGGAATAAAGGTTGACTTCCCAGCAGTTGCGTTATTTTGGGTTTATACTGTATATGTTTATAACAAAAATTAACGCCATATACTCACAGCGTATTCTCAGAACCCTCTTCTTCAAAGGCTTGTTTTGTATGTGCTATAAAATTAAGATAAGCATTTATAGTTAAGTATTGTTTCTTTGCACATGTTTAGTTAATACATACTTAAAGCGGGCCCGTTATTACAGCAACTCCATATTCAGATTTTACCGTAAATACAAGATTCGAAAACTGCCTTAATAAAAAATTTGGTGGTTTTAGAAAATGCCTCTTCGTGTGTGTGTGTGTGTGTGTGTGTGTGTGTGTGTGTGTGTGTGTGTGTGTGTGTGTGTGAGGCCGAGGGAGAGGGAGAGAGAGAGATAGCATGTGTGTTTAGGCACGTAACAGATAAAAAAAGTAGTCGCAGTTCAGCGTCTTCAAAACCTTATACACGGAATTTGAAAACACGTTCGATTCTAAAATATCCCTTATCTGAAATTTTGTCGCTAACCATCAGTTTTACAAAAACATATTAAGTCATCATCACTAACCTCTCGTAAGTTTAGGGTAGCGTCTACACAAATAAAATTTGCATCTGGAATATTTTGGAGAGGGGAACCCTTAAATGCTGTACATTTTTAATGACAATTTTACATAATCTCGTAATTATTACATTTGTAATTTAATAAGTTAAATATAATTATTTAACCCACTCTTGTAATAATTGAAGTAACGACAAAATCTTACAGCACAAAGATATAGACGTCGCTAATACCCACAGCCCATATCAAGTTATGCTTTCGGAGAGTTTGTAATTGACGGAGTACTCTCTGTTTTAGGTTTGAATTCCCAATTATTATAGATTTATCAACTGTTCGATATTCATTGATGCTATGGTGTAAATGCAAATGCATCCTAATTTTATATCCATCACATAGTGACCAACCGAAGCTTACAGGATACACTCTATCCCCATTGTGACTAAAAGTAAGTATTCAAACTGCTACTGTAAACCCCTTTCTCCCTTAATATGAAGATAACTAGAAAATAACGATCTATAAGAACAATTGCTGAAGAACGCAAAGAGAAAATCCTGTGTACCGGACATACCAGATTTATTACATTAGCTTTTAAATTTGGCATTTGTATTTTTGTTGTTAGTCGGACAAGTGACGGAAACCATTTCTCATATTTGTCTTCCTCCTGCTTTTTGGTATACTTACATCCACATACCAAGAACAGCAGAGACGCCACTGGAAATAATGATCCGCAGTTTTATTCAGAAGTGTTCTAAGGGGAAAGTCTTTATTAAAATTTTCTCAAATGCAGTGTACAATAGTATGTCGTAATGCAAATAACGGATGTTGATTATATTTTAAACTCCACAGATGGCCATGCGACGCTAATTTAAAGTTTTTCATTGATTTAAGCCCGAGTTTCCTTCATTTCGGACGGTCAGTGTAAGGAAAGAAACTTCTCCTATATAACAAGTTTATCTAAGTGATTGAATGTTTTATATTCAAAATAGCTTCTTCAACCCAAACTTCTTTTGGATTTCTGGATATCACTGACGAAAGTTTAGAATAAATATTTGCATAATATTTTAATTATACAATTTTCTGCAGACGCCAGAGACACAGGGAACAACAAAGCTATACATTCGGTTTAAACAAGTGCCGTAATGGCTTGTCTGGAAATTGAATGTCATTTTGTATGAAAAAATTATAGAAATTTTTTCAGTTTGGCTCTATCCTGTCATAATGTGTCTTACACACGGCTAATGGAAAGAACAATTAATTTCCTTGAATTGTGCTTAATAGTGGTCCGAGCTGTAAAGCCAGGGCCTTAAAGTGCTTACAACACAGTAATGCGCCATTAAGGTAGATGTCTGTAATGTTAATGAGAACTTTTAGTGGTTTACCGGGAAAAACAGGGGTCAATTATTGAATTTACTATCATGCTGACACGTTGGCCATAGTAGCTCAATGGTTAAGAGAAGCCGGACGGAGACCTGAAGATCCGTGGTTTCAAATCCCTGCCATGGGTTGCAATTTTCAGTCTGACTCTTCCCCTTTGTGACCTACACACGGCTAGTGTGGAAGAACAAATAATCCCCAAAATACAGAACACATTAAACACCAGCGTTTATACTGGTGTGACGTCAATTAAATATTAAAGCACATTAGCAACGTTATTAACCCCACAGAAAGGTGAACCTTCAAATGTTGCACATTTTGAACATTGTGTGCATCGTTCCTAAAGTAACAAAACTTCCTAAATGTTGTGTGCCATATATGGTATTGACAAGATGATCAACTATTTTTTATTGTAATGCAGCTTAAATGAGATACATGGACAAAATGTTTTTCCACATCAACTGTAAGTATCAAGAATTTCATACTTGGAATGTCATGGGGTGCTGGCTGGCTGTGTATAGCCAGAAGATTTTTGCTGCGTGCCCACCCGTTATGGGTTTTACCGCAGGCAAGGTATACATTTCGGGATGTTGTAGGGTGAGATGTGGTTTTTTAGATTAATGGTGATCATACGAGATGAATATTAATTGCGTTTCGAAGGTTTCTGTTACTCACACAGAAATAGTTTTTCAGATATCGCTCCTTGTAAACGATGGCTACTCTTTACTTTAACGTTATAAAGCGCTATTAAATACGGTCCTTAGGTAATTATCACAATTAGAAATAGTTATAGCGTTCCATAAATATTTACAAATATTCTTCAGCCCAATAAATACGACACGTACAGCCATCTATCGGCAACAAGTAGCATTCGTTAGAACGACTTCTTTCTTTCATTATGCATCAACTAAATTTTCACTCCTGGAAGACAATCAATTTAGGTAAAGAAATATCTCGGATATAGTATATGATAACAACTGTATTTTAGTAGGGTACTTACCCTCTTAGCGTTTTCTCAGCCCGCTCTTCTGCAGAGACTTATTTCTGTATCGGCCGTTAGATTGAGATAAGCTTTTACGGAAATAACTTCATTACGCGTTTTCTCATCTACATATTTAGAATAGAGCATGTACTGCATTCCTTCCAGGAAATTTAAAATTCAAACATTAGCGTAAATTCAGGTTTTTGACTCTGAAACCGAAAATGGACGTACTTTGGAGGACTATGCGCGTGTACGTTCATGCTGAACACAATAGCTCATAAACGAGAAGCCTTTCGGTGTCCTCCAAGTTTGCCATAAAATCTATCCACTAACTATCCTCTACCTGAAGTTCTGAAGCCAAGCTTTATCATTTCAAAAACAGATTTAATCATCCCGATTAATTAATAGTAAATTTATGATAAGGTCTATAAAAACGAAACTTGTATCTGGAATATTTTATAGGGGGAAACTCCTGAAGCATTGTTCATTTTGCTCCACTTCTAGTAATAATTTAAACGTAAGTTACAGCACAAAAATATAGACGTCACTAACACCCACAGCTAACATGAAACTATACTTTTAGGTGTTTGTATCTTCGGAATGTTCTTTGTTATTGCTTTGAATTTTCCCATGCTTGTAGGATCATGACATGCTCGTTATTCGTTAATACTTTCGTCGCAATGTGAGTAGGTTGTAATTTTAAAGCCATCACAAAGTAACCAGCCAAAGGCTACAGTACAATACATTCCCGATGTAATTAGAAGTAGGTGTATAGTGAAATTCTTTCTGTAATCATTTTCTGCATTGATGTAAACATATGAATAAAATAAGGGTATTCAAAAGCAATTGTTTAAGAACGGAAAGAGAAAATCATGTCAGCCAGACACATTCAATTTTGAAATACGATTTTTAACTTTGCATTTCCATTTTGGTGCAGTCAGAGCGGCAGAAGTAGTTAAATAAGCCATTCTGGAAAGCGTTAAAATAAGTCACCATAACCTGCCTCTAAATATTTATGCACATTCTATGAAAAAATATAAGAACCACAACTATGAGAGCGGAGGAACAGGTGTAATGAAAGTAACACAATTGTCAGGATGGAGTCCCCAGAAATATTACCTATTTTGAATATTCGTAAGCACAGTCTCAGAAATTGACGGTATGCACATTGTAAACAGCTTTCAGCGCTGCAAAGACCTTATACCGTATTTTAATGGCTGCATTTCTATATGTTGAATCCAAGATCCCAGTTTATACATAAGTAAATATTATATTGCTGTGATATGTACAAGGTTTCTAAATTCAGTCAAACAAGCTCCAAGTAACCCAAGCTATATTTGGAAAATACCATACTTAGGAAAGCTATACCACTTATACATATATATGGATTCGAAGTGTTGCGTTCCTTGGATTGATGACATTTTAGTAGCATGCTTCTTCATAATAATTGTAGATGCTGGTTACATTCATATGTTGATAGTACAATTAAATCGAAAATTCGTAAAACTATCGCAATTACAAAAATAATAACATATTTCTGTAAAAACAACAGAGTCGTCCCAACGGAACAAATATCACACCTAGAGCCATCTATCGTCAGCAAGAAGCACTCGTTAGAAAGATTGTTTCTTTCATCATTTCTCCGTTAACATTACACTTCTGCAAGGAATTATTATCGCTAAAGGAATGTCTCCCACATAGTACAGTACAAGCTCGAAATGCAGTGGTTTCGGATTTATCGCAGGTAGAAGTATGTTCCTGTCATAGGAGAAATGTAATTTTTAATTCGGAAAGTTTATATAAAGGTATTTAGAAAACAAATGTTCTGAAATATAATTTTCCCCACCCTCCATGCTCGTTGACTTTGGCCACAGCTTTCTAAGAAGCTAATCATTGATAGAATGTTTCTTGGCCTTGTCTTTTGCATCAGCTCATATTATTATGCTGAGTGAAATCATTCATGCAAGTGTGAAAGGGAAGGGGGAGTGTGGTGACTCGTTTGCATGTTAGGCACTGCCCTTGCTAATTTACATTTGCCATTTTTTTGCACAGCGTGTTGTTGAAGACAAAACTTATTTTGGAGCATGTGTAAGCCAATCAAATTTCATGCATTAGTAAATGTATAAATTAATTACTAGGAGTATACTTTAAAAAATATTATCCAAAGTATTACAGAGACAGAACCGAAAAAGTTTTAAAATTTTGGAAAATACAGGACGAAAGAGGATGAAAAGCACAAAATTGGTTACACCATAAGATTTGTGTAAAAGAAAAATATTCAAAAATCTAAAATGCACTGCAGACGAAAAGAAGTGTCTGAAAGAACACTATAGCTTATTTTAAAAGGAATGGATGAAAATGAAAATCAGAGCAAATTTTTGGTGCACCAAGTAAACAGGATAGTGATCCAAAACGAGTAACAGACCTAGATTACTTCGAAAGATGTGTAGTTTAAGGAGGATTTAAAGCTTTTGTGTTCAGGATAAAGGTGCCCTTACAATATATAAATAACTAATTATTTTAAGAATAATCATTAATATTCAAGGTAGAAATCACCCTTAAACAGAGTAGTGAGAGAATTGTGTTTAACAGGCATTTTCACTAAAACAAATTGAAAAGCCCTATAGAAAAGCGCGACATTCATCCTAAAAGTCCCCAGTGGTGTTCAACAGCTTATGTAATTTCATCAACAATACCTGCAATTACGATTACATTAATATGAACAGATTTGTACAACTAATTCATCCAGGTAGATTGTGTGGACATTTATTTGCAAGGATGAGCAGCTTTTCTAACGAGTGTGTTATCCGAGTAGTAAATGAAATTTAGGCAACTATTAGCTTAATACTGTCCATAGCAAAAATGACAATGAAAAACAAAATAACGGAGAAGATGATAGTTGTGCAAATTACGTGGAGCGGAAGAAGACATTATGAATATTAAAGAAGTGAAAACCCTTTTAAACAGTGGGATTATCCGAACCAACAGACAAAATGTATCAAACAGCATGTGTCTTCTCCATTTTGCTACAGTAAGTAGAGAGAAAACGTAGGGCATCACGGCCTCGAAAAAAAACTTAATTATTTTTCTAAGACACTGAAAATTTAGGTTTATGTAAAATCTGCACAGTGGAACATAGATCAAGATCTGTTACATAAAACTCCCAGTGAGTACTTTTAAAAGTATTTTATCTCATTAAATAAAACTCAATGCCTGCTGCTCTCGAATGTATTAATTCAGGTACATTTCCCTCCAAATACGTGCGAGTGATTTTTGTCCAGCGTGGCATCTCTATATCCCGCAATAAGAATATGAGGGGAATAAAGGTTGACTTCCCAGCAGTTGCGTTATTTTAGGTTTATAATGTATATGTTTATAACAAAAATTAACGCCATATACTCACAGCGTATTCTCAGAACCTTCTTCTTCAAAGGCTTGTTTTGTATGTGCTATAAAATTAAGATAAGCATTTATAGTTAGGTATTATTTCTTTGCACATGTTTAGTTAATATATACAGACAAGCTTCATGCAACTGTTGCAAGATTTGCAAAATACCATACTTAGGGAGGCTATACCACTTATAGATATATATGGATTCGAAGGGTTGCGTTCTTTAGATTGATGACATTTTTAGTAGTATGCTTCCTCATGATATATGTAGATGCAGGTTACATTCATGTGTTGATAGTACAATTAAATCGAATATTCATATAACTATCGTAATTACAAAAATAATAACACATTTCTGTAAAAACAACAGAGTCGTCCCAGCGGAACAAATATCACGCATAGAGCCATCTATCGTCAGCAAGGAGTACTCGTTAGAAAGATTGTTTCTTTCATCATTTCTCCGTTAACATTACACTTCTGCAAGGAATTAATATCGCTAACGGAATGTCTCCCACATAGTACAGTACAACCTCGAAATGCAGTGGTTTCGGATTTATCGCAGGTAGAAGTATGTTCCTGTCATAGGAGTCATTTAATTTTTAATTCGGAAAGTTGATGTAAAAGTATTTAGAAAATAAATGTTCTAAAATATAATTTTCCCCACCCTCCATGTTCGATGACTTTGGCCACAGCTTTCTAAGAAGCTAATCATTGATAGAATGTTTCTTGGCCTTGTCTTTTGCATCAGCTCATATAATTTTGCTGAATGAAATCATTAATGCAAGTGGGAAAGGGAAGGGGGAGTGGGGTGACGTCGTTTGCATGTTAGGCACTGCCCTTGCTAATTTACATTAGCCATTTTTTTGCACAGCGTGTTGTTGAAGACAAATCTTATTTTGGAGCATGTTTAAGCCAATCAAATTTCATGCATTAGTAAATGTATAAACTAATTACAAGGAATACACTTTAAACATATTATCTAATATATTACAGAGACAGAGCCGATAAAGTTTTAAAATTTGGGAAAATACAGGACGAAAGACGATGAAAAGCACAAAATTGTTTACACCATAAGATTTGTGTTAAAGAAAAATATTCGAAAATCTAAATTGCACTACAGACGAAAAGAAGTGTCTGAAAGACAACTATAGCTTATTTTAAAAGGAATCGATCAAAATGAAAATCAGAGCAAATTTTTGGTGCACCAAGTAAACAGGTTAGTGATCCAAAACGAGTAACAGACCTAGATGACTTCGAAAAATGTGTAGTTGAAGGAGGATTTAAAGTTTTTGTGTTCAGGATAAAGGTGCTCCTACAATATATAAATAACTAATTATTTTAAGAATAATCATTAATATTCAAGGTAGAAATCACCCTTAAACAGAGTAGTGAGAGAATTGTGTTTAACAGGCATTTTCACTAAAACAAATTGAAAAGCCCTATAGAAAAGCGCGACATTCATCCTAAAAGTCCCCAGTGGTGTTCAACAGCTTATGTAATTTCATCAACAATACCTGCAATTACGATTACATTAATATGAACAGATTTGTACAACTATTTCGTCCAGGTAGATTGTGTGGACATTTATTTTCAAGGATGAGCAGCTTTTCTAACGAGTGTGTTATCCGAGTATCAAATGAAATTTAGGCAACAATTAGCTTAATACTGTCCATAGCAAGAATGACAATGAAAAACAAAATAACGGAGAAGATGATAGTTGTGCAAATTACGTGGAGCGGAAGAAGACATTATGGATATTAAAGAAGTGAAAACCCTTTTAAACAGTGGGATTATCTGAACCAACAGACAAAATGTATCAAACAGCATGTGTCTTCTCCATTTTGCTACAGTAAGTAGAGAGAAAACGTAGGGCATCACGGCCTCGAAAAAAACTTAATTATTTTTCTAAGACACTGAAAATTTAGGTTTATGTAAAATCTGCACAGTGGAACATAGGTCAAGATCTGTTACATAAAACTCCCAGTGAGTACTTTTAAAAGTATTTTATCTCATTAAATAAAGCTCAATGCCTGCTGCTCTCGAGGTACATTTCCCTCCAAATACGTGCGAGTGATTTTTGTCCAGCGTGGCATCTCTATATACCGCAATAAGAATATGAGCGGAATAAAGGTTGACTTCCCAGCAGTTGCGTTATTTTGGGTTTATACTGTATATGTTTATAACAAAAATTAACGCCATATACTCACAGCGTATTCTCAGAACCCTCTTCTTCAAAGGCTTGTTTTGTATGTGCTATAAAATTAAGATAAGCATTTATAGTTAAGTATTGTTTCTTTGCACATGTTTAGTTAATATATACTTAAAGCAGGCCCGTTATTACAGCAACTCCATATTCAGATTTTACCGTGAATACAAGATTCGAAAACTGCCTTAATAAAAAATTTGGTGGTTTTAGAAAATGCCTCTTCGTGTGTGTGTGTGTGTGTGTGTGTGTGTGTGTGTGTGTGTGTGTGTGTGTGTGTGTGTGTGTGTGTGTGTGTGTGTGTGTCTGTGTGTGTGTGAGGCCGAGGGAGAGGGAGAGAGAGAGATAGCATGTGTGTTTAGGCACGTAACAGATAAAAAAAGTAGTCGCAGTTCAGCGTCTTCAAAACCTTAGACACGGAATTTGAAAACACGTTCGATTCTAAAATATCCCTTATCTGAAATTTTGTCGCTAACCATCAGTTTTACAAAAACATATTAAGTCTTCATCACTAAACTCTCGTAAGTTTAGGGTAGCGTCTACACAAATAAAATTTGCATCTGGAATATTTTGGAGAGGGGAACCCTTAAATGCTGTACATTTTTAATGACAATTTTACATAATCTCGTAATTATTACATTTGTAATTTAATAAGTTAAATATAATTATTTAACCCACTCTTGTAATAATTGAAGTAACGACAAAATCTTACAGCACAAAGATATAGACGTCGCTAATACCCACAGCCCATATCAAGTTATGCTTTCGGAGAGTTTGTAATTGACGGAGTACTCTCTGTTTTAGGTTTGAATTCCCAATTATTATAGATTTATCAACTGTTCGATATTCATTGATGCTATGGTGTAAATGCAAATGCATCCTAATTTTATATCCATCACATAGTGACCAACCGAAGCTTACAGGATACACTCTATCCCCATTGTGACTAAAAGTAAGTATTCAAACTACTACTGTAAACCCCTTTCTCCCTTAATATGAAGATAACTAGAAAATAACGATCTATAAGAACAATTGCTGAAGAACGCAAAGAGAAAATCCTGTGTACCGGACATACCAGATTTATTACATTAGCTTTTAAATTTGGCATTTGTATTTTTGTTGTTAGTCGGACAAGTGACGGAAACCATTTCTCATATTTGTCTTCCTCCTGCTTTTTGGTATACTTACATCCACATACCAAGAACAGCAGAGACGCCACTGGAAATAATGATCCGCAGTTTTATTCAGAAGTGTTCTAAGGGGAAAGTCTTTATTAAAATTTTCTCAAATGCAGTGTACAATAGTATGTCGTAATGCAAATAACGGATGTTGATTATATTTTAAACTCCACAGATGGCCATGCGACGCTAAATTAAAGTTTTTCATTGATTTAAGCCCGAGTTTCCTTCATTTCGGACGGTCAGTGTAAGGAAAGAAACTTCTCCTATATAACAAGTTTATCTAAGTGATTGAATGTTTTATATTCAAAATAGCTTCTTCAACCCAAACTTCTTTTGGATTTCTGGATATCACTGACGAAAGTTTAGAATAAATATTTGCATAATATTTTAATTATACAATTTTCTGCAGACGCCAGAGACACAGGGAACAACAAAGCTATACATTCGGTTTAAACAAGTGCCGTAATGGCTTGTCTGGAAATTGAATGTCATTTTGTATGAAAAAATTATAGAAATTTTTTCAGTTTGGCTCTATCCTGTCATAATGTGTCTTACACACGGCTAATGGAAAGAACAATTAATTTCCTTGAATTGTGCTTAATAGTGGTCCGAGCTGTAAAGCCAGGGCCTTAAAGTGCTTACAACACAGTAATGCGCCATTAAGGTAGATGTCTGTAATGTTAATGAGAACTTTTAGTGGTTTACCGGGAAAAACAGGGGTCAATTATTGAATTTACTATCATGCTGACACGTTGGCCATAGTAGCTCAATGGTTAAGAGAAGCCGGACGGAGACCTGAAGATCCGTGGTTTCAAATCCCTGCCATGGGTTGCAATTTTCAGTCTGACTCTTCCCCTTTGTGACCTACACACGGCTAGTGTGGAAGAACAAATAATCCCCAAAATACAGAACACATTAAACACCAGCGTTTATACTGGTGTGACGTCAATTAAATATTAAAGCACATTAGCAACGTTATTAACCCCACAGAAAGGTGAACCTTCAAATGTTGCACATTTTGAACATTGTGTGCATCGTTCCTAAAGTAACAAAACTTCCTAAATGTTGTGTGCCATATATGGTATTGACAAGATGATCAACTATTTTTTATTGTAATGCAGCTTAAATGAGATACATGGACAAAATGTTTTTCCACATCAACTGTAAGTATCAAGAATTTCATACTTGGAATGTCATGGGGTGCTGGCTGGCTGTGTATAGCCAGAAGATTTTTGCTGCGTGCCCACCCGTTATGGGTTTTACCGCAGGCAAGGTATACATTTCGGGATGTTGTAGGGTGAGATGTGGTTTTTTAGATTAATGGTGATCATACGAGATGAATATTAATTGCGTTTCGAAGGTTTCTGTTACTCACACAGAAATAGTTTTTCAGATATCGCTCCTTGTAAACGATGGCTACTCTTTACTTTAACGTTATAAAGCGCTATTAAATACGGTCCTTAGGTAATTATCACAATTAGAAATTGTTATAGCGTTCCATAAATATTTACAAATATTCTTCAGCCCAATAAATACGACACGTACAGCCATCTATCGGCAACAAGTAGCATTCGTTAGAACGACTTCTTTCTTTCATTATGCATCAACTAAATTTTCACTCCTGGAAGACAATCAATTTAGGTAAAGAAATATCTCGGATATAGTATATGATAACAACTGTATTTTAGTAGGGTACTTACCCTCTTAGCGTTTTCTCAGCCCGCTCTTCTGCAGAGACTTATTTCTGTATCGGCCGTTAGATTGAGATAAGCTTTTACGGAAATAACTTCATTACGCGTTTTCTCATCTACATATTTAGAATAGAGCATGTACTGCATTCCTTCCAGGAAATTTAAAATTCAAACATTAGCGTAAATTCAGGTTTTTGACTCTGAAACCAAAAATGGACGTACTTTGGAGGACTATGCGCGTGTACGTTCATGCTGAACACAATAGCTCATAAACGAGAAGCCTTTCGGTGTCCTCCAAGTTTGCCATAAAATCTATCCACTAACTATCCTCTACCTGAAGTTCTGAAGCCAAGCTTTATCATCTCAAAAACAGATTTAATCATCCCGATTAATTAATAGTAAATTTATGATAAGGTCTATAAAAACGAAACTTGTATCTGGAATATTTTATAGGGGGAAACTCCTGAAGCATTGTTCATTTTGCTCCACTTCTAGTAATAATTTAAACGTAAGTTACAGCACAAAAATATAGACGTCACTAACACCCACAGCTAACATGAAATTATACTTTTAGGTGTTTGTATCTTCGGAATGTTCTTTGTTATTGCTTTGAATTTTCCCATGCTTGTAGGATCATGACATGCTCGTTATTCGTTAATACTTTCGTCGCAATGTGAGTAGGTTGTAATTTTAAAGCCATCACAAAGTAACCAGCCAAAGGCTACAGTACAATACATTCCCGATGTAATTAGAAGTAGGTGTATAGTGAAATTCTTTCTGTAATCATTTTCTGCATTGATGTAAACATATGAATAAAATAAGGGTATTCAAAAGCAATTGTTTAAGAACGGAAAGAGAAAATCATGTCAGCCAGACACATTCAATTTTGAAATACGATTTTTAACTTTGCATTTCCATTTTGGTGCAGTCAGAGCGGCAGAAGTAGTTAAATAAGCCATTCTGGAAAGCGTTAAAATAAGTCACCCTAACCTGCCTCTAAATATTTATGCACATTCTATGAAAAAATATAAGAACCACAACTATGAGAGCGGAGGAACAGGTGTAATGAAAGTAACACAATTGTCAGGATGGAGTCCCCAGAAATATTACCTATTTTGAATATTCGTAAGCACAGTCTCAGAAATTGACGGTATGCACATTGTAAACAGCTTTCAGCGCTGCAAAGACCTTATACCGTATTTTAATGGCTGCATTTCTATATGTTGAATCCAAGATCCCAGTTTATACATAAGTAAATATTATATTGCTGTGATATGTACAAGGTTTCTAAATTCAGTCAAACAAGCTCCAAGTAACCCAAGCTATATTTGGAAAATACCATACTTAGGAAAGCTATACCACTTATACATATATATGGATTCGAAGTGTTGCGTTCCTTGGATTGATGACATTTTAGTAGCATGCTTCTTCATAATAATTGTAGATGCTGGTTACATTCATATGTTGATAGTACAATTAAATCGAAAATTCGTAAAACTATCGCAATTACAAAAATAATAACATATTTCTGTAAAAACAACAGAGTCGTCCCAGCGGAACAAATATCACACCTAGAGCCATCTATCGTCAGCAAGAAGCACTCGTTAGAAAGATTGTTTCTTTCATCATTTCTCCGTTAACATTACACTTCTGCAAGGAATTATTATCGCTAAAGGAATGTCTCCCACATAGTACAGTACAAGCTCGAAATGCAGTGGTTTCGGATTTATCGCAGGTAGAAGTATGTTCCTGTCATAGGAGAAATGTAATTTTTAATTCGGAAAGTTTATATAAAGGTATTTAGAAAACAAATGTTCTGAAATATAATTTTCCCCACCCTCCATGCTCGTTGACTTTGGCCACAGCTTTCTAAGAAGCTAATCATTGATAGAATGTTTCTTGGCCTTGTCTTTTGCATCAGCTCATATTATTATGCTGAGTGAAATCATTCATGCAAGTGTGAAAGGGAAGGGGGAGTGTGGTGACTCGTTTGCATGTTAGGCACTGCCCTTGCTAATTTACATTTGCCATTTTTTTGCACAGCGTGTTGTTGAAGACAAAACTTATTTTGGAGCATGTGTAAGCCAATCAAATTTCATGCATTAGTAAATGTATAAATTAATTACTAGGAGTATACTTTAAAAAATATTATCCAAAGTATTACAGAGACAGAACCGAAAAAGTTTTAAAATTTTGGAAAATACAGGACGAAAGAGGATGAAAAGCACAAAATTGGTTACACCATAAGATTTGTGTAAAAGAAAAATATTCAAAAATCTAAAATGCACTGCAGACGAAAAGAAGTGTCTGAAAGAACACTATAGCTTATTTTAAAAGGAATGGATGAAAATGAAAATCAGAGCAAATTTTTGGTGCACCAAGTAAACAGGATAGTGATCCAAAACGAGTAACAGACCTAGATTACTTCGAAAGATGTGTAGTTTAAGGAGGATTTAAAGTTTTTGTGTTCAGGATAAAGGTGCCCTTACAATATATAAATAACTAATTATTTTAAGAATAATCATTAATATTCAAGGTAGAAATCACCTTTAAACAGAGTAGTGAGAGAATTGTGTTTAACAGGCATTTTCACTAAAACAAATTGAAAAGCCCTATAGAAAAGCGCGACATTCATCCTAAAAGTCCCCAGTGGTGTTCAACAGCTTATGTAATTTCATCAACAATACCTGCAATTACGATTACATTAATATGAACAGATTTGTACAACTAATTCATCCAGGTAGATTGTGTGGACATTTATTTGCAAGGATGAGCAGCTTTTCTAACGAGTGTGTTATCCGAGTATCAAATGAAATTTAGGCAACAATTAGCTTAATACTGTCCATAGCAAAAATGACAATAAAAAACAAAATAACGGAGAAGATGATAGTTGTGCAAATTACGTGGAGCGGAAGAAGACATTATGAATATTAAAGAAGTGAAAACCCTTTTAAACAGTGGGATTATCCGAACCAACAGACAAAATGTATCAAACAGCATGTGTCTTCTCCATTTTGCTACAGTAAGTAGAGAGAAAACGTAGGGCATCACGGCCTCGAAAAAAAACTTAATTATTTTTCTAAGACACTGAAAATTTAGGTTTATGTAAAATCTGCACAGTGGAACATAGATCAAGATCTGTTACATAAAACTCCCAGTGAGTACTTTTAAAAGTATTTTATCTCATTAAATAAAACTCAATGCCTGCTGCTCTCGAATGTATTAATTCAGGTACATTTCCCTCCAAATACGTGCGAGTGATTTTTGTCCAGCGTGGCATCTCTATATCCCGCAATAAGAATATGAGGGGAATAAAGGTTGACTTCCCAGCAGTTGCGTTATTTTAGGTTTATACTGTATATGTTTATAACAAAAATTAACGCCATATACTCACAGCGTATTCTCAGAACCTTCTTCTTCAAAGGCTTGTTTTGTATGTGCTATAAAATTAAGATAAGCATTTATAGTTAGGTATTATTTCTTTGCACATGTTTAGTTAATATATACAGACAAGCTTCATGCAACTGTTGCAAGATTTGCAAAATACCATACTTAGGGAGGCTATACCACTTATAGATATATATGGATTCGAAGGGTTGCGTTCTTTAGATTGATGACATTTTTAGTAGTATGCTTCCTCATGATATATGTAGATGCAGGTTACATTCATGTGTTGATAGTACAATTAAATCGAATATTCATATAACTATCGTAATTACAAAAATAATAACACATTTCTGTAAAAACAACAGAGTCGTCCCAGCGGAACAAATATCACGCATAGAGCCATCTATCGTCAGCAAGGAGTACTCGTTAGAAAGATTGTTTCTTTCATCATTTCTCCGTTAACATTACACTTCTGCAAGGAATTAATATCGCTAACGGAATGTCTCCCACATAGTACAGTACAAGCTCGAAATGCAGTGGTTTCGGATTTATCGCAGGTAGAAGTATGTTCCTGTCATAGGAGTCATTTAATTTTTAATTCGGAAAGTTGATGTAAAAGTATTTAGAAAATAAATGTTCTAAAATATAATTTTCCCCACCCTCCATGTTCGATGACTTTGGCCACAGCTTTCTAAGAAGCTAATCATTGATAGAATGATTCTTGGCCTTGTCTTTTGCATCAGCTCATATAATTTTGCTGAATGAAATCATTAATGCAAGTGGGAAAGGGAAGGGGGAGTGGGGTTACGTCGTTTGCATGTTAGGCACTGCCCTTGCTAATTTACATTAGCCATTTTTTTGCACAGCGTGTTGTTGAAGACAAATCTTATTTTGGAGCATGTTTAAGCCAATCAAATTTCATGCATTAGTAAATGTATAAACTAATTACAAGGAATACACTTTAAACATATTATCTAATATATTACAGAGACAGAGCCGATAAAGTTTTAAAATTTGGGAAAATACAGGACGAAAGACGATGAAAAGCACAAAATTGTTTACACCATAAGATTTGTGTTAAAGAAAAATATTCGAAAATCTAAATTGCACTACAGACGAAAAGAAGTGTCTGAAAGACAACTATAGCTTATTTTAAAAGGAATCGATCAAAATGAAAATCAGAGCAAATTTTTGGTGCACCAAGTAAACAGGTTAGTGATCCAAAACGAGTAACAGACCTAGATGACTTCGAAAAATGTGTAGTTGAAGGAGGATTTAAAGTTTTTGTGTTCAGGATAAAGGTGCTCCTACAATATATAAATAACTAATTATTTTAAGAATAATCATTAATATTCAAGGTAGAAATCACCCTTAAACAGAGTAGTGAGAGAATTGTGTTTAACAGGCATTTTCACTAAAACAAATTGAAAAGCCCTATAGAAAAGCGCGACATTCATCCTAAAAGTCCCCAGTGGTGTTCAACAGCTTATGTAATTTCATCAACAATACCTGCAATTACGATTACATTAATATGAACAGATTTGTACAACTATTTCGTCCAGGTAGATTGTGTGGACATTTATTTTCAAGGATGAGCAGCTTTTCTAACGAGTGTGTTATCCGAGTATCAAATGAAATTTAGGCAACAATTAGCTTAATACTGTCCATAGCAAGAATGACAATGAAAAACAAAATAACGGAGAAGATGATAGTTGTGCAAATTACGTGGAGCGGAAGAAGACATTATGGATATTAAAGAAGTGAAAACCCTTTTAAACAGTGGGATTATCTGAACCAACAGACAAAATGTATCACAGCATGTGTCTTCTCCATTTTGCTACAGTAAGTAGAGAGAAAACGTAGGGCATCACGGCCTCGAAAAAAACTTAATTATTTTTCTAAGACACTGAAAATTTAGGTTTATGTAAAATCTGCACAGTGGAACATAGGTCAAGATATGTTACATAAAACTCCCAGTGAGTACTTTTAAAAGTATTTTATCTCATTAAATAAAGCTCAATGCCTGCTGCTCTCGAGGTACATTTCCCTCCAAATACGTGCGAGTGATTTTTGTCCAGCGTGGCATCTCTATATACCGCAATAAGAATATGAGCGGAATAAAGGTTGACTTCCCAGCAGTTGCGTTATTTTGGGTTTATACTGTATATGTTTATAACAAAAATTAACGCCATATACTCACAGCGTATTCTCAGAACCCTCTTCTTCAAAGGCTTGTTTTGTATGTGCTATAAAATTAAGATAAGCATTTATAGTTAAGTATTGTTTCTTTGCACATGTTTAGTTAATACATACTTAAAGCGGGCCCGTTATTACAGCAACTCCATATTCAGATTTTACCGTAAATACAAGATTCGAAAACTGCCTTAATAAAAAATTTGGTGGTTTTAGAAAATGCCTCTTCGTGTGTGTGTGTGTGTGTGTGTGTGTGTGTGTGTGTGTGTGTGTGTGTGTGTGTGTGTGTGTGTGTGTGAGGCCGAGGGAGAGGGAGAGAGAGAGATAGCATGTGTGTTTAGGCACGTAACAGATAAAAAAAGTAGTCGCAGTTCAGCGTCTTCAACACCTTATACACGGAATTTGAAAACACGTTCGATTCTAAAATATCCCTTATCTGAAATTTTGTCGCTAACCATCAGTTTTACAAAAACATATTAAGTCATCATCACTAACCTCTCGTAAGTTTAGGGTAGCGTCTACACAAATAAAATTTGCATCTGGAATATTTTGGAGAGGGGAACGCTTAAATGCTGTACATTTTTAATGACAATTTTACATAATCTCGTAATTATTACATTTGTAATTTAATAAGTTAAATATAATTATTTAACCCACTCTTGTAATAATTGAAGTAACGACAAAATCTTACAGCACAAAGATATAGACGTCGCTAATACCCACAGCCAATATCAAGTTATGCTTTCGGAGAGTTTGTAATTGACGGAGTACTCTCTGTTTTAGGTTTGAATTCCCAATTATTATAGATTTATCAACTGTTCGATATTCATTGATGCTATGGTGTAAATGCAAATGCATCCTAATTTTATATCCATCACATAGTGACCAACCGAAGCTTACAGGATACACTCTATCCCCATTGTGACTAAAAGTAAGTATTCAAACTGCTACTGTAAACCCCTTTCTCCCTTAATATGAAGATAACTAGAAAATAACGATCTATAAGAACAATTGCTGAAGAACGCAAAGAGAAAATCCTGTGTACCGGACATACCAGATTTATTACATTAGCTTTTAAATTTGGCATTTGTATTTTTGTTGTTAGTCGGACAAGTGACGGAAACCATTTCTCATATTTGTCTTCCTCCTGCTTTTTGGTATACTTACATCCACATACCAAGAACAGCAGAGACGCCACTGGAAATAATGATCCGCAGTTTTATTCAGAAGTGTTCTAAGGGGAAAGTCTTTATTAATTTTCTCAAATGCAGTGTACAATAGTATGTCGTAATGCAAATAACGGATGTTGATTATATTTTAAACTCCACAGATGGCCATGCGACGCTAAATTAAAGTTTTTCATTGATTTAAGCCCGAGTTTCCTTCATTTCGGACGGTCAGTGTAAGGAAAGAAACTTCTCCTATATAACAAGTTTATCTAAGTGATTGAATGTTTTATATTCAAAATAGCTTCTTCAACCCAAACTTCTTTTGGATTTCTGGATATCACTGACGAAAGTTTAGAATAAATATTTGCATAATATTTTAATTATACAATTTTCTGCAGACGCCAGAGACACAGGGAACAACAAAGCTATACATTCGGTTTAAGCAAGTGCCGTAATGGCTTGTCTGGAAATTGAATGTCATTTTGTATGAAAAAACTATAGAAATTTTTTCAGTTTGGCTCTATCCTGTCATAATGTGTCTTACACACGGCTAATGGAAAGAACAATTAATTTCCTTGAATTGTGCTTAATAGTGGTCCGAGCTGTAAAGCCAGGGCCTTAAAGTGCTTACAACACAGTAATGCGCCATTAAGGTAGATGTCTGTAATGTTAATGAGAACTTTTAGTGGTTTACCGGGAAAAACAGGGGTCAATTATTGAATTTACTATCATGCTGACACGTTGGCCATAGTAGCTCAATGGTTAAGAGAAGCCGGACGGAGACCTGAAGATCCGTGGTTTCAAATCCCTGCCATGGGTTGCAATTTTCAGTCTGACTCTTCCCCTTTGTGACCTACACACGGCTAGTGTGGAAGAACAAATAATCCCCAAAATACAGAACACATTAAACACCAGCGTTTATACTGGTGTGACGTCAATTAAATATTAAAGCACATTAGCAACGTTATTAACCCCACAGAAAGGTGAACCTTCAAATGTTGCACATTTTGAACATTGTGTGCATCGTTCCTAAAGTAACAAAACTTCCTAAATGTTGTGTGCCATATATGGTATTGACAAGATGATCAACTATTTTTTATTGTAATGCAGCTTAAATGAGATACATGGACAAAATGTTTTTCCACATCAACTGTAAGTATCAAGAATTTCATACTTGGAATGTCATGGGGTGCTGGCTGGCTGTGTATAGCCAGAAGATTTTTGCTGCGTGCCCACCCGTTATGGGTTTTACCGCAGGCAAGGTATACATTTCGGGATGTTGTAGGGTGAGATGTGGTTTTTTAGATTAATGGTGATCATACGAGATGAATATTAATTGCGTTTCGAAGGTTTCTGTTACTCACACAGAAATAGTTTTTCAGATATCGCTCCTTGTAAACGATGGCTACTCTTTACTTTAACGTTATAAAGCGCTATTAAATACGGTCCTTAGGTAATTATCACAATTAGAAATTGTTATAGCGTTCCATAAATATTTACAAATATTCTTCAGCCCAATAAATACGACACGTACAGCCATCTATCGGCAACAAGTAGCATTCGTTAGAACGACTTCTTTCTTTCATTATGCATCAACTAAATTTTCACTCCTGGAAGACAATCAATTTAGGTAAAGAAATATCTCGGATATAGTATATGATAACAACTGTATTTTAGTAGGGTACTTACCCTCTTAGCGTTTTCTCAGCCCGCTCTTCTGCAGAGACTTATTTCTGTATCGGCCGTTAGATTGAGATAAGCTTTTACGGAAATAACTTCATTACGCGTTTTCTCATCTACATATTTAGAATAGAGCATGTACTGCATTCCTTCCAGGAAATTTAAAATTCAAACATTAGCGTAAATTCAGGTTTTTGACTCTGAAATAAAAAATGGACGTACTTTGGAGGACTATGCGCGTGTAGGTTCATGCTGAACACAATAGCTCATAAACGAGAAGCCTTTCGGTGTCCTCCAAGTTTGCCATAAAATCTATCCACTAACTATCCTCTACCTGAAGTTCTGAAGCCAAGCTTTATCATTTCAAAAACAGATTTAATCATCCCGATTAATTAATAGTAAATTTATGATAAGGTCTATAAAAACGAAACTTGTATCTGGAATATTTTATAGGGGGAAACTCCTGAAGCATTGTTCATTTTGCTCCACTTCTAGTAATAATTTAAACGTAAGTTACAGCACAAAAATATAGACGTCACTAACACCCACAGCTAACATGAAATTATACTTTTAGGTGTTTGTATCTTCGGAATGTTCTTTGTTATTGCTTTGAATTTTCCCATGCTTGTAGGATCATGACATGCTCGTTATTCGTTAATACTTTCGTCGCAATGTGAGTAGGTTGTAATTTTAAAGCCATCACAAAGTAACCAGCCAAAGGCTACAGTACAAATTCAGCAATTGATATTATTTTACATGATACTTATTATGTAGTACTTATTACTTATTACATTCCCGATGTAATTAGAAGTAGGTGTATAGTGAAATTCTTTCTGTAATCATTTTCTGCATTGATGTAAACATATGAATAAAATAAGGGTATTCAAAAGCAATTGTTTAAGAACGGAAAGAGAAAATCATGTCAGCCAGACACATTCAATTTTGAAATACGATTTTTAACTTTGCATTTCCATTTTGGTGCAGTCAGAGCGGCAGAAGTAGTTAAATAAGCCATTCTGGAAAGCGTTAAATAAGTCACCATAACCTGCCTCTAAATATTTATGCACATTCTATGAAAAAATATGAGAACCACAACTATGAGAGCGGAGGAACAGGTGTAATGAAAGTAACACAATTGTCAGGATGGAGTCCCCAGAAATATTACCTATTTTGAATATTCGTAAGCACAGTCTCAGAAATTGACGGTATGCACATTGTAAACAGCTTTCAGCGCTGCAAAGACCTTATACCGTATTTTAATGGCTGCATTTCTATATGTTGAATCCAAGATCCCAGTTTATACATAAGTAAATATTATATTGCTGTGATATGTACAAGGTTTCTAAATTCAGTCAAACAAGCTCCAAGTAACCCAAGCTATATTTGGAAAATACCATACTTAGGAAAGCTATACCACTTATACATATATATGGATTCGAAGTGTTGCGTTCCTTGGATTGATGACATTTTAGTAGCATGCTTCTTCATAATAATTCTGGATGCTGGTTACATTCATATGTTGATAGTACAATTAAATCGAAAATTCGTAAAACTATCGCAATTACAAAAATAATAACATATTTCTGTAAAAACAACAGAGTCGTCCCAACGGAACAAATATCACACCTAGAGCCATCTATCGTCAGCAAGAAGCACTCGTTAGAAAGATTGTTTCTTTCATCATTTCTCCGTTAACATTACACTTCTGCAAGGAATTATTATCGCTAAAGGAATGTCTCCCACATAGTACAGTACAAGCTCGAAATGCAGTGGTTTCGGATTTATCGCAGGTAGAAGTATGTTCCTGTCATAGGAGAAATGTAATTTTTAATTCGGAAAGTTTATATAAAGGTATTTAGAAAACAAATGTTCTGAAATATAATTTTCCCCACCCTCCATGCTCGTTGACTTTGGCCACAGCTTTCTAAGAAGCTAATCATTGATAGAATGTTTCTTGGCCTTGTCTTTTGCATCAGCTCATATTATTATGCTGAGTGAAATCATTCATGCAAGTGTGAAAGGGAAGGGGGAGTGTGGTGACTCGTTTGCATGTTAGGCACTGCCCTTGCTAATTTACATTTGCCATTTTTTTGCACAGCGTGTTGTTGAAGACAAAACTTATTTTGGAGCATGTGTAAGCCAATCAAATTTCATGCATTAGTAAATGTATAAATTAATTACTAGGAGTATACTTTAAAAAATATTATCCAAAGTATTACAGAGACAGAACCGAAAAAGTTTTAAAATTTTGGAAAATACAGGACGAAAGAGGATGAAAAGCACAAAATTGGTTACACCATAAGATTTGTGTAAAAGAAAAATATTCAAAAATCTAAAATGCACTACAGACGAAAAGAAGTGTCTGAAAGAACACTATAGCTTATTTTAAAAGGAATGGATGAAAATGAAAATCAGAGCAAATTTTTGGTGCACCAAGTAAACAGGATAGTGATCCAAAACGAGTAACAGACCTAGATTACTTCGAAAGATGTGTAGTTTAAGGAGGATTTAAAGTTTTTGTGTTCAGGATAAAGGTGCCCTTACAATATATAAATAACTAATTATTTTAAGAATAATCATTAATATTCAAGGTAGAAATCACCTTTAAACAGAGTAGTGAGAGAATTGTGTTTAACAGGCATTTTCACTAAAACAAATTGAAAAGCCCTATAGAAAAGCGCGACATTCATCCTAAAAGTCCCCAGTGGTGTTCAACAGCTTATGTAATTTCATCAACAATACCTGCAATTACGATTACATTAATATGAACAGATTTGTACAACTAATTCATCCAGGTAGATTGTGTGGACATTTATTTGCAAGGATGAGCAGCTTTTCTAACGAGTGTGTTATCCGAGTAGTAAATGAAATTTAGGCAACTATTAGCTTAATACTGTCCATAGCAAAAATGACAATGAAAAACAAAATAACGGAGAAGATGATAGTTGTGCAAATTACGTGGAGCGGAAGAAGACATTATGAATATTAAAGAAGTGAAAACCCTTTTAAACAGTGGGATTATCCGAACCAACAGACTAAATGTATCAAACAGCATGTGTCTTCTCCATTTTGCTACAGTAAGTAGAGAGAAAACGTAGGGCATCACGGCCTCGAAAAAAAACTTAATTATTTTTCTAAGACACTGAAAATTTAGGTTTATGCAAAATCTGCACAGTGGAACATAGATCAAGATCTGTTACATAAAACTCCCAGTGAGTACTTTTAAAAGTATTTTATCTCATTAAATAAAACTCAATGCCTGCTGCTCTCGAATGTATTAATTCAGGTACATTTCCCTCCAAATACGGGCGAGTGATTTTTGTCCAGCGTGGCATCTCTATATCCCGCAATAAGAATATGAGGGGAATAAAGGTTGACTTCCCAGCAGTTGCGTTATTTTAGGTTTATACTGTATATGTTTATAACAAAAATTAACGCCATATACTCACAGCGTATTCTCAGAACCTTCTTCTTCAAAGGCTTGTTTTGTATGTGCTATAAAATTAAGATAAGCATTTATAGTTAGGTATTATTTCTTTGCACATGTTTAGTTAATATATACAGACAAGCTTCATGCAACTTTTGCAATATTTGCAAAATACCATACTTAGGGAGGTAGAGGTAGTCCTAGTCGGGCGGGGCTTTCCCCGTCCGGGTGTCATATGCCGCAGTACCTAGCCACTTTGCGGCTTAACCTGCGAAATGAACTAGTAGATCCATGTTCTGCTGGGGTGTTTGAATTTGTTTACTGTTTGAAATTTTGGAGAGGTTTGGAATGGGTTGCCCCTCTTTGTCGTGGGCAGCTGTACTTAATCGTTCTCCCTTTTTGGGAGACACGAATTAGTTTTTTGCCCCGTTTTGGATACGGGTTGTGTAGCGCTTGTCCTTTGGTCGTAGAAGTTGTTCCCAAAGACATCTGGGGTTTTCCTTGGGTTACCCAAGGGGTCCCAGGACGTCTCTCGGCAGTCTGAAGGACGGCAAGCGCCTTTGATCTCTCGGGTCATACCTTCCCAGGGAGTTCACTAAAGGGTTTGGGTGAATTTGGATTTTCTCGTACATTGATCGTGTCCTCTCGCGAATGACATCGACAATGTACGGGATCTGGGAGTGCTCATGTAGGATATGAGCCGGGAATCTCCAGCCTGTATCGTAGATGATGCGTAGTGCCTTGTTCTGCAGCGTCTGGAGTCTGACGAAAGTGGTATTAGCCACTGTTCCCCAGATCTCATACTTAGGGAGGCTATACCACTTATAGATATATATGGATTCGAAGGGTTGCGTTCTTTAGATTGATGACATTTTTAGTAGTATGCTTCCTCATGATATATGTAGATGCAGGTTACATTCATGTGTTGATAGTACAATTAAATCGAATATTCATATAACTATTGTAATTACAAAAATAATAACACATTTCTGTAAAAACAACAGAGTCGTCCCAGCGGAACAAATATCACGCCTAGAGCCATCTATCGTCAGCAAGGAGTACTCGTTAGAAAGACTGTTTCTTTCATCATTTCTCCGTTAACATTACACTTCTGCAAGGAATTAATATCGCTAACGGAATGTCTCCCACATAGTACAGTACAAGCTCGAAATGCAGTGGTTTCGGATTTATCGCAGGTAGAAGTATGTTCCTGTCATAGGAGAAATGTAATTTTTAATTCGGAAAGTTTATATAAAAGTATTTAGAAAACAAATGTTCTGAAATATAATTTTCCCCACCCTCCATGCTCGTTGACTTTGGCCACAGCTTTCTAAGAAGCTAATCATTGATAGAATGTTTCTTGGCCTTGTCTTTTGCATCAGCTCATATTATTATGCTGAGTGAAATCATTCATGCAAGTGTGAAAGGGAAGGGGGAGTGTGGTGACTCGTTTGCATGTTAGGCACTGCCCTTGCTAATTTACATTTGCCATTTTTTTGCACAGCGTGTTGTTGAAGACAAAACTTATTTTGGAGCATGTGTAAGCCAATCAAATTTCATGCATTAGTAAATGTATAAATTAATTACTAGGGGTATACTTTAAAAAATATTATCCAAAGTATTACAGAGACAGAACCGAAAAAGTTTTAAAATTTTGGAAAATACAGGACGAAAGAGGACGAAAAGCACAAAATTGGTTACACCATAAGATTTGTGTAAAAGAAAAATATTCAAAAATCTAAAATGCACTGCAGACGAAAAGAAGTGTCTGAAAGAACACTATAGCTTATTTTAAAAGGAATGGATGAAAATGAAAATCAGAGCAAATTTTTGGTGCACCAAGTAAACATTATAGTGATCCAAAACGAGTAACAGACCTAGATTACTTCGAAAGATGTGTAGTTTAAGGAGGATTTAAAGTTTTTGTGTTCAGGATAAAGGTGCCCTTACAATATATAAATAACTAATTATTTTAAGAATAATCATTAATATTCAAGGTAGAAATCACCTTTAAACAGAGTAGTGAGAGAATTGTGTTTAACAGGCATTTTCACTAAAACAAATTGAAAAGCCCTATAGAAAAGCGCGACATTCATCCTAAAAGTCCCCAGTGGTGTTCAACAGCTTATGTAATTTCATCAACAATACTTGCAATTACGATTACATTAATATGAACAGATTTGTACAACTAATTCGTCCAGGTAGATTGTGTGGACATTTATTTGCAAGGATGAGCAGCTTTTCTAACGAGTGTGTTATCTGAGTAGTAAATGAAATTTAGGCACCTATTAGCTTAATACTGTCCATAGCAAGAATGACAATGAAAAACAAAATAACGGAAAAGATGATAGCTGTGCAAATTACGTGGAGCGGAGAAGACATTATGAATATTAAAGAAGTGAAAACTCTCTTAAACAGTGTGATTATCTGAACCAACAGAAAAAATATATCAAACTGCATGTGTCTTCTCCCTTTTGCTACAGTAAGTAGAGAGAAAACGTAGGGCATCACGGCCTCGAAAAAGACTTCATTATTTTTCTAAGATACTGAAAATTTAGGTTTATGTAAAATCTGCACAGTTTAACATAGGTCAAGATCTGTTACATAAAACTCCCAGTGAGTACTTTTAAAAGTATTTTATCTCATTAAATAAAGCTCAATGCCTGCTGCTCTCGAATGTATTAATTCAGGTATATTTCCCTCCAAATACGGGCGAGTGATTTTTGTCCAGCGTGGCATCTCTATATCCCGCAATAAGAATATGAGGGGAATAAAGGTTGACTTCCCAGCAGTTGCGTTATTTTAGGTTTATACTGTATATGTTTATAACAAAAATTAACGCCATATACTCACAGCGTATTCTCAGAACCTTCTTCTGCAAAGGCTTGTTTTGTATGTGCTATAAAATTAAGATAAGCATTTATAGTTAGGTATTATTTCTTTGCACATGTTTAGTTAATATATACAGACAAGCTTCATGCAACTGTTGCAAGATTTGCAAAATACCATACTTAGGGAGGCTATACCACTTATAGATATATATGGATTCGAAGGGTTGCGTTCTTTAGATTGATGACACTTTTAGTAGTATGCTTCCTCATGATATATGTAGATGCAAGTTACATTCATGTGTTGATAGTACAATTAAATCGAATATTCATATAACTATCGTAATTACAAAAATAATAACACATTTCTGTAAAAACAACAGAGTCGTCCCAGCGGAACAAATATCACGCATAGAGCCATCTATCGTCAGCAAGGAGTACTCGTTAGAAAGATTGTTTCTTTCATCATTTCTCCGTTAACATTACACTTCTGCAAGGAATTAATATCGCTAACGGAATGTCTCCCACATAGTACAGTACAAGCTCGAAATGCAGTGGTTTCGGATTTATCGCAGGTAGAAGTATGTTCCTGTCATAGGAGTCATTTAATTTTTAATTCGGAAAGTTGATGTAAAAGTATTTAGAAAATAAATGTTCTAAAATATAATTTTCCCCACCCTCCATGTTCGATGACTTTGGCCACAGCTTTCTAAGAAGCTAATCATTGATAGAATGTTTCTTGGCCTTGTCTTTTGCATCAGCTCATATAATTTTGCTGAATGAAATCATTAATGCAAGTGGGAAAGGGAAGGGGGAGTGGGGTGACGTCGTTTGCATGTTAGGCACTGCCCTTGCTAATTTACATTAGCCATTTTTTTGCACAGCGTGTTGTTGAAGACAAATCTTATTTTGGAGCATGTTTAAGCCAATCAAATTTCATGCATTAGTAAATGTATAAACTAATTACAAGGAATACACTTTAAACATATTATCTAATATATTACAGAGACAGAGCCGATAAAGTTTTAAAATTTGGGAAAATACAGGACGAAAGACGATGAAAAGCACAAAATTGTTTACACCATAAGATTTGTGTTAAAGAAAAATATTCGAAAATCTAAATTGCACTACAGACGAAAAGAAGTGTCTGAAAGACAACTATAGCTTATTTTAAAAGGAATCGATCAAAATGAAAATCAGAGCAAATTTTTGGTGCACCAAGTAAACAGGTTAGTGATCCAAAACGAGTAACAGACCTAGATGACTTCGAAAAATGTGTAGTTGAAGGAGGATTTAAAGTTTTTGTGTTCAGGATAAAGGTGCTCCTACAATATATAAATAACTAATTATTTTAAGAATAATCATTAATATTCAAGGTAGAAATCACCCTTAAACAGAGTAGTGAGAGAATTGTGTTTAACAGGCATTTTCACTAAAACAAATTGAAAAGCCCTATAGAAAAGCGCGACATTCATCCTAAAAGTCCCCAGTGGTGTTCAACAGCTTATGTAATTTCATCAACAATACCTGCAATTACGATTACATTAATATGAACAGATTTGTACAACTATTTCGTCCAGGTAGATTGTGTGGACATTTATTTTCAAGGATGAGCAGCTTTTCTAACGAGTGTGTTATCCGAGTATCAAATGAAATTTAGGCAACAATTAGCTTAATACTGTCCATAGCAAGAATGACAATGAAAAACAAAATAACGGAGAAGATGATAGTTGTGCAAATTACGTGGAGCGGAAGAAGACATTATGGATATTAAAGAAGTGAAAACCCTTTTAAACAGTGGGATTATCTGAACCAACAGACAAAATGTATCAAACAGCATGTGTCTTCTCCATTTTGCTACAGTAAGTAGAGAGAAAACGTAGGGCATCACGGCCTCGAAAAAAACTTAATTATTTTTCTAAGACACTGAAAATTTAGGTTTATGTAAAATCTGCACAGTGGAACATAGGTCAAGATATGTTACATAAAACTCCCAGTGAGTACTTTTAAAAGTATTTTATCTCATTAAATAAAGCTCAATGCCTGCTGCTCTCGAGGTACATTTCCCTCCAAATACGTGCGAGTGATTTTTGTCCAGCGTGGCATCTCTATATACCGCAATAAGAATATGAGCGGAATAAAGGTTGACTTCCCAGCAGTTGCGTTATTTTGGGTTTATACTGTATATGTTTATAACAAAAATTAACGCCATATACTCACAGCGTATTCTCAGAACCCTCTTCTTCAAAGGCTTGTTTTGTATGTGCTATAAAATTAAGATAAGCATTTATAGTTAAGTATTGTTTCTTTGCACATGTTTAGTTAATACATACTTAAAGCGGGCCCGTTATTACAGCAACTCCATATTCAGATTTTACCGTAAATACAAGATTCGAAAACTGCCTTAATAAAAAATTTGGTGGTTTTAGAAAATGCCTCTTCGTGTGTGTGTGTGTGTGTGTGTGTGTGTGTGTGTGTGTGTGTGTGTGTGTGTGTGTGTGTGTGTGTGTGAGGCCGAGGGAGAGGGAGAGAGAGAGATAGCATGTGTGTTTAGGCACGTAACAGATAAAAAAAGTAGTCGCAGTTCAGCGTCTTCAACACCTTATACACGGAATTTGAAAACACGTTCGATTCTAAAATATCCCTTATCTGAAATTTTGTCGCTAACCATCAGTTTTACAAAAACATATTAAGTCATCATCACTAACCTCTCGTAAGTTTAGGGTAGCGTCTACACAAATAAAATTTGCATCTGGAATATTTTGGAGAGGGGAACGCTTAAATGCTGTACATTTTTAATGACAATTTTACATAATCTCGTAATTATTACATTTGTAATTTAATAAGTTAAATATAATTATTTAACCCACTCTTGTAATAATTGAAGTAACGACAAAATCTTACAGCACAAAGATATAGACGTCGCTAATACCCACAGCCAATATCAAGTTATGCTTTCGGAGAGTTTGTAATTGACGGAGTACTCTCTGTTTTAGGTTTGAATTCCCAATTATTATAGATTTATCAACTGTTCGATATTCATTGATGCTATGGTGTAAATGCAAATGCATCCTAATTTTATATCCATCACATAGTGACCAACCGAAGCTTACAGGATACACTCTATCCCCATTGTGACTAAAAGTAAGTATTCAAACTGCTACTGTAAACCCCTTTCTCCCTTAATATGAAGATAACTAGAAAATAACGATCTATAAGAACAATTGCTGAAGAACGCAAAGAGAAAATCCTGTGTACCGGACATACCAGATTTATTACATTAGCTTTTAAATTTGGCATTTGTATTTTTGTTGTTAGTCGGACAAGTGACGGAAACCATTTCTCATATTTGTCTTCCTCCTGCTTTTTGGTATACTTACATCCACATACCAAGAACAGCAGAGACGCCACTGGAAATAATGATCCGCAGTTTTATTCAGAAGTGTTCTAAGGGGAAAGTCTTTATTAATTTTCTCAAATGCAGTGTACAATAGTATGTCGTAATGCAAATAACGGATGTTGATTATATTTTAAACTCCACAGATGGCCATGCGACGCTAAATTAAAGTTTTTCATTGATTTAAGCCCGAGTTTCCTTCATTTCGGACGGTCAGTGTAAGGAAAGAAACTTCTCCTATATAACAAGTTTATCTAAGTGATTGAATGTTTTATATTCAAAATAGCTTCTTCAACCCAAACTTCTTTTGGATTTCTGGATATCACTGACGAAAGTTTAGAATAAATATTTGCATAATATTTTAATTATACAATTTTCTGCAGACGCCAGAGACACAGGGAACAACAAAGCTATACATTCGGTTTAAGCAAGTGCCGTAATGGCTTGTCTGGAAATTGAATGTCATTTTGTATGAAAAAACTATAGAAATTTTTTCAGTTTGGCTCTATCCTGTCATAATGTGTCTTACACACGGCTAATGGAAAGAACAATTAATTTCCTTGAATTGTGCTTAATAGTGGTCCGAGCTGTAAAGCCAGGGCCTTAAAGTGCTTACAACACAGTAATGCGCCATTAAGGTAGATGTCTGTAATGTTAATGAGAACCTTTAGTGGTTTACCGGGAAAAACAGGGGTCAATTATTGAATTTACTATCATGCTGACACGTTGGCCATAGTAGCTCAATGGTTAAGAGAAGCCGGACGGAGACCTGAAGATCCGTGGTTTCAAATCCCTGCCATGGGTTGCAATTTTCAGTCTGACTCTTCCCCTTTGTGACCTACACACGGCTAGTGTGGAAGAACAAATAATCCCCAAAATACAGAACACATTAAACACCAGCGTTTATACTGGTGTGACGTCAATTAAATATTAAAGCACATTAGCAACGTTATTAACCCCACAGACAGGTGAACCTTCAAATGTTGCACATTTTGAACATTGTGTGCATCGTTCCTAAAGTAACAAAACTTCCTAAATGTTGTGTGCCATATATGGTATTGACAAGATGATCAACTATTTTTTATTGTAATGCAGCTTAAATGAGATACATGGACAAAATGTTTTTCCACATCAACTGTAAGTATCAAGAATTTCATACTTGGAATGTCATGGGGTGCTGGCTGGCTGTGTATAGCCAGAAGATTTTTGCTGCGTGCCCACCCGTTATGGGTTTTACCGCAGGCAAGGTATACATTTCGGGATGTTGTAGGGTGAGATGTGGTTTTTTAGATTAATGGTGATCATACGAGATGAATATTAATTGCGTTTCGAAGGTTTCTGTTACTCACACAGAAATAGTTTTTCAGATATCGCTCCTTGTAAACGATGGCTACTCTTTACTTTAACGTTATAAAGCGCTATTAAATACGGTCCTTAGGTAATTATCACAATTAGAAATTGTTATAGCGTTCCATAAATATTTACAAATATTCTTCAGCCCAATAAATACGACACGTACAGCCATCTATCGGCAACAAGTAGCATTCGTTAGAACGACTTCTTTCTTTCATTATGCATCAACTAAATTTTCACTCCTGGAAGACAATCAATTTAGGTAAAGAAATATCTCGGATATAGTATATGATAACAACTGTATTTTAGTAGGGTACTTACCCTCTTAGCGTTTTCTCAGCCCGCTCTTCTGCAGAGACTTATTTCTGTATCGGCCGTTAGATTGAGATAAGCTTTTACGGAAATAACTTCATTACGCGTTTTCTCATCTACATATTTAGAATAGAGCATGTACTGCATTCCTTCCAGGAAATTTAAAATTCAAACATTAGCGTAAATTCAGGTTTTTGACTCTGAAATAAAAAATGGACGTACTTTGGAGGACTATGCGCGTGTAGGTTCATGCTGAACACAATAGCTCATAAACGAGAAGCCTTTCGGTGTCCTCCAAGTTTGCCATAAAATCTATCCACTAACTATCCTCTACCTGAAGTTCTGAAGCCAAGCTTTATCATTTCAAAAACAGATTTAATCATCCCGATTAATTAATAGTAAATTTATGATAAGGTCTATAAAAACGAAACTTGTATCTGGAATATTTTATAGGGGGAAACTCCTGAAGCATTGTTCATTTTGCTCCACTTCTAGTAATAATTTAAACGTAAGTTACAGCACAAAAATATAGACGTCACTAACACCCACAGCTAACATGAAATTATACTTTTAGGTGTTTGTATCTTCGGAATGTTCTTTGTTATTGCTTTGAATTTTCCCATGCTTGTAGGATCATGACATGCTCGTTATTCGTTAATACTTTCGTCGCAATGTGAGTAGGTTGTAATTTTAAAGCCATCACAAAGTAACCAGCCAAAGGCTACAGTACAAATTCAGCAATTGATATTATTTTACATGATACTTATTATGTAGTACTTATTACTTATTACATTCCCGATGTAATTAGAAGTAGGTGTATAGTGAAATTCTTTCTGTAATCATTTTCTGCATTGATGTAAACATATGAATAAAATAAGGGTATTCAAAAGCAATTGTTTAAGAACGGAAAGAGAAAATCATGTCAGCCAGACACATTCAATTTTGAAATACGATTTTTAACTTTGCATTTCCATTTTGGTGCAGTCAGAGCGGCAGAAGTAGTTAAATAAGCCATTCTGGAAAGCGTTAAATAAGTCACCATAACCTGCCTCTAAATATTTATGCACATTCTATGAAAAAATATGAGAACCACAACTATGAGAGCGGAGGAACAGGTGTAATGAAAGTAACACAATTGTCAGGATGGAGTCCCCAGAAATATTACCTATTTTGAATATTCGTAAGCACAGTCTCAGAAATTGACGGTATGCACATTGTAAACAGCTTTCAGCGCTGCAAAGACCTTATACCGTATTTTAATGGCTGCATTTCTATATGTTGAATCCAAGATCCCAGTTTATACATAAGTAAATATTATATTGCTGTGATATGTACAAGGTTTCTAAATTCAGTCAAACAAGCTCCAAGTAACCCAAGCTATATTTGGAAAATACCATACTTAGGAAAGCTATACCACTTATACATATATATGGATTCGAAGTGTTGCGTTCCTTGGATTGATGACATTTTAGTAGCATGCTTCTTCATAATAATTCTGGATGCTGGTTACATTCATATGTTGATAGTACAATTAAATCGAAAATTCGTAAAACTATCGCAATTACAAAAATAATAACATATTTCTGTAAAAACAACAGAGTCGTCCCAACGGAACAAATATCACACCTAGAGCCATCTATCGTCAGCAAGAAGCACTCGTTAGAAAGATTGTTTCTTTCATCATTTCTCCGTTAACATTACACTTCTGCAAGGAATTATTATCGCTAAAGGAATGTCTCCCACATAGTACAGTACAAGCTCGAAATGCAGTGGTTTCGGATTTATCGCAGGTAGAAGTATGTTCCTGTCATAGGAGAAATGTAATTTTTAATTCGGAAAGTTTATATAAAGGTATTTAGAAAACAAATGTTCTGAAATATAATTTTCCCCACCCTCCATGCTCGTTGACTTTGGCCACAGCTTTCTAAGAAGCTAATCATTGATAGAATGTTTCTTGGCCTTGTCTTTTGCATCAGCTCATATTATTATGCTGAGTGAAATCATTCATGCAAGTGTGAAAGGGAAGGGGGAGTGTGGTGACTCGTTTGCATGTTAGGCACTGCCCTTGCTAATTTACATTTGCCATTTTTTTGCACAGCGTGTTGTTGAAGACAAAACTTATTTTGGAGCATGTGTAAGCCAATCAAATTTCATGCATTAGTAAATGTATAAATTAATTACTAGGAGTATACTTTAAAAAATATTATCCAAAGTATTACAGAGACAGAACCGAAAAAGTTTTAAAATTTTGGAAAATACAGGACGAAAGAGGATGAAAAGCACAAAATTGGTTACACCATAAGATTTGTGTAAAAGAAAAATATTCAAAAATCTAAAATGCACTGCAGACGAAAAGAAGTGTCTGAAAGAACACTATAGCTTATTTTAAAAGGAATGGATGAAAATGAAAATCAGAGCAAATTTTTGGTGCACCAAGTAAACAGGATAGTGATCCAAAACGAGTAACAGACCTAGATTACTTCGAAAGATGTGTAGTTTAAGGAGGATTTAAAGTTTTTGTGTTCAGGATAAAGGTGCCCTTACAATATATAAATAACTAATTATTTTAAGAATAATCATTAATATTCAAGGTAGAAATCACCTTTAAACAGAGTAGTGAGAGAATTGTGTTTAACAGGCATTTTCACTAAAACAAATTGAAAAGCCCTATAGAAAAGCGCGACATTCATCCTAAAAGTCCCCAGTGGTGTTCAACAGCTTATGTAATTTCATCAACAATACCTGCAATTACGATTACATTAATATGAACAGATTTGTACAACTAATTCATCCAGGTAGATTGTGTGGACATTTATTTGCAAGGATGAGCAGCTTTTCTAACGAGTGTGTTATCCGAGTAGTAAATGAAATTTAGGCAACTATTAGCTTAATACTGTCCATAGCAAAAATGACAATGAAAAACAAAATAACGGAGAAGATGATAGTTGTGCAAATTACGTGGAGCGGAAGAAGACATTATGAATATTAAAGAAGTGAAAACCCTTTTAAACAGTGGGATTATCCGAACCAACAGACTAAATGTATCAAACAGCATGTGTCTTCTCCATTTTGCTACAGTAAGTAGAGAGAAAACGTAGGGCATCACGGCCTCGAAAAAAAACTTAATTATTTTTCTAAGACACTGAAAATTTAGGTTTATGCAAAATCTGCACAGTGGAACATAGATCAAGATCTGTTACATAAAACTCCCAGTGAGTACTTTTAAAAGTATTTTATCTCATTAAATAAAACTCAATGCCTGCTGCTCTCGAATGTATTAATTCAGGTACATTTCCCTCCAAATACGGGCGAGTGATTTTTGTCCAGCGTGGCATCTCTATATCCCGCAATAAGAATATGAGGGGAATAAAGGTTGACTTCCCAGCAGTTGCGTTATTTTAGGTTTATACTGTATATGTTTATAACAAAAATTAACGCCATATACTCACAGCGTATTCTCAGAACCTTCTTCTTCAAAGGCTTGTTTTGTATGTGCTATAAAATTAAGATAAGCATTTATAGTTAGGTATTATTTCTTTGCACATGTTTAGTTAATATATACAGACAAGCTTCATGCAACTTTTGCAATATTTGCAAAATACCATACTTAGGGAGGTAGAGGTAGTCCTAGTCGGGCGGGGCTTTCCCCGTCCGGGTGTCATATGCCGCAGTACCTAGCCACTTTGCGGCTTAACCTGCGAAATGAACTAGTAGATCCATGTTCTGCTGGGGTGTTTGAATTTGTTTACTGTTTGAAATTTTGGAGAGGTTTGGAATGGGTTGCCCCTCTTTGTCGTGGGCAGCTGTACTTAATCGTTCTCCCTTTTTGGGAGACACGAATTAGTTTTTTGCCCCGTTTTGGATACGGGTTGTGTAGCGCTTGTCCTTTGGTCGTAGAAGTTGTTCCCAAAGACATCTGGGGTTTTCCTTGGGTTACCCAAGGGGTCCCAGGACGTCTCTCGGCAGTCTGAAGGACGGCAAGCGCCTTCGATCTCTCGGGTCATACCTTCCCAGGGAGTTCACTAAAGGGTTTGGGTGAATTTGGATTTTCTCGTACATTGATCGTGTCCTCTCGCGAATGACATCGACAATGTACGGGATCTGGGAGTGCTCATGTAGGATATGAGCCGGGAATCTCCAGCCTGTATCGTAGATGATGCGTAGTGCCTTGTTCTGCAGCGTCTGGAGTCTGACGAAAGTGGTATTAGCCACTGTTCCCCAGATCTCATACTTAGGGAGGCTATACCACTTATAGATATATATGGATTCGAAGGGTTGCGTTCTTTAGATTGATGACATTTTTAGTAGTATGCTTCCTCATGATATATGTAGATGCAGGTTACATTCATGTGTTGATAGTACAATTAAATCGAATATTCATATAACTATTGTAATTACAAAAATAATAACACATTTCTGTAAAAACAACAGAGTCGTCCCAGCGGAACAAATATCACGCCTAGAGCCATCTATCGTCAGCAAGGAGTACTCGTTAGAAAGACTGTTTCTTTCATCATTTCTCCGTTAACATTACACTTCTGCAAGGAATTAATATCGCTAACGGAATGTCTCCCACATAGTACAGTACAAGCTCGAAATGCAGTGGTTTCGGATTTATCGCAGGTAGAAGTATGTTCCTGTCATAGGAGTCATTTAATTTTTAATTCGGAAAGTTGATGTAAAAGTATTTAGAAAATAAATGTTCTAAAATATAATTTTCCCCACCCTCCATGTTCGATGACTTTGGCCACAGCTTTCTAAGAAGCTAATCATTGATAGAATGTTTCTTGGCCTTGTCTTTTGCATCAGCTCATATAATTTTGCTGAATGAAATCATTAATGCAAGTGGGAAAGGGAAGGGGGAGTGGGGTGACGTCGTTTGCATGTTAGGCACTGCCCTTGCTAATTTACATTAGCCATTTTTTTGCACAGCGTGTTGTTGAAGACAAATCTTATTTTGGAGCATGTTTAAGCCAATCAAATTTCATGCATTAGTAAATGTATAAATTAATTACAAGGAATACACTTTAAACATATTATCTAATATATTACAGAGACAGAGCCGATAAAGTTTTAAAATTTGGGAAAATACAGGACGAAAGACGATGAAAAGCACAAAATTGTTTACACCATAAGATTTGTGTTAAAGAAAAATATTCGAAAATCTAAATTGCACTACAGACGAAAAGAAGTGTCTGAAAGACAACTATAGCTTATTTTAAAAGGAATCGATCAAAATGAAAATCAGAGCAAATTTTTGGTGCACCAAGTAAACAGGTTAGTGATCCAAAACGAGTAACAGACCTAGATGACTTCGAAAAATGTGTAGTTGAAGGAGGATTTAAAGTTTTTGTGTTCAGGATAAAGGTGCTCCTACAATATATAAATAACTAATTATTTTAAGAATAATCATTAATATTCAAGGTAGAAATCACCCTTAAACAGAGTAGTGAGAGAATTGTGTTTAACAGGCATTTTCACTAAAACAAATTGAAAAGCCCTATAGAAAAGCGCGACATTCATCCTAAAAGTCCCCAGTGGTGTTCAACAGCTTATGTAATTTCATCAACAATACCTGCAATTACGATTAGATTAATATGAACAGATTTGTACAACTATTTCGTCCAGGTAGATTGTGTGGACATTTATTTTCAAGGATGAGCAGCTTTTCTAACGAGTGTGTTATCCGAGTATCAAATGAAATTTAGGCAACAATTAGCTTAATACTGTCCATAGCAAGAATGACAATGAAAAACAAAATAACGGAGAAGATGATAGTTGTGCAAATTACGTGGAGCGGAAGAAGACATTATGGATATTAAAGAAGTGAAAACCCTTTTAAACAGTGGGATTATCTGAACCAACAGACAAAATGTATCAAACAGCATGTGTCTTCTCCATTTTGCTACAGTAAGTAGAGAGAAAACGTAGGGCATCACGGCATCGAAAAAAACTTAATTATTTTTCTAAGACACTGAAAATTTAGGTTTATGTAAAATCTGCACAGTGGAACATAGGTCAAGATATGTTACATAAAACTCCCAGTGAGTACTTTTAAAAGTATTTTATCTCATTAAATAAAGCTCAATGCCTGCTGGTCTCGAGGTACATTTCCCTCCAAATACGTGCGAGTGATTTTTGTCCAGCGTGGCATCTCTATATACCGCAATAAGAATATGAGCGGAATAAAGGTTGACTTCCCAGCAGTTGCGTTATTTTGGGTTTATCCTGTATATGTTTATAACAAAAATTAACGCCATATACTCACAGCGTATTCTCAGAACCCTCTTCTTCAAAGGCTTGTTTTGTATGTGCTATAAAATTAAGATAAGCATTTATAGTTAAGTATTGTTTCTTTGCACATGTTTAGTTAATATATACTTAAAGCGGGCCCGTTATTACAGCAACTCCATATTCAGATTTTACCGTAAATACAAGATTCGAAAACTGCCTTAATAAAAAATTTGGTGGTTTTAGAAAATGCCTCTTCGTGTGTGTGTGTGTGTGTGTGTGTGTGTGTGTGTGTGTGTGTGTGTGTGTGTGTGTGTGTGTGTGTGAGGCCGAGGGAGAGGGAGAGAGAGATAGCATGTGTGTTTAGGCACGTAACAGATAAAAAAAGTAGTCGCAGTTCAGCGTCTTCAAAACCTTATACACGGAATTTGAAAACACGTTCGATTCTAAAATATCCCTTATCTGAAATTTTGTCGCTAACCATCAGTTTTACAAAAACATATTAAGTCATCATCACTAACCTCTCGTAAGTTTAGGGTAGCGTCTACACAAATAAAATTTGCATCTGGAATATTTTGGAGAGGGGAACCCTTAAATGCTGTACATTTTTAATGACAATTTTACATAATCTCGTAATTATTACATTTGTAATTTAATAAGTTAAATATAATTATTTAACCCACTCTTGTAATAATTGAAGTAACGACAAAATCTTACAGCACAAAGATATAGACGTCGCTAATACCCACAGCCAATATCAAGTTATGCTTTCGGAGAGTTTGTAATTGACGGAGTACTCTCTGTTTTAGGTTTGAATTCCCAATTATTATAGATTTATCAACTGTTCGATATTCATTGATGCTATGGTGTAAATGCAAATGCATCCTAATTTTATATCCATCACATAGTGACCAACCAAAGCTTACAGGATACACTCTATCCCCATTGTGACTAAAAGTAAGTATTCAAACTGCTACTGTAAGCCCCTTTCTCCCTTAATATGAAGATAACTAGAAAATAACGATCTATAAGAACAATTGCTGAAGAACGCAAAGAGAAAATCCTGTGTACCGGACATACCAGATTTATTACATTAGCTTTTAAATTTGGCATTTGTATTTTTGTTGTTAGTCGGACAAGTGACGGAAACCATTTCTCATATTTGTCTTCCTCCTGCTTTTTGGTATACTTACATCCACATACCAAGAACAGCAGAGACGCCACTGGAAATAATGATCCGCAGTTTTATTCAGAAGTGTTCTAAGGGGAAAGTCTTTATTAAAATTTTCTCAAATGCAGTGTACAATAGTATGTCGTAATGCAAATAACGGATGTTGATTATATTTTAAACTCCACAGATGGCCATGCGACGCTAAATTAAAGTTTTTCATTGATTTAAGCCCGAGTTTCCTTCATTTCGGACGGTCAGTGTAAGGAAAGAAACTTCTCCTATATAACAAGTTTATCTAAGTGATTGAATGTTTTATATTCAAAATAGCTTCTTCAACCCAAACTTCTTTTGGATTTCTGGATATCACTGACGAAAGTTTAGAATAAATATTTGCATAATATTTTAATTATACAATTTTCTGCAGACGCCAGAGACACAGGGAACAACAAAGCTATACATTCGGTTTAAACAAGTGCCGTAATGGCTTGTCTGGAAATTGAATGTCATTTTGTATGAAAAAATTATAGAAATTTTTTCAGTTTGGCTCTATCCTGTCATAATGTGTCTTACACACGGCTAATGGAAAGAACAATTAATTTCCTTGAATTGTGCTTAATAGTGGTCCGAGCTGTAAAGCCAGGGCCTTAAAGTGCTTACAACACAGTAATGCGCCATTAAGGTAGATGTCTGTAATGTTAATGAGAACTTTTAGTGGTTTACCGGGAAAAACAGGGGTCAATTATTGAATTTACTATCATGCTGACACGTTGGCCATAGTAGCTCAATGGTTAAGAGAAGCCGGACGGAGACCTGAAGATCCGTGGTTTCAAATCCCTGCCATGGGTTGCAATTTTCAGTCTGACTCTTCCCCTTTGTGACCTACACACGGCTAGTGTGGAAGAACAAATAATCCCCAAAATACAGAACACATTAAACACCAGCGTTTATACTGGTGTGACGTCAATTAAATATTAAAGCACATTAGCAACGTTATTAACCCCACAGAAAGGTGAACCTTCAAATGTTGCACATTTTGAACATTGTGTGCATCGTTCCTAAAGTAACAAAACTTCCTAAATGTTGTGTGCCATATATGGTATTGACAAGATGATCAACTATTTTTTATTGTAATGCAGCTTAAATGAGATACATGGACAAAATGTTTTTCCACATCAACTGTAAGTATCAAGAATTTCATACTTGGAATGTCATGGGGTGCTGGCTGGCTGTGTATAGCCAGAAGATTTTTGCTGCGTGCCCACCCGTTATGGGTTTTACCGCAGGCAAGGTATACATTTCGGGATGTTGTAGGGTGAGGTGTGGTTTTTTAGATTAATGGTGATCATACGAGATGAATATTAATTGCGTTTCGAAGGTTTCTGTTACTCACACAGAAATATTTTTTCAGATATCGCTCCTTGTAAACGATGGCTACTCTTTACTTTAACGTTATAAAGCGCTATTAAATACGGTCCTTAGGTAATTATCACAATTAGAAATTGTTATAGCGTTCCATAAATATTTACAAATTTTCTTCAGCCCAATAAATACGACACGTACAGCCATCTATCGGCAACAAGTAGCATTCGTTAGAACGACTTCTTTCTTTCATTATGCATCAACTAAATTTTCACTCCTGGAAGACAATCAATTTAGGTAAAGAAATATCTCGGATATAGTATATGATAACAACTGTATTTTAGTAGGGTACTTACCCTCTTAGCGTTTTCTCAGCCCGCTCTTCTGCAGAGACTTATTTCTGTATCGGCCGTTAGATTGAGATAAGCTTTTACGGAAATAACTTCATTACGCGTTTTCTCATCTACATATTTAGAATAGAGCATGTACTGCATTCCTTCCAGGAAATTTAAAATTCAAACATTAGCGTAAATTCAGGTTTTTGACTCTGAAACCAAAAATGGACGTACTTTGGAGGACTATGCGCGTGTACGTTCATGCTGAACACAATAGCTCATAAACGAGAAGCCTTTCGGTGTCCTCCAAGTTTGCCATAAAATCTATCACCTAACTATCCTCTACCTGAAGTTCTGAAGCCAAGCTTTATCATTTCAAAAACAGATTTAATCATCCCGATTAATTAATAGTAAATTTATGATAAGGTCTATAAAAACGAAACTTGTATCTGGAATATTTTATAGGGGGAAACTCCTGAAGCATTGTTCATTTTGCTCCACTTCTAGTAATAATTTAAACGTAAGTTACAGCACAAAAATATAGACGTCACTAACACCCACAGCTAACATGAAATTATACTTTTAGGTGTTTGTATCTTCGGAATGTTCTTTGTTATTGCTTTGAATTTTCCCATGCTTGTAGGATCATGACATGCTCGTTATTCGTTAATACTTTCGTCGCAATGTGAGTAGGTTGTAATTTTAAAGCCATCACAAAGTAACCAGCCAAAGGCTACAGTACAATACATTCCCGATGTAATTAGAAGTAGGTGTATAGTGAAATTCTTTCTGTAATCATTTTCTGCATTGATGTAAACATATGAATAAAATAAGGGTATTCAAAAGCAATTGTTTAAGAACGGAAAGAGAAAATCATGTCAGCCAGACACATTCAATTTTGAAATACGATTTTTAACTTTGCATTTCCATTTTGGTGCAGTCAGAGCGGCAGAAGTAGTTAAATAAGCCATTCTGGAAAGCGTTAAAATAAGTCACCATAACCTGCCTCTAAATATTTATGCACATTCTATGAAAAAATATAAGAACCACAACTATGAGAGCGGAGGAACAGGTGTAATGAAAGTAACACAATTGTCAGGATGGAGTCCCCAGAAATATTACCTATTTTGAATATTCGTAAGCACAGTCTCAGAAATTGACGGTATGCACATTGTAAACAGCTTTCAGCGCTGCAAAGACCTTATACCGTATTTTAATGGCTGCATTTCTATATGTTGAATCCAAGATCCCAGTTTATACATAAGTAAATATTATATTGCTGTGATATGTACAAGGTTTCTAAATTCAGTCAAACAAGCTCCAAGTAACCCAAGCTATATTTGGAAAATACCATACTTAGGAAAGCTATACCACTTATACATATATATGGATTCGAAGTGTTGCGTTCCTTGGATTGATGACATTTTAGTAGCATGCTTCTTCATAATAATTGTAGATGCTGGTTACATTCATATTTTGATAGTACAATTAAATCGAAAATTCGTAAAACTATCGCAATTACAAAAATAATAACATATTTCTGTAAAAACAACAGAGTCGTCCCAACGGAACAAATATCACACCTAGAGCCATCTATCGTCAGCAAGAAGCACTCGTTAGAAAGATTGTTTCTTTCATCATTTCTCCGTTAACATTACACTTCTGCAAGGAATTATTATCGCTAAAGGAATGTCTCCCACATAGTACAGTACAAGCTCGAAATGCAGTGGTTTCGGATTTATCGCAGGTAGAAGTATGTTCCTGTCATAGGAGAAATGTAATTTTTAATTCGGAAAGTTTATATAAAGGTATTTAGAAAACAAATGTTCTGAAATATAATTTTCCCCACCCTCCATGCTCGTTGACTTTGGCCACAGCTTTCTAAGAAGCTAATCATTGATAGAATGTTTCTTGGCCTTGTCTTTTGCATCAGCTCATAGTATTATGCTGAGTGAAATCATTCATGCAAGTGTGAAAGGGAAGGGGGAGTGTGGTGACTCGTTTGCATGTTAGGCACTGCCCTTGCTAATTTACATTTGCCATTTTTTTGCACAGCGTGTTGTTGAAGACAAAACTTATTTTGGAGCATGTGTAAGCCAATCAAATTTCATGCATTAGTAAATGTATAAATTAATTACTAGGAGTATACTTTAAAAAATATTATCCAAAGTATTACAGAGACAGAACCGAAAAAGTTTTAAAATTTTGGAAAATACAGGACGAAAGAGGATGAAAAGCACAAAATTGGTTACACCATAAGATTTGTGTAAAAGAAAAATATTCAAAAATCTAAAATGCACTGCAGACGAAAAGAAGTGTCTGAAAGAACACTATAGCTTATTTTAAAAGGAATGGATGAAAATGAAAATCAGAGCAAATTTTTGGTGCACCAAGTAAACAGGATAGTGATCCAAAACGAGTAACAGACCTAGATTACTTCGAAAGATGTGTAGTTTAAGGAGGATTTAAAGTTTTTGTGTTCAGGATAAAGGTGCCCTTACAATATATAAATAACTAATTATTTTAAGAATAATCATTAATATTCAAGGTAGAAATCACCTTTAAACAGAGTAGTGAGAGAATTGTGTTTAACAGGCATTTTCACTAAAACAAATTGAAAAGCCCTATAGAAAAGCGCGACATTCATCCTAAAAGTCCCCAGTGGTGTTCAACAGCTTATGTAATTTCATCAACAATACCTGCAATTACGATTACATTAATATGAACAGATTTGTACAACTAATTCATCCAGGTAGATTGTGTGGACATTTATTTGCAAGGATGAGCAGCTTTTCTAACGAGTGTGTTATCCGAGTAGTAAATGAAATTTAGGCAACTATTAGCTTAATACTGTCCATAGCAAAAATGACAATGAAAAACAAAATAACGGAGAAGATGATAGTTGTGCAAATTACGTGGAGCGGAAGAAGACATTATGAATATTAAAGAAGTGAAAACCCTTTTAAACAGTGGGATTATCCGAACCAACAGACAAAATGTATCAAACAGCATGTGTCTTCTCCATTTTGCTACAGTAAGTAGAGAGAAAACGTAGGGCATCACGGCCTCGAAAAAAAACTTAATTATTTTTCTAAGACACTGAAAATTTAGGTTTATGTAAAATCTGCACAGTGGAACATAGATCAAGATCTGTTACATAAAACTCCCAGTGAGTACTTTTAAAAGTATTTTATCTCATTAAATAAAACTCAATGCCTGCTGCTCTCGAATGTATTAATTCAGGTACATTTCCCTCCAAATACGGGCGAGTGATTTTTATCCAGCGTGGCATCTCTATATCCCGCAATAAGAATATGAGGGGAATAAAGGTTGACTTCCCAGCAGTTGCGTTATTTTAGGTTTATACTGTATATGTTTATAACAAAAATTAACGCCATATACTCACAGCGTATTCTCAGAACCTTCTTCTTCAAAGGCTTGTTTTGTATGTGCTATAAAATTAAGATAAGCATTTATAGTTAGGTATTATTTCTTTGCACATGTTTAGTTAATATATACAGACAAGCTTCATGCAACTGTTGCAAGATTTGCAAAATACCATACTTAGGGAGGCTATACCACTTATAGATATATATGGATTCGAAGGGTTGCGTTCTTTAGATTGATGACATTTTTAGTAGTATGCTTCCTCATGATATATGTAGATGCAGGTTACATTCATGTGTTGATAGTACAATTAAATCGAATATTCATATAACTATCGTAATTACAAAAATAATAACACATTTCTGTAAAAACAACAGAGTCGTCCCAGCGGAACAAATATCACGCATAGAGCCATCTATCGTCAGCAAGGAGTACTCGTTAGAAAGATTGTTTCTTTCATCATTTCTCCGTTAACATTACACTTCTGCAAGGAATTAATATCGCTAACGGAATGTCTCCCACATAGTACAGTACAAGCTCGAAATGCAGTGGTTTCGGATTTATCGCAGGTAGAAGTATGTTCCTGTCATAGGAGTCATTTAATTTTTAATTCGGAAAGTTGATGTAAAAGTATTTAGAAAATAAATGTTCTAAAATATAATTTTCCCCACCCTCCATGTTCGATGACTTTGGCCACAGCTTTCTAAGAAGCTAATCATTGATAGAATGTTTCTTGGCCTTGTCTTTTGCATCAGCTCATATAATTTTGCTGAATGAAATCATTAATGCAAGTGGGAAAGGGAAGGGGGAGTGGGGTGACGTCGTTTGCATGTTAGGCACTGCCCTTGCTAATTTACATTAGCCATTTTTTTGCACAGCGTGTTGTTGAAGACAAATCTTATTTTGGAGCATGTTTAAGCCAATCAAATTTCATGCATTAGTAAATGTATAAACTAATTACAAGGAATACACTTTAAACATATTATCTAATATATTACAGAGACAGAGCCGATAAAGTTTTAAAATTTGGGAAAATACAGGACGAAAGACGATGAAAAGCACAAAATTGTTTACACCATAAGATTTGTGTTAAAGAAAAATATTCGAAAATCTAAATTGCACTACAGACGAAAAGAAGTGTCTGAAAGACAACTATAGCTTATTTTAAAAGGAATCGATCAAAATGAAAATCAGAGCAAATTTTTGGTGCACCAAGTAAACAGGTTAGTGATCCAAAACGAGTAACAGACCTAGATGACTTCGAAAAATGTGTAGTTGAAGGAGGATTTAAAGTTTTTGTGTTCAGGATAAAGGTGCTCCTACAATATATAAATAACTAATTATTTTAAGAATAATCATTAATATTCAAGGTAGAAATCACCCTTAAACAGAGTAGTGAGAGAATTGTGTTTAACAGGCATTTTCACTAAAACAAATTGAAAAGCCCTATAGAAAAGCGCGACATTCATCCTAAAAGTCCCCAGTGGTGTTCAACAGCTTATGTAATTTCATCAACAATACCTGCAATTACGATTACATTAATATGAACAGATTTGTACAACTATTTCGTCCAGGTAGATTGTGTGGACATTTATTTTCAAGGATGAGCAGCTTTTCTAACGAGTGTGTTATCCGAGTATCAAATGAAATTTAGGCAACAATTAGCTTAATACTGTCCATAGCAAGAATGACAATGAAAAACAAAATAACGGAGAAGATGATAGTTGTGCAAATTACGTGGAGCGGAAGAAGACATTATGGATATTAAAGAAGTGAAAACCCTTTTAAACAGTGGGATTATCTGAACCGACAGACAAAATGTATCAAACAGCATGTGTCTTCTCCATTTTGCTACAGTAAGTAGAGAGAAAACGTAGGGCATCACGGCCTCGAAAAAAACTTAATTATTTTTCTAAGACACTGAAAATTTAGGTTTATGTAAAATCTGCACAGTGGAACATAGGTCAAGATATGTTACATAAAACTCCCAGTGAGTACTTTTAAAAGTATTTTATCTCATTAAATAAAGCTCAATGCCTGCTGCTCTCGAGGTACATTTCCCTCCAAATACGTGCGAGTGATTTTTGTCCAGCGTGGCATCTCTATATACCGCAATAAGAATATGAGCGGAATAAAGGTTGACTTCCCAGCAGTTGCGTTATTTTGGGTTTATACTGTATATGTTTATAACAAAAATTAACGCCATATACTCACAGCGTATTCTCAGAACCCTCTTCTTCAAAGGCTTGTTTTGTATGTGCTATAAAATTAAGATAAGCATTTATAGTTAAGTATTGTTTCTTTGCACATGTTTAGTTAATACATACTTAAAGCGGGCCCGTTATTACAGCAACTCCATATTCAGATTTTACCGTAAATACAAGATTCGAAAACTGCCTTAATAAAAAATTTGGTGGTTTTAGAAAATGCCTCTTCGTGTGTGTGTGTGTGTGTGTGTGTGTGTGTGTGTGTGTGTGTGTGTGTGTGTGTGTGTGTGTGTGTGTGTGTGTGTGAGGCCGAGGGAGAGGGAGAGAGAGAGATAGCATGTGTGTTTAGGCACGTAACAGATAAAAAAAGTAGTCGCAGTTCAGCGTCTTCAACACCTTATACACGGAATTTGAAAACACGTTCGATTCTAAAATATCCCTTATCTGAAATTTTGTCGCTAACCATCAGTTTTACAAAAACATATTAAGTCATCATCACTAACCTCTCGTAAGTTTAGGGTAGCGTCTACACAAATAAAATTTGCATCTGGAATATTTTGGAGAGGGGAACGCTTAAATGCTGTACATTTTTAATGACAATTTTACATAATCTCGTAATTATTACATTTGTAATTTAATAAGTTAAATATAATTATTTAACCCACTCTTGTAATAATTGAAGTAACGACAAAATCTTACAGCACAAAGATATAGACGTCGCTAATACCCACAGCCAATATCAAGTTATGCTTTCGGAGAGTTTGTAATTGACGGAGTACTCTCTGTTTTAGGTTTGAATTCCCAATTATTATAGATTTATCAACTGTTCGATATTCATTGATGCTATGGTGTAAATGCAAATGCATCCTAATTTTATATCCATCACATAGTGACCAACCGAAGCTTACAGGATACACTCTATCCCCATTGTGACTAAAAGTAAGTATTCAAACTGCTACTGTAAACCCCTTTCTCCCTTAATATGAAGATAACTAGAAAATAACGATCTATAAGAACAATTGCTGAAGAACGCAAAGAGAAAATCCTGTGTACCGGACATACCAGATTTATTACATTAGCTTTTAAATTTGGCATTTGTATTTTTGTTGTTAGTCGGACAAGTGACGGAAACCATTTCTCATATTTGTCTTCCTCCTGCTTTTTGGTATACTTACATCCACATACCAAGAACAGCAGAGACGCCACTGGAAATAATGATCCGCAGTTTTATTCAGAAGTGTTCTAAGGGGAAAGTCTTTATTAATTTTCTCAAATGCAGTGTACAATAGTATGTCGTAATGCAAATAACGGATGTTGATTATATTTTAAACTCCACAGATGGCCATGCGACGCTAAATTAAAGTTTTTCATTGATTTAAGCCCGAGTTTCCTTCATTTCGGACGGTCAGTGTAAGGAAAGAAACTTCTCCTATATAACAAGTTTATCTAAGTGATTGAATGTTTTATATTCAAAATAGCTTCTTCAACCCAAACTTCTTTTGGATTTCTGGATATCACTGACGAAAGTTTAGAATAAATATTTGCATAATATTTTAATTATACAATTTTCTGCAGACGCCAGAGACACAGGGAACAACAAAGCTATACATTCGGTTTAAGCAAGTGCCGTAATGGCTTGTCTGGAAATTGAATGTCATTTTGTATGAAAAAATTATAGAAATTTTTTCAGTTTGGCTCTATCCTGTCATAATGTGTCTTACACACGGCTAATTGAAAGAACAATTAATTTCCTTGAATTGTGCTTAATAGTGGTCCGAGCTGTAAAGCCAGGGCCTTAAAGTGCTTACAACACAGTAATGCGCCATTAAGGTAGATGTCTGTAATGTTAATGAGAACTTTTAGTGGTTTACCGGGAAAAACAGGGGTCAATTATTGAATTTACTATCATGCTGACACGTTGGCCATAGTAGCTCAATGGTTAAGAGAAGCCGGACGGAGACCTGAAGATCCGTGGTTTCAAATCCCTGCCATGGGTTGCAATTTTCAGTCTGACTCTTCCCCTTTGTGACCTACACACGGCTAGTGTGGAAGAACAAATAATCCCCAAAATACAGAACACATTAAACACCAGCGTTTATACTGGTGTGACGTCAATTAAATATTAAAGCACATTAGCAACGTTATTAACCCCACAGAAAGGTGAACCTTCAAATGTTGCACATTTTGAACATTGTGTGCATCGTTCCTAAAGTAACAAAACTTCCTAAATGTTGTGTGCCATATATGGTATTGACAAGATGATCAACTATTTTTTATTGTAATGCAGCTTAAATGAGATACATGGACAAAATGTTTTTCCACATCAACTGTAAGTATCAAGAATTTCATACTTGGAATGTCATGGGGTGCTGGCTGGCTGTGTATAGCCAGAAGATTTTTGCTGCGTGCCCACCCGTTATGGGTTTTACCGCAGGCAAGGTATACATTTCGGGATGTTGTAGGGTGAGATGTGGTTTTTTAGATTAATGGTGATCATACGAGATGAATATTAATTGCGTTTCGAAGGTTTCTGTTACTCACACAGAAATAGTTTTTCAGATATCGCTCCTTGTAAACGATGGCTACTCTTTACTTTAACGTTATAAAGCGCTATTAAATACGGTCCTTAGGTAATTATCACAATTAGAAATTGTTATAGCGTTCCATAAATATTTACAAATATTCTTCAGCCCAATAAATACGACACGTACAGCCATCTATCGGCAACAAGTAGCATTCGTTAGAACGACTTCTTTCTTTCATTATGCATCAACTAAATTTTCACTCCTGGAAGACAATCAATTTAGGTAAAGAAATATCTCGGATATAGTATATGATAACAACTGTATTTTAGTAGGGTACTTACCCTCTTAGCGTTTTCTCAGCCCGCTCTTCTGCAGAGACTTATTTCTGTATCGGCCGTTAGATTGAGATAAGCTTTTACGGAAATAACTTCATTACGCGTTTTCTCATCTACATATTTAGAATAGAGCATGTACTGCATTCCTTCCAGGAAATTTAAAATTCAAACATTAGCGTAAATTCAGGTTTTTGACTCTGAAATAAAAAATGGACGTACTTTGGAGGACTATGCGCGTGTAGGTTCATGCTGAACACAATAGCTCATAAACGAGAAGCCTTTCGGTGTCCTCCAAGTTTGCCATAAAATCTATCACCTAACTATCCTCTACCTGAAGTTCTGAAGCCAAGCTTTATCATTTCAAAAACAGATTTAATCATCCCGATTAATTAATAGTAAATTTATGATAAGGTCTATAAAAACGAAACTTGTATCTGGAATATTTTATAGGGGGAAACTCCTGAAGCATTGTTCATTTTGCTCCACTTCTAGTAATAATTTAAACGTAAGTTACAGCACAAAAATATAGACGTCACTAACACTAAGAGCTAACATGAAATTATACTTTTAGGTGTTTGTATCTTCGGAATGTTCTTTGTTATTGCTTTGAATTTTCCCATGCTTGTAGGATCATGACATGCTCGTTATTCGTTAATACTTTCGTCGCAATGTGAGTAGGTTGTAATTTTAAAGCCATCACAAAGTAACCAGCCAAAGGCTACAGTACAAATTCAGCAATTGATATTATTTTACATGATACTTATTATGTAGTACTTATTACTTATTACATTCCCGATGTAATTAGAAGTAGGTGTATAGTGAAATTCTTTCTGTAATCATTTTCTGCATTGATGTAAACATATGAATAAAATAAGGGTATTCAAAAGCAATTGTTTAAGAACGGAAAGAGAAAATCATGTCAGCCAGACACATTCAATTTTGAAATACGATTTTTAACTTTGCATTTCCATTTTGGTGCAGTCAGAGCGGCAGAAGTAGTTAAATAAGCCATTCTGGAAAGCGTTAAATAAGTCACCATAACCTGCCTCTAAATATTTATGCACATTCTATGAAAAAATATGAGAACCACAACTATGAGAGCGGAGGAACAGGTGTAATGAAAGTAACACAATTGTCAGGATGGAGTCCCCAGAAATATTACCTATTTTGAATATTCGTAAGCACAGTCTCAGAAATTGACGGTATGCACATTGTAAACAGCTTTCAGCGCTGCAAAGACCTTATACCGTATTTTAATGGCTGCATTTCTATATGTTGAATCCAAGATCCCAGTTTATACATAAGTAAATATTATATTGCTGTGATATGTACAAGGTTTCTAAATTCAGTCAAACAAGCTCCAAGTAACCCAAGCTATATTTGGAAAATACCATACTTAGGAAAGCTATACCACTTATACATATATATGGATTCGAAGTGTTGCGTTCCTTGGATTGATGACATTTTAGTAGCATGCTTCTTCATAATAATTCTGGATGCTGGTTACATTCATATGTTGATAGTACAATTAAATCGAAAATTCGTAAAACTATCGCAATTACAAAAATAATAACATATTTCTGTAAAAACAACAGAGTCGTCCCAACGGAACAAATATCACACCTAGAGCCATCTATCGTCAGCAAGAAGCACTCGTTAGAAAGATTGTTTCTTTCATCATTTCTCCGTTAACATTACACTTCTGCAAGGAATTATTATCGCTAAAGGAATGTCTCCCACATAGTACAGTACAAGCTCGAAATGCAGTGGTTTCGGATTTATCGCAGGTAGAAGTATGTTCCTGTCATAGGAGAAATGTAATTTTTAATTCGGAAAGTTTATATAAAGGTATTTAGAAAACAAATGTTCTGAAATATAATTTTCCCCACCCTCCATGCTCGTTGACTTTGGCCACAGCTTTCTAAGAAGCTAATCATTGATAGAATGTTTCTTGGCCTTGTCTTTTGCATCAGCTCATATTATTATGCTGAGTGAAATCATTCATGCAAGTGTGAAAGGGAAGGGGGAGTGTGGTGACTCGTTTGCATGTTAGGCACTGCCCTTGCTAATTTACATTTGCCATTTTTTTGCACAGCGTGTTGTTGAAGACAAAACTTATTTTGGAGCATGTGTAAGCCAATCAAATTTCATGCATTAGTAAATGTATAAATTAATTACTAGGAGTATACTTTAAAAAATATTATCCAAAGTATTACAGAGACAGAACCGAAAAAGTTTTAAAATTTTGGAAAATACAGGACGAAAGAGGATGAAAAGCACAAAATTGGTTACACCATAAGATTTGTGTAAAAGAAAAATATTCAAAAATCTAAAATGCACTGCAGACGAAAAGAAGTGTCTGAAAGAACACTATAGCTTATTTTAAAAGGAATGGATGAAAATGAAAATCAGAGCAAATGTTTGGTGCACCAAGTAAACAGGATAGTGATCCAAAACGAGTAACAGACCTAGATTACTTCGAAAGATGTGTAGTTTAAGGAGGATTTAAAGTTTTTGTGTTCAGGATAAAGGTGCCCTTACAATATATAAATAACTAATTATTTTAAGAATAATCATTAATATTCAAGGTAGAAATCACCTTTAAACAGAGTAGTGAGAGAATTGTGTTTAACAGGCATTTTCACTAAAACAAATTGAAAAGCCCTATAGAAAAGCGCGACATTCATCCTAAAAGTCCCCAGTGGTGTTCAACAGCTTATGTAATTTCATCAACAATACCTGCAATTACGATTACATTAATATGAACAGATTTGTACAACTAATTCATCCAGGTAGATTGTGTGGACATTTATTTGCAAGGATGAGCAGCTTTTCTAACGAGTGTGTTATCCGAGTAGTAAATGAAATTTAGGCAACTATTAGCTTAATACTGTCCATAGCAAAAATGACAATGAAAAACAAAATAACGGAGAAGATGATAGTTGTGCAAATTACGTGGAGCGGAAGAAGACATTATGAATATTAAAGAAGTGAAAACCCTTTTAAACAGTGGGATTATCCGAACCAACAGACTAAATGTATCAAACAGCATGTGTCTTCTCCATTTTGCTACAGTAAGTAGAGAGAAAACGTAGGGCATCACGGCCTCGAAAAAAAACTTAATTATTTTTCTAAGACACTGAAAATTTAGGTTTATGCAAAATCTGCACAGTGGAACATAGATCAAGATCTGTTACATAAAACTCCCAGTGAGTACTTTTAAAAGTATTTTATCTCATTAAATAAAACTCAATGCCTGCTGCTCTCGAATGTATTAATTCAGGTACATTTCCCTCCAAATACGGGCGAGTGATTTTTGTCCAGCGTGGCATCTCTATATCCCGCAATAAGAATATGAGGGGAATAAAGGTTGACTTCCCAGCAGTTGCGTTATTTTAGGTTTATACTGTATATGTTTATAACAAAAATTAACGCCATATACTCACAGCGTATTCTCAGAACCTTCTTCTTCAAAGGCTTGTTTTGTATGTGCTATAAAATTAAGATAAGCATTTATAGTTAGGTATTATTTCTTTGCACATGTTTAGTTAATATATACAGACAAGCTTCATGCAACTTTTGCAATATTTGCAAAATACCATACTTAGGGAGGTAGAGGTAGTCCTAGTCGGGCGGGGCTTTCCCCGTCCGGGTGTCATATGCCGCAGTACCTAGCCACTTTGCGGCTTAACCTGCGAAATGAACTAGTAGATCCATGTTCTGCTGGGGTGTTTGAATTTGTTTACTGTTTGAAATTTTGGAGAGGTTTGGAATGGGTTGCCCCTCTTTGTCGTGGGCAGCTGTACTTAATCGTTCTCCCTTTTTGGGAGACACGAATTAGTTTTTTGCCCCGTTTTGGATACGGGTTGTGTAGCGCTTGTCCTTTGGTCGTAGAAGTTGTTCCCAAAGACATCTGGGGTTTTCCTTGGGTTACCCAAGGGGTCCCAGGACGTCTCTCGGCAGTCTGAAGGACGGCAAGCGCCTTTGATCTCTCGGGTCATACCTTCCCAGGGAGTTCACTAAAGGGTTTGGGTGAATTTGGATTTTCTCGTACATTGATCGTGTCCTCTCGCGAATGACATCGACAATGTACGGGATCTGGGAGTGCTCATGTAGGATATGAGCCGGGAATCTCCAGCCTGTATCGTAGATGATGCGTAGTGCCTTGTTCTGCAGCGTCTGGAGTCTGACGAAAGTGGTATTAGCCACTGTTCCCCAGATCTCATACTTAGGGAGGCTATACCACTTATAGATATATATGGATTCGAAGGGTTGCGTTCTTTAGATTGATGACATTTTTAGTAGTATGCTTCCTCATGATATATGTAGATGCAGGTTACATTCATGTGTTGATAGTACAATTAAATCGAATATTCATATAACTATTGTAATTACAAAAATAATAACACATTTCTGTAAAAACAACAGAGTCGTCCCAGCGGAACAAATATCACGCCTAGAGCCATCTATCGTCAGCAAGGAGTACTCGTTAGAAAGACTGTTTCTTTCATCATTTCTCCGTTAACATTACACTTCTGCAAGGAATTAATATCGCTAACGGAATGTCTCCCACATAGTACAGTACAAGCTCGAAATGCAGTGGTTTCGGATTTATCGCAGGTAGAAGTATGTTCCTGTCATAGGAGTCATTTAATTTTTAATTCGGAAAGTTGATGTAAAAGTATTTAGAAAATAAATGTTCTAAAATATAATTTTCCCCACCCTCCATGTTCGATGACTTTGGCCACAGCTTTCTAAGAAGCTAATCATTGATAGAATGTTTGTTGGCCTTGTCTTTTGCATCAGCTCATATAATTTTGCTGAATGAAATCATTAATGCAAGTGGGAAAGGGAAGGGGGAGTGGGGTGACGTCGTTTGCATGTTAGGCACTGCCCTTGCTAATTTACATTAGCCATTTTTTTGCACAGCGTGTTGTTGAAGACAAATCTTATTTTGGAGCATGTTTAAGCCAATCAAATTTCATGCATTAGTAAATGTATAAACTAATTACAAGGAATACACTTTAAACATATTATCTAATATATTACAGAAACAGAGCCGATAAAGTTTTAAAATTTGGGAAAATACAGGACGAAAGACGATGAAAAGCACAAAATTGTTTACACCATAAGATTTGTGTTAAAGAAAAATATTCGAAAATCTAAATTGCACTACAGACGAAAAGAAGTGTCTGAAAGACAACTATAGCTTATTTTAAAAGGAATCGATCAAAATGAAAATCAGAGCAAATTTTTGGTGCACCAAGTAAACAGGTTAGTGATCCAAAACGAGTAACAGACCTAGATGACTTCGAAAAATGTGTAGTTGAAGGAGGATTTAAAGTTTTTGTGTTCAGGATAAAGGTGCTCCTACAATATATAAATAACTAATTATTTTAAGAATAATCATTAATATTCAAGGTAGAAATCACCCTTAAACAGAGTAGTGAGAGAATTGTGTTTAACAGGCATTTTCACTAAAACAAATTGAAAAGCCCTATAGAAAAGCGCGACATTCATCCTAAAAGTCCCCAGTGGTGTTCAACAGCTTATGTAATTTCATCAACAATACCTGCAATTACGATTACATTAATATGAACAGATTTGTACAACTATTTCGTCCAGGTAGATTGTGTGGACATTTATTTTCAAGGATGAGCAGCTTTTCTAACGAGTGTGTTATCCGAGTATCAAATGAAATTTAGGCAACAATTAGCTTAATACTGTCCATAGCAAGAATGACAATGAAAAACAAAATAACGGAGAAGATGATAGTTGTGCAAATTACGTGGAGCGGAAGAAGACATTATGGATATTAAAGAAGTGAAAACCCTTTTAAACAGTGGGATTATCTGAACCAACAGACAAAATGTATCAAACAGCATGTGTTTTCTCCATTTTGCTACAGTAAGTAGAGAGAAAACGTAGGGCATCACGGCCTCGAAAAAAACTTAATTATTTTTCTAAGACACTGAAAATTTAGGTTTATGTAAAATCTGCACAGTGGAACATAGGTCAAGATCTGTTACATAAAACTCCCAGTGAGTACTTTTAAAAGTATTTTATCTCATTAAATAAAGCTCAATGCCTGCTGCTCTCGAGGTACATTTCCCTCCAAATACGTGCGAGTGATTTTTGTCCAGCGTGGCATCTCTATATACCGCAATAAGAATATGAGCGGAATAAAGGTTGACTTCCCAGCAGTTGCGTTATTTTGGGTTTATACTGTATATGTTTATAACAAAAATTAACGCCATATACTCACAGCGTATTCTCAGAACCCTCTTCTTCAAAGGCTTGTTTTGTATGTGCTATAAAATTAAGATAAGCATTTATAGTTAAGTATTGTTTCTTTGCACATGTTTAGTTAATACATACTTAAAGCGGGCCCGTTATTACAGCAACTCCATATTCAGATTTTACCGTAAATACAAGATTCGAAAACTGCCTTAATAAAAAATTTGGTGGTTTTAGAAAATGCCTCTTCGTGTGTGTGTGTGTGTGTGTGTGTGTGTGTGTGTGTGTGTGTGTGTGTGTGTGTGTGTGTGTGTGTGTGTGTGTGTGTGTGTGTGTGAGGCCGAGGGAGAGGGAGAGAGAGAGATAGCATGTGTGTTTAGGCACGTAACAGATAAAAAAAGTAGTCGCAGTTCAGCGTCTTCAAAACCTTATACACGGAATTTGAAAACACGTTCGATTCTAAAATATCCCTTATCTGAAATTTTGTCGCTAACCATCAGTTTTACAAAAACATATTAAGTCATCATCACTAACCTCTCGTAAGTTTAGGGTAGCGTCTACACAAATAAAATTTGCATCTGGAATATTTTGGAGAGGGGAACCCTTAAATGCTGTACATTTTTAATGACAATTTTACATAATCTCGTAATTATTACATTTGTAATTTAATAAGCTAAATATAATTATTTAACCCACTCTTGTAATAATTGAAGTAACGACAAAATCTTACAGCACAAAGATATAGACGTCGCTAATACCCACAGCCAATATCAAGTTATGCTTTCGGAGAGTTTGTAATTGACGGAGTACTCTCTGTTTTAGGTTTGAATTCCCAATTATTATAGATTTATCAACTGTTCGATATTCATTGATGCTATGGTGTAAATGCAAATGCATCCTAATTTTATATCCATCACATAGTGACCAACCGAAGCTTACAGGATACACTCTATCCCCATTGTGACTAAAAGTAAGTATTCAAACTGCTACTGTAAACCCCTTTCTCCCTTAATATGAAGATAACTAGAAAATAACGATCTATAAGAACAATTGCTGAAGAACGCAAAGAGAAAATCCTGTGTACCGGACATACCAGATTTATTACATTAGCTTTTAAATTTGGCATTTGTATTTTTGTTGTTAGTCGGACAAGTGACGGAAACCATTTCTCATATTTGTCTTCCTCCTGCTTTTTGGTATACTTACATCCACATACCAAGAACAGCAGAGACGCCACTGGAAATAATGATCCGCAGTTTTATTCAGAAATGTTCTAAGGGGAAAGTCTTTATTAAAATTTTCTCAAATGCAGTGTACAATAGTATGTCGTAATGCAAATAACGGATGTTGATTATATTTTAAACTCCACAGATGGCCATGCGACGCTAAATTAAAGTTTTTCATTGATTTAAGCCCGAGTTTCCTTCATTTCGGACGGTCAGTGTAAGGAAAGAAACTTCTCCTATATAACAAGTTTATCTAAGTGATTGAATGTTTTATATTCAAAATAGCTTCTTCAACCCAAACTTCTTTTGGATTTCTGGATATCACTGACGAAAGTTTAGAATAAATATTTGCATAATATTTTAATTATACAATTTTCTGCAGACGCCAGAGACACAGGGAACAACAAAGCTATACATTCGGTTTAAACAAGTGCCGTAATGGCTTGTCTGGAAATTGAATGTCATTTTGTATGAAAAAATTATAGAAATTTTTTCAGTTTGGCTCTATCCTGTCATAATGTGTCTTACACACGGCTAATGGAAAGAACAATTAATTTCCTTGAATTGTGCTTAATAGTGGTCCGAGCTGTAAAGCCAGGGCCTTAAAGTGCTTACAACACAGTAATGCGCCATTAAGGTAGATGTCTGTAATGTTAATGAGAACTTTTAGTGGTTTACCGGGAAAAACAGGGGTCAATTATTGAATTTACTATCATGCTGACACGTTGGCCATAGTAGCTCAATGGTTAAGAGAAGCCGGACGGAGACCTGAAGATCCGTGGTTTCAAATCCCTGCCATGGGTTGCAATTTTCAGTCTGACTCTTCCCCTTTGTGACCTACACACGGCTAGTGTGGAAGAACAAATAATCCCCAAAATACAGAACACATTAAACACCAGCGTTTATACTGGTGTGACGTCAATTAAATATTAAAGCACATTAGCAACGTTATTAACCCCACAGAAAGGTGAACCTTCAAATGTTGCACATTTTGAACATTGTGTGCATCGTTCCTAAAGTAACAAAACTTCCTAAATGTTGTGTGCCATATATGGTATTGACAAGATGATCAACTATTTTTTATTGTAATGCAGCTTAAATGAGATACATGGACAAAATGTTTTTCCACATCAACTGTAAGTATCAAGAATTTCATACTTGGAATGTCATGGGGTGCTGGCTGGCTGTGTATAGCCAGAAGATTTTTGCTGCGTGCCCACCCGTTATGGGTTTTACCGCAGGCAAGGTATACATTTCGGGATGTTGTAGGGTGAGATGTGGTTTTTTAGATTAATGGTGATCATAAGAGATGAATATTAATTGCGTTTCGAAGGTTTCTGTTACTCACACAGAAATAGTTTTTCAGATATCGCTCCTTGTAAACGATGGCTACTCTTTACTTTAACGTTATAAAGCGCTATTAAATACGGTCCTTAGGTAATTATCACAATTAGAAATTGTTATAGCGTTCCATAAATATTTACAAATATTCTTCAGCCCAATAAATACGACACGTACAGCCATCTATCGGCAACAAGTAGCATTCGTTAGAACGACTTCTTTCTTTCATTATGCATCTACTAAATTTTCACTCCTGGAATTTAGGTAAAGAAATATCTCGGATATAGTATATGATAACAACTGTATTTTAGTAGGGTACTTACCCTCTTAGCGTTTTCTCAGCCCGCTCTTCTGCAGAGACTTATTTCTGTATCGGCCGTTAGATTGAGATAAGCTTTTACGGAAATAACTTCATTACGCGTTTTCTCATCTACATATTTAGAATAGAGCATGTACTGCATTCCTTCCAGGAAATTTAAAATTCAAACATTAGCGTAAATTCAGGTTTTTGACTCTGAAACCAAAAATGGACGTACTTTGGAGGACTATGCGCGTGTACGTTCATGCTGAACACAATAGCTCATAAACGAGAAGCCTTTCGGTGTCCTCCAAGTTTGCCATAAAATCTATCCACTAACTATCCTCTACCTGAAGTTCTGAAGCCAAGCTTTATCATTTCAAAAACAGATTTAATCATCCCGATTAATTAATAGTAAATTTATGATAAGGTCTATAAAAACGAAACTTGTATCTGGAATATTTTATAGGGGGAAACTCCTGAAGCATTGTTCATTTTGCTCCACTTCTAGTAATAATTTAAACGTAAGTTACAGCACAAAAATATAGACGTCACTAACACCCACAGCTAACATGAAATTATACTTTTAGGTGTTTGTATCTTCGGAATGTTCTTTGTTATTGCTTTGAATTTTCCCATGCTTGTAGGATCATGACATGCTCGTTATTCGTTAATACTTTCGTCGCAATGTGAGTAGGTTGTAATTTTAAAGCCATCACAAAGTAACCAGCCAAAGGCTACAGTACAATACATTCCCGATGTAATTAGAAGTAGGTGTATAGTGAAATTCTTTCTGTAATCATTTTCTGCATTGATGTAAACATATGAATAAAATAAGGGTATTCAAAAGCAATTGTTTAAGAACGGAAAGAGAAAATCATGTCAGCCAGACACATTCAATTTTGAAATACGATTTTTAACTTTGCATTTCCATTTTGGTGCAGTCAGAGCGGCAGAAGTAGTTAAATAAGCCATTCTGGAAAGCGTTAAAATAAGTCACCATAACCTGCCTCTAAATATTTATGCACATTCTATGAAAAAATATAAGAACCACAACTATGAGAGCGGAGGAACAGGTGTAATGAAAGTAACACAATTGTCAGGATGGAGTCCCCAGAAATATTACCTATTTTGAATATTCGTAAGCACAGTCTCAGAAATTGACGGTATGCACACTGTAAACAGCTTTCAGCGCTGCAAAGACCTTATACCGTATTTTAATGGCTGCATTTCTATATGTTGAATCCAAGATCCCAGTTTATACATAAGTAAATATTATATTGCTGTGATATGTACAAGGTTTCTAAATTCAGTCAAACAAGCTCCAAGTAACCCAAGCTATATTTGGAAAATACCATACTTAGGAAAGCTATACCACTTATACATATATATGGATTCGAAGTGTTGCGTTCCTTGGATTGATGACATTTTAGTAGCATGCTTCTTCATAATAATTGTAGATGCTGGTTACATTCATATTTTGATAGTACAATTAAATCGAAAATTCGTAAAACTATCGCAATTACAAAAATAATAACATATTTCTGTAAAAACAACAGAGTCGTCCCAACGGAACAAATATCACACCTAGAGCCATCTATCGTCAGCAAGAAGCACTCGTTAGAAAGATTGTTTCTTTCATCATTTCTCCGTTAACATTACACTTCTGCAAGGAATTATTATCGCTAAAGGAATGTCTCCCACATAGTACAGTACAAGCTCGAAATGCAGTGGTTTCGGATTTATCGCAGGTAGAAGTATGTTCCTGTCATAGGAGAAATGTAATTTTTAATTCGGAAAGTTGATGTAAAAGTATTTAGAAAACAAATGTTCTGAAATATAATTTTCCCCACCCTCCATGTTCGTTGACTTTGGCCACAGCTTTCTAAGAAGCTAATCATTGATAGAATGTTTCTTGGCCTTGTCTTTTGCATCAGCTCATATAATTTTGCAGAGTGAAATCATTCATGCAAGTGTGAAAGGGAAGGGGGAGTGTGGTGACTCGTTTGCATGTTAGGCACTGCCCTTGCTAATTTACATTTGCCATTTTTTTGCACAGCGTGTTGTTGAAGACAAAACTTATTTTGGAGCATGTGTAAGCCAATCAAATTTCATGCATTAGTAAATGTGTAAATTAATTACTAGGAGTATACTTTAAAAAATATTATCCAAAGTATTACAGAGACAGAACCGATAAAGTTTTAAAATTTTGGAAAATACAGGACGAAAGAGGATGAAAAGCACAAAATTGGTTACACCATAAGATTTGTGTAAAAGAAAAATATTCAAAAATCTAAAATGCACTGCAGACGAAAAGAAGTGTCTGAAAGAACACTATAGCTTATTTTAAAAGGAATGGATGAAAATGAAAATCAGAGAAAATTTTTGGTGCACCAAGTAAACAGGATAGTGATCCAAAACGAGTAACAGACCTAGATTACTTCGAAAGATGTGTAGTTTAAGGAGGATTTAAAGTTTTTGTGTTCAGGATAAAGGTGCCCTTACAATATATAAATAACTAATTATTTTAAGAATAATCATTAATATTCAAGGTAGAAATCACCTTTAAACAGAGTAGTGAGAGAATTGTGTTTAACAGGCATTTTCACTAAAACAAATTGAAAAGCCCTATAGAAAAGCGTGACATTCATCCTAAAATTCCCCAGTGGTGTTCAACAGCTTATGTAATTTCATCAACAATACTTGCAATTACGATTACATTAACATGAACAGATTTGTACAACTAATTCGTCCAGGTAGATTGTATGGACATTTATTTGCAAGGATGAGCAGCTTTTCTAACGAGTGTGTTATCCGAGTAGTAAATGAAATTTAGGCAACAATTAGCTTAATACTGTCCATAGCAAGAATGACAATGAAAAACAAAATAACGGAGAAGATGATAAGTTGTGCAAATTACGTGGAGCGGAGAAGACATTATGAATATTAAAGAAGTGAAAACTCTTTTAAACAGTGTGATTATCTGAACCAACAGATAAAATGTATCAAACAGCACGTGTCTTCTCCATTTTGCTACAGCAAGTAGAGAGAAAACGTAGGGCATCACGGCCTCGAAAAAAACTTAATTATTTTTCTAAGACACTGAACATTTAGGTTTATGTAAAATCTGCACATAGGAACATAGGTCAGGATCAGGTACGTATTTAAGGGGGAGGGTCCAGGGGGTCCGGACCCACCCCAAATGAAATGTCATTCCGAACCTTTAGTAAATAAATAGTTGAAATAAAACTAAGTTTAAAATGAATTGAAAAAGTTTATATAAGTTTTTCTTCTTAACGTCTCTATTCACTGTACAAAACAAGGCTGCCTAGTGCAACGAAAACTCTTAATAAGTAGATAGAGTCAACATGAAAAATTCAATGCCATGGCCGGGATCTGAGCCACGGATGTCCTTGTTTTCGTCCACTCGCTGTAACCCCATTTGACTAATATATTTCCCCGGTAAAACACTAGAGGCTCTCTCATCCGAGATACACCGTTTGTGGCGACTTAACATTGTAAGTACTTGCATTGTAAGTATTACTGTGATGAAGCCTGATGAAGCGAGACTTCATCACAGTAGTACTTATAATGCAAGTACTTACAATTGTAAGTCGCCACAAACGGTGTATCAGGAATGCGAGAGCCCCTAGTGGTTTACCGGGGAATTAACGAGTCAAATGAAGAATTGAATGTCATGACAGCAAGTTGGCCATGGTAGCTCAATGGGTAAGAGCGACTGGACGGAAATCAGGAGAACCGTGGTACAAATCCCGGCCGTGGCATTGAATTTTTCATGTTGACTCTATCGTATGATAAACCTTAGCCTATGTACGGCTAGTGTGAAGAAATGATTAATTTCCATCAATTAACTAAAATATTAATAAGTTATTTTATAAAAAAATAATAATAAATAGTTTCACAAGAAACAAACATTTCTGAGAAAAATATTAGCAACAAATGACTAAATGATCAAATAAATCTGAAACTGTGACTCTTTCTTTTGTTCCCGGCTGTGCACCTCTTGCTTGTCCGCAGGACTGTCTTCAGAACTGAGTTATTTAAACTGAAACAAGGGTCATTCACTAAAGTGAGTGAACATCTTCTTTAGGATGGAAGAACTTTCGTCAATTTTTTGTTCTCCGAAACATGTCTATTGATTCCGATTAAAATGCTGCATGTTTGAGACACGACAATTTTGAATTTTTGGGGAAAAGGCGATAAACACCTCTTTAATTTCCATGATTATTTAACTAAGAAACCAGGTTATCATAGATAAAAAACATCAGGTTAAAAGAGAACGTGGAAATCATAAAATACGCAACTCCCGCAATTTCTACTTCCCTCGTATCAACTATTTTCGAAACATCTCATCCTATATAACAATTTTTATTCACATTTAACAGCCTCAAAATTGCTGGTTGCATCATTTCATAAGAAACCTAGTTTTTTATTTATTTATTTTTAATACTTTAATGTCCTTTAACTGGATAATCATATTGGGAAGTAAATGAAACGGGTGATACCATCACATCAGTCTAGAGCGACTAGAACATAAGATTTACCCGACAATCGTCTTATTAAGATAAGGGAATACCCTGTAAAAAGTCCTATTGGGAAAACTATCTTGATCTCGATTGGAAATCGCTTCTGCGGTGCCCAACTTGCACTCTTATGAGCAAGGTGGATTTTTTCACTTCACCCCACCTCCTCACGAAAGCATTTCCCTTTTTCTCGCTCTCTCTACATAATGGAACGTTGCGTCTTATATTCGCAGACAGTGGGTAGAGGTAAACCCTCCTTCCCCTTACGCGGCAAGGTTGGCCAATTTCTCTTCACTGGGATCTTCACTGCCTGATGACGATACGCAATGGAGCAATCGTGCTTTATATGAGTTGCGAAATTGCGAGAACCAGAAAGACTCATGTCAGTATACGGGATCAATGTTTATTGCCTCTACCACGTGCTTAGTAAGCACAAATGTGTTACATTCCATTTGAAAAGTTGATATTGAGCTGTCATCAGGAATGCAAGTTTTGAGGACACCAGAACAGGAAACCACTTAAAAATAAATGCCTGCGCGCGCTCCAGAACCCAAATATTGGAGGAATATAAAATGTAGGATTTAATTTCGTTATCTTTCATGGATGCAAAACGAAGACTTTCAATAAAATCGTCCGAAAATGGATTCAATAATTTTAATTTAAACACTACATATTTAAGATAGCTGCATAACAAATAGAATGCCTATTGTGAATTTTCTAAGGATAAACCCTGAAGTTCGTTTTACTGAAAGAGAAGTCTGTATAACTATTCTAAACCTAACAGATAAACGAAAGGTTACTGCACAAGTAACTCGTTAAAATACACAAATAATGTCAATTATAATAATGTCTTGCAAAGTTAGCTAATTCCGATATATTATTTGTTAGTGATAAAAATTCTCAGATACTTACTTAAAGGTATGTAATTTTTAACTTCTAAGATCTTATTCCCTTTTTCATTCAAGGAGAACTAATACTTAAATGCATCAATCAGTGGTTCGTTTTTAAATATCTGATTGCTGCTTATATCACTTTATCCCAGGTATAAGAACAAAAATGTGCAATTAAAGGTCTTTCTATAGACTTTATCCAAAGAAACAAGACAAAAACAAGCTTATCTGAGAACAATTTGTAGAAGATTGGGTGGAGAAAGTAATGTGAATGTAATATATTACATCTGTTTTTAGTTTTACTAACATGATAAAAATACATCCCTGATTAATTATTAAAAGCAAATAACTCAACGTAGATTTTTGGACCCTCCCGGAAATTGACTTCTGAATACGTGCCTGATTAGAACCATTCTTACTCATACATACCCACGCATATTCTGAGAGAAACCTCATTGCTTTACCATGCGCGAACCACTATTTGCTTCAAATTGTAGCGTCAACGTGGAACCCTTTGCGCCACCATAATATTTTGTATCAACGTGAACGCCTATATGTCAGTATGGAATACATATTTTAACACAAACACACCATAAATTAAATGTACACGTGAAAGAAAATAAATTCTATCTTACAAAATAATTATTTCTTTAAGTACCTGTAAGATAATACTTATCGCCAACTCAGTAGCTGCAATTATCACAAACTGCCCCCAGATTCTTTACCATGGAGGAAATTTAAAAGTAAATGTCACCAAATTCACCATAGCACTTTAACGAAGGTAGTATGCCACAGTTGACTTTAGGTGAACTTTAATATTCTGTGTGATACACACCAAAGGCATCTCAGTGAAATTGCTTGCTCTCTCTCTCTCTCTGCAAATATAGTGTATCATAGAAAATGTGCTTCATTTAATACGGATGTTTGTCACAGTTGAAACGGGTAAATACATTCGGTTATGATGATATTTATGTAAACATGGTGTTCCAGAATCCTTGTCTATCCGATTAACATAACGGTTAGGAAGCGCAGATTTAACGACCGTGTACCTGCTTCTATCTGCCTATCAAACGCATAAGCTCATGATTACGCAGGAATTGACTCAGGTTTCACCGTATTTGTACAGATGCCATTTAAAAGGACGCTGCACAATTTTACATGTGTTTAAGGGATTGTGTTGTAGTAAAGGAAATAGCATTTCGGGAAAAATTGGGATGTATTAATAATTCTTAATACATTTTAGGCTTCATTTGATTACCTACTTCTCTGTTTCAAACTGAAAACTTATATGTTTATATTCTAAAAAAAGAATAGAAGTCTTTTAAAGCTTTAATTTAAGTTTATTTTACAGATTCTAAACTCTAGACTCTCATTACTGCTAACGTATATATGAGTAAATGAAACAAAAGGTATGATTCAGTTCTAATATGCTTTCAAAGCGATAAACTTCTGCCTCAGTGCACTTATCTGTCACTGAAAAAATACGTTTGATACAAATCAGTTGAAGGTAACGACACAAAGATACCCTTCAATGCTTTCCTGCAAGAACAGCTAGTTGTTCTGCGACAGAATCATAAACTTTATATTTAGTATAGTTACCTAACTTAACTGTACTACTTGTGTGGTTAACACTAAAACGCCGATGCCCTTGAAGCTCCTTCAGTCAGCACTTGTTTAACCACTGTGGTAATGCGACAGTTGGGTTCATACTCCTGATGAGTCCAGATTTTATATTCCACTTGGGACCAAATAACTGATTATTTTAGGAGTGAGGTTGGATAACAATGGAAAATGGGAAGCACATAGGAGAAAAATTGAAGCAAAAGGAAGGGTTGCTATGAATGGGATAAGAATATGCAAATATAAGCTAGAAATGTCAACTAAGTGGTTAGAAAGAACGTATGAAGCACTAGTGGAATCAAAAATACAGTATGCAGTGGAGACCTGGGAGGGGGGCGTAGAGTAAACAAAATAGTGGACCAAAACTACAGAAGGCTTTGTAAAGAGCTACTAAGCTTACCAAGATCAGCACCTAGGGAAATAGTTTTAGTAGAATTAGGAAAGACAAGAAGAAATAGAAAAATAATTGAAAGAATAATAACATTCTGGTATAGGTGCTTGTCCAAAGAAGAAGGGTAAATTATAAAATTATGCATGAGACAGCAAAAAACAATTAGAGAACTCAAACAGTTGGTGGCCAGAAATAGGAGGAATTATGGAAAAAATAGGAATGGGAGATATATAGAGATTAGAGGAAAGAAATACAAGCGATGTGGGTAAATTAGTAAAATGGAGAATAGAAGACATAGAAAGGCAGGAAATATGGGTAAGCCTAGAAAATATGAAATCATTACAATATTACAAACAAATAATAAGAAACTGGGGACGAGAAGCATATGTAGATTACTGTGATAGGCAAGAGAGAGAGAGAGAGCGAGAGAGAGAGGCTAGCTTGGATGAGAACATGGGTGATTGTGACATGGAGGTTAAGAGCTACCTGACAGAGCAGAAGACCAGGGTGCCATGTAAACCACGGCAGCAACAAGGTAAAGACAAATAAATGTAGCCTAAATTTGTAAATTGTGAAATTTTGGAATATACGCTATAATTCATTCACTAGAATGACTGCAAATCGACTTTAACACGTTAGTTCCCGAGATTATTTGCTCAATTAATTCATAACTTTACTCAAGACTGTTGTTGTTATGGGTCAAGTCTGGTTAAAGGTTTGTTCTGAAAAACTCCTGCGGTGGAAAACTGTCATCTCCACCAACATTATAATACAGTAAGTCCTGTTTTATGCAGTTGTGACTTATTCCAAAAGTTCTCCAAACAGAAAACGCATTTCCGACCAGATTTGTGACACGTCAGAACACACTACCTCTTGATGAGCTCATTTCCAAGAACACCTGCAGTGGTAAACTGTTATTTCCAAACAGTTTTATAAGTGAAATCTGACTAGTTCGGGATGTACCTTATTCCCAGGAAGTTACACAGTGGCAGAATGTTACTTCCAATCAACTTTGTAATACGTCAAGTCAAGGTTGCTCTAGATGTGGCTCATTCCAAACAATTCCCGAGCGGAAAACTTCTTTCCAAGCTGCTTTGTGAAACGTGAAGCCTAATTAGCTCTCGAGGTAGCCCATTCCCAGAAAACACCGCAGTGATAAACAGTTACATCCAATCGGCTATTTAATAAGTAAAACACGGTAGCCGTGTAGCTCATTCTAAAATAATCTCGAGCGGAAGCTTATTACAAAGCAAAATTGTGATACGTCAAGCACGATAAACTCTAGATGTACCTCATTTCCAGAAACTCCCGTAGTAGTCAACTGCTTCTTTAAATCCGGTTTATAATACTTTATGCCTGAATAACTGTAGATATCTTCATTTCCAAAACAAATTCTGCAGTGGTAGTGCTCTCTCTCTCTCTCTCTCTCTCTCTCTCTCTCTTTCTCGCTGTATCGGTCCTTTCTCTACCTCATCAAACCGAAACCCAATTGAAAGAGGAAACTTTCTTGATTTTGCTTCATGTACACTAAGTCCGGGAGGTATTAAATCTGGATAACTGAGACATAAATTACCTTGCGTTCATTCAGTTATTCTATGTTCCGGGGGAGGTGGTGTCTCTATAGGACTTTGAAATACGTCAAACCGGGCTAGCTGAGACACTAAGATCCCTAATTTCACTTCGTTTCCAACGAGTTCTGGAGAGGCAGTTTCTCTATGAACTTCGTGATACGCCAAGACTGGGTACCAGAGACGCGAATTTCCATAATTTCGGTTTACTGTGGCAGCGGATTTTCATACCGAGCAACATGGTTACGCAGTAACGTGCAAGGCTCGCATTCGGGAGGGACAGGCTTCCATTCCTGAGGTTGATAGCCTCTAGTGGTGCTCCTCGTTTGGCAAGGTTTGTTTTGGCTGCTCATCTTCCATTATTAATTTCATTTTCCTCATTTTAATTCATTTTACCCGTCCTTTCATATTCAGTTGGGTTTATCCATGATAAAGGTCAAAGTCAATGGCACACTCTAATGCACGTTGAAAAGTTCTTCTTGGTCCTGTAAAATGGCAGTCTTCTACCTGAAACTGTTGGTCAACTCGACACAAGTTGGTCAAGCTTTCCCCGGTAGTTCCGTGGTGAAGCCTCTCTGAGCAGCCAGCGATGTGACCGGGTCACCAGGCTTGGAATCGTTAAGGAACTCTGCCCGTCTGTATCGGCTGGCCTGCTTGCGGCCTATATTCCCCTGAGGTTCCTGGGGTAGATACAAAAGATACGCTCGGATAGAGGTGCGAGGTATACCCTTCGTTCTATGATCATTGTCACTGTCTGCAGATTCTCATTGTACAGCTTCATGTTAAGTCAAGTCAAACTAATGAAAATGTGACTAACTTCCTAACCGGCACGCAGTTGTGAAAGTTTAGTTTAATGTATACCAAAATTCTTTTAATAAGAACTTAAGTTGCAGATGACTGAGAAGCAGACGATCTCTGAAGTAATTACTTCAGTGGTTACATGTTTCTGCAGGTTATTTTAATGCAGACTATGCAACTTTCACAAATTTTATTCTTATGTTGAATCTCACTGGAGAATTCTACGTACATTGATTACACTCATTAGATAACCTAGCGAATTGACGGTGTATCTGTTGTACAAGTCCTTTGACCAAAATTTAAAATGTACACTTTTGATTTCGTTCGGCATGAGCAGCCAACTATGGAGATTATGATATTTACAATAGGATGTAGAGTTTCATCAGACTTTTACTGCTGCAAAGTATATGGACGGTATAATCTATTTCGTCATTTACAAATGCCAAAACAGGAGTTCAATGCAATGTTCCATAGTAAGCAGTAAGAAAATTTTATTCACTTTCGTTAGTTTATGAATCTGAAATTTTTGGCCAACAGTTTTAAAGTATGATCATGTCTGTTTTCATTAAGCTTTACTGATGATCAAGCAGGGATATATCAAATGGCCTGAAAGATGTCCTTCTAAAGTGGGTTAGTACAACCTTTCATCGTCTAAACCATTCCATACTTCAACGCATATTTCATTATAAATCTGTATAGCCGCCCAGTAAGTACCTTTCCTTATACCTCTAAACAGGAGTAAACGAGGAACGCCCAAGTTATAGCTGAATACTCATTACCGATTGTGAGCGTGGCCACATGAAAGTGCTATCTATGGAACTAGTGCACTGCCTTATTCTAAGCATAAATGTCATATTAATATATATGAGGGATTTGAGGCTACCAATAAGAGAAAACAAATAGAATTAAACAGTTCGAAATATTCCGAGCCTAAGTCTGAACCATGTAGGTAGACGTTGCAGTAGAAGTACCCACATATCATCATCATCATCATCATCATCATCATCATCATCATCATCATCATCATCATCATCATCATCATCATCATCATCATCATCATCATCATCATCATCATCATCATCATCATCATCATCATCATCATCATCATCATCATCATCATCATCATCATCATCATCATCATCATCATCATCATCATCATCATCATCATCATCATCATCATCATCATCATCATCATCATCATCATCATCATCATCATCATCATCATCATCATCATCATCATCATCATCATCATCATCATCATCATCATCATCATCATCATCATCATCATCATCATCATCATCATCATCATCATCATCATCATCATCATCATCATCATCATCATCATCATCATCATCATCATCATCATCATCATCATCATCATCATCATCATCATCATCATCATCATCATCATCATCATCATCATCATCATCATCATCATCATCATCATCATCATCATCATCATCATCATCATCATCATCATCATCATCATCATCATCATCATCATCATCATCTTCATCATCATCATCATCATCATCATCATCATCATCATCATCATCATCATCATCATCATCATCATCATCATCATGATTATTATTGTTATTCATTTACAAGAAATCCGGGTGCATGCTGCATCAAACGATATGTGTATTTTGGATATTTCATTTTGTGAGTACAAATAATTTACAAAGGAATTAGGCACAGAAAATCCTGTTTAGGAGTCTCGCTCCATTATTAGTAATTTAAGCTTAAAAGATTTGAGCCAAATTCATACTAAAAGGGGAGCTTTATTGTGAACTTCCGAACCCATTAACGCATAGTGTGTTAAGCAATGGAGCACATTTTAAAACTAAAAGCATTAACTGTAATTTTGGATATTCAGCTTGCAGACATAAAATCACTTTTCATTTATGAATTAACCTTCTCAATCAACTGCAATTCTAAATGGTGCAATTAGATTAATTCGGACAGAGAATTAGGCTTTTATTAATATAAACGCTTTTGTCATAGAACAGATGTCTCTGTAAACCATAATGAAAGTAAGTTTTTCATTAAACTGTTGTAAGTTGAGGAAGCTAATACAATATTTCTATGCTTAAGGCAGAAGTTTATTATAGAGAATGTTTCAAAACGACAGCGAAAATACAGAAGTAGTTTTTCAGCTTCTAAGTGACATATATAGATAGTTTTTACCGTCAATAGAGCCGCATAAAATGCTCCAGAAGGAGTTTGGAATAGGCAGTGACAGGAACAGCGACGTGTGCCTCACGCTGTTGGAGTTCGCAAGTATACGTCATACGCCGTGCCGCGTGCTGTAGCTGTTTGTAAACATACCGGCATACTCCGCAGTAGCTTGCTTGCTACTATTAACAACTTCTTTGGTTTATGAAACCGCAATAAAGAAGCTATTGCTTAATTATTGCTTATGAGTGTTTAACGTGTTCCAAAATTCCGTTATAGCAGTCCATGATGGCAAATAAGCTGGTGAACATGTGCAACTTAAAACTTTTAGAGGGAAGTTAATCTTAGTGAATTGAGGATGGAAGCATTAAATGATAAAAAGAAAAAGAACAATATCAAAAAATTGTGAATAAAGTTATCCAAAGCTATATGCCTTATGGAATGAGACAAGCATTTTATTTCACTGCATTTAATAATACTAAATAAAGAATTTGTAACTGAAAAGGAAGGTATTGATTTTACAGTAACTGGTTGAAAGCACTGTACAATTAAGGTCATAACAAAACCTTGGAACTGTCCGAGTCATTCGACTTTTTCCCAAGTAACTGGCCTTTGCCCCATTACCTGAAAGCGAGTCTAGGGTCACTGATGAAAAGCAATACTTTTGTTTTCGTGGCTGGTGCGTCCCAATAAAAACTTCTGAGGTTCGCACACCAATGGTTCCGTCTGCGCTGCCTAATCGCAAAATCATATAATATTTAATGCTGCATAAAATTAGACCTAACAGAACTTCGAAGCTGCGACACCGAAATTCGGACTAGTTAAGCTATAAACTACGCAACGGCTGTAATCGTTCGGTGTCGTTTTGAAAAACCTGTATATAGGCTGAGTAAAGCATTACCGAGTAATTTTTAGATGCGAAAGCATTAAAAATAGAACGAAGCAGAAAGGAAAGAAATACTTTTTTAGTAAATAGTTTAAACATAATTTAAAAATGTTAGAAATATTCTAGTAATTTTCAGTGTTCAATGAAATTGCATAAAAGTACATAATAGTTTTAAATACGATACCGTGTGAAAATACGTGCGTGACAGTGTAGCCCAAGAACAATGAAACTTCTAATTTGGAACTTAATATTTAAGACAATTTTATGCTCACTCAAGTCTTAGACTAAGCAATAGTTTCGTTTTTCTTTCAAAGAAGGATTTGTTATAAGGAAACCAATTAAAAAGTCTAAATATATTTTATTGTTGATCTTCAGAAGAAATGATAACTTTAATTAAATAATTTCGAAAAGTTGAATAGTTAGGATAATGGAAAAGTGAAATATTGGGAATCGAATGTTTGTTTTATTATCATATTTTGCCACGATGGAGTACGTTAAACAAATGGAGCAAGAAATATGGTATTTCCAGTCAGTTTTTATATGCCATTTTTTAAATTATAACTAATAACATTTATATATTGGTATAAATACTTCTTGTAGCAAATTGTGTGTAGTAATTTTCCTATACTTTAACTCTGAGCTTAAAACTTGAGTATAAAGGCATTATTTGGGCCAAGATTAATTTTGATAGTGTACTAAAGCATGTTTGCATATGGGATATTAAATTTTTAATTTTGTCAGCACGAGTTATACAAAAGATTTTATTGTTAGTAAGAAACTTTTTCTTTACAGCTTTTAATGCTTTAAAGATTCCTAAAGATCCTATCAGGTAATTGAGCTACCATGCTGCACAGAGTATTTTAACTATAGAAAAGATTCCAAAATACGAACTGAAAAGTATAGCCTAATCTTTGTACTGGGTTTTACTTCCAGAGCACTAGACTATCTAAAGGCCGCATAGATTTTTACATGTACTTAGTACGAAAATAAAATAAATAAACAAAAAAAATTCTGAACTTTCATGAGAGTTTGTTGAAGTTCACTAAGGCAGCAGCCTAAAGAATTCCTTACAAATTTTCACAACTACTCTTTTTCATATAACACACCTAAACTATTGCAAAATAGCCAGTCCAAATCTTATGATTTCTGAGCTGTTATTCCTACCAAGAATTTGAAGAATATTTTCAAAATAATGTTATCTTACAAACTTATATATTTGTGACGTCATATTCAAGGTGAGTTAGTTCCCTACAAACTAGATCATAGTTTTATATTTTCTAAATTTGCTTCCTCCTTGATTTAATTTAAATGCACATGTTGGCACTGTATTTATTGGATAATAAGATAACTTATTTTATATTGAAGTGATATTAGAATAGATCAGTAGCGAAAATACATCAATGCATAGTGTAGGAATTCTTAGTTACAATTTTTTCATAGGAATTGAAGTCATTACCGAGTCCCATATTGACTCAAACGCAATTAATTATGTCAGTGTAACCAAGACAATTAGCTTGAGGCATTCCTAAAATTCAGTTATGTTTAGAAGTTAGCACAAGGTAGTATAAGCAGTAAGTTACAAAATTATCAAGAGAAATGGAATTCCTAGAACTGAGCAAGTCAAAATTTAAAATTTGTTTCAATGATTCGGTAATATTAATCAGTGATGGGGAGTGAAGTGGGACTTACGTCGATAAAAGTGTGTGCATTTCTAAAACTCTCATCTTTTCCCTCGGATTTTACAATCTTACTGATGCATTTTACTGTGATCAATTATTATGTAACTTTGGTGCCTAAGTACGGGCTCCGTTTTTTTTTAATTTACGTGATCTAACGTTATGTCATATTGGACGATGAATGGAATGGGTGAAATGATGCTCAAATGAGCCCAGGGTCCATAGAGGTTAGAGTTACGCGACATTCATCTTTCAGGTTAAGGGAAAACCCCGGAAAAACCTTATCCAGGTAACTCACCCTGACCGATATTCGATCTCAGGACCTCTTGAACGTGAGGCAGACACGCTACCACCACGCTGCCGAGGCGGGCTACGGGCTCCGGTTATATGTACTTACGTGGTGGTCACCACAGATTCCGATTAAGATTTCAATGACTCTCAGCAATTCGCATTTCTGATTGTTATCATGCAAGTAACTATTTAAAACAGTATAGTTACTGTTACGTAAGAAGTTAGGCGATAAGCACTTCAACAGCTACGGTTTGTCATGCTTATATTTAGAAACAGTTTAATTCTATAACCTCAGACGGTCAACTTTATTCAAATAAGTCAGATATTAGCCTCCTTTAAATTTATTAGCCCCTTTAACTGGTACCTATTCTAACACGTGCCCACGCATACCCTGAGAGAAACATCATAGAGTTGACCATCGGTGGCAATAAATCATAGAAGGCCGAGATATTGGAAAGGCCTCAAAAAGTAAAGCACAAACAGACGTTCAATATCATGTATTATTTGAAATTTCTGGGATACTAAATTCCTACTATACATTTAATATGAGTATTCCAGTTGACAGCGCAAAACCAACAGAGAGAGAGAGAGGAGAGAGAGAGAGAGAGGAGAGAGAGAGAGAGAGAGAGACAGAGAGAGAGAGAGCAGAGAGAGGAGAGAGAGAGGAGAGAGAGAGAGAGAGAGAAGAGAGAGAGAGAGAGAGAGAGAGATGAGAAGAGATGAGAGAGAGAAGAGAGAGAGAGAGAGAGGAGAGAGAGAGAGAGAGAGAGGAGAGAGAGAGAGAGAGAGAGAGAGAGAGAGAGAGAGATGAGAGAGAGAGAGAGAGAGAGAGAGAGAGAGAGAGAGAGAGAGAGAAGAGAGAGAGGGGCGGGGGAAACAAGTGTAATAAGAAAATTAAAATGGAGATACGAAAAAGGGAAAGAAAAGCTTTAAAAGGACGAAGTAAATAAAAGAAATGATGGGAAAGAAAGATACAGAAAAGAAGCAAGGAATAAGATAAAACACAAGAGAAATGAAAGTAGATTTCATTTAAGCAGGTGTTGGTGTATACACCACCATTACTAAAGCTTTTACTGTTAAACTAATTGATTTGCATGTCATAAATTAATCTTTTAACTTATGTAACGCTTACTTTTGTTTTGTCGTATTTTAGGTAGTTTTGCAACTACAGCTAGAGAGGTTGAAGTTATATCCCATTTAGTAGACATTTCATCCACCGCGGGGAAATTAGAAGTCTTGCAGAAGGAGTGAATGGCCTTAGAGAACATTTTGAAGAATTATGGTCCGGTTTTAAACGCTAGGCTGATGAAAATGCAATCGGATTTTGATCTGGACAGCAGTTAAGTGCTAAAGCCATTCTTTCCTGAATTCTACAGGTGGTCGCCTGGAAACTTACAGACCAAGGCGGGTGATTCTTGAAGTGATTCACAGCAGATTTATCATTACAAATGGGGAGAGGGATCTGAGCTCGTAGCAACAAGGATCTCTTTGAATGTCATATGCTTTCCATAAACTTCATGAGAATCGTTACTCAAAAGCACAGATTTGCTAACATCAAGCTGGTACTAACCAAGTCAATGTGAACTAGAACTTTAGGGACGTTAAAAATGAGAAATTCGAAATGTCTTTTGAAATGGAAAGTTGTCATGATTCACAAATATGGTTTTCTAAAACAACTTTATATATACTAGGATGACAACCAGTTCCTTATAGTTTGCCTCTTTAGAACTGTGTGTAGTGTAGTGTTTAACGCCCGCTTTTACTACACACGGCACCGCAGGCGGTGACACTGATGATACATGAGATGAAGATGGAGCACCGGTGGGATGAGATGGCGGGGTAAACCGGAGGTCCCGGAGAAAAACCCGCCCCAGCGCCGTGTTGTCCACCACAAATCTCACTTTGCGGTCGGCTGGAATCGTACCCGGGTCGCCTTGGTAAGAGCCAAGCGGTCTAACCACTGAGCCACGGCGCGGCCTTTAGAACTGTAGATTACAGATGACCCATAAATGTGTACATTGCTCTCAGTTCATGTCTTGGATTAATAATGCTCTGGACAAAATATATGTTTTATATTCAACGCAAACGTGATATTTCTCTTAAAAATTACGTTCATTATTGAGTCACTTAAGTTGTAATGCTCTAACAATGGTTTGGAATAAAGTTCAAATGTGTTTTTGTTTAAGTATGTTAAAGCCTAACACGAAGGAAGAAAGAAACAGAATATGGACTTAATCGACTTAACGTTGTAGTGCCTTAAGCTCAGCAAGAGTGATTGGTGAGTCATAATATGAAAGATGTACACGAATTTAACACAACATTATTCCTTTTTTTTGTAGTAGTGCAAATTACTGACCTAAAATAGTAAAATGTTTTAAAATATATTGGCTTGTGAGCTTTCATATCATACAGCTAAAGCAATGCTTCCAGAGATACGTCAAAGAAAGGGATATTGCCTAAAGTTCTGAATTCAGAGAATTACGTGACTGTAAACCTGTTGTCAGGAAATATATTGTTTTCCAGAATGGTGTCGAACTACTTACTTCAAACAAATCAGTAAAATCTGTCTGATCTCTTTAGAGGTGGTGGAAATGAAGGACGTGCTAAAACAAACAAGCGGTTTTGGGATACAATGATTGCTCATAACATTGAATTCAACGTTATAAAAATAGGATATCAAGAGAAGAACGCAGTGTAAACCGAATGGATATATCAAACGCTTCAAATAGCACTGACACAACAGCAAGGACAGAGGTTCCTTGTGATCATGTCACAGACTTCTAAAGAATTCATGAAAAGACGTGTCAACCAAAATTGTATCGTACATAATGAGATGTGGTTTCATACAAAATAATTGCTTGTTGAGGTACAGTTGCGGAACGCCTAGTGCAACTTACAAGAATTATGTCGCCATTGGTACACAAGCTACATTTGTCGAGTCTTCACATGAAGGCGTTGTCGTCAACTGAGTGGGAGTGCTTGCTTCTCTAGGACCCTGTAATGAATTCCTTTGGGATTAGCTGTTGACCAACTTGTTTTTGTCGATGTGCTTGGCGAACTCTTTTGAATTTTATTTGTTTTAATTCTGCATATATAATTCTTGTATTACTGCTTTGGAATATTTGGAATTTGAGCTATACCTTCAATGAGGCAAAATTGTTGATGGAGCTATCGCGCTACATTTTATAATGTGACAGTGTGGCTGTTATATTTAAATTTTGGACAGAGTTACCATTGTAACTGATTGGAAGAAACTTTAAGAGAAAACGTTATCGAGGAGTTCAAAGAAAAGCGGTACAAGAAGAGAATCTTTATTATCACTGGATGAAAAAAGAAATTTTGAAACTGATGCAGAAAATCGTTCACTCTTTGTAAAAGGAGAGGCTTACAGAGTTTGAAGTTTGAATGAAAATGTTACTGTTTCAAAATTAATACTACATCATTTGTGCAAAACACACCAAAATTGGAACAACTGAAACAAAATTTGAGGATAGATTAAAGCAAGAAACTAGTAAAAATGAATTGTAAGAAAACGTGCTCTTAAAATATTCAAAGTCTGAATAGGTCACTCACATAGTTGTAATTTGGTTATGGAATAGGCTTAAAATTCCTTACACTATGCCTTATATGAAACGATCCGCTTTTACAAAAGCACACAAAAACAAAGCGCACTGAGCTGTTGAAAGGTTTTCAAATACTTGTAGCTGATTTCCTAGCCCACATTTATAAGATATAACATGAGTAATACAATGTAATATATAAACTTACCTCTAAACGGGCACTACCAGCGGAATTGGCGGCGACACAGACATAACGTCCAGAGTCGTGGGGGCGGGCTCTGGGCAAGACTAATAGTCCACCGCCACCTGCAGTGTACCGTTGTTCGTCTCCAGGTTCTGGAATGGGAGATCCACCTACCTCCCACCTGTACAAAAGGTTAATGCTACATAACAATGGAGTTATGTACAGTTTCAAATTTAACCCTGTGTTTTTGTCCTCAGTAAAGTTTTATAAACTTGCAAATGGCATCACCGTAGTGTATGCGTCCTGTATATTGATTAACCAGAATAATGCACTGTCCTCTACAAGCGGTGAAAAATAATTACCCTACTAACAAAGTTTCTGGTGCTTTACCAGGAAGCAACTTCACATTGCAGCTGATTTGAACAAATTTGGAACTCCATTACAGCAAGCACAAAAACATTGAATATTTCATATTTAAAAGAAAGCTACAGTTTTATTTCAGGTAGAACTAACACGCGAATTTTGAACAACAAAGCTGAAGTAACAAAAACTTATCAGTAGAAAATAGTATCCGCTCTGGATATACGGCATCTGCATTTAAAGTATATTTTTGGAGGGATATACTTTTAAAGGTCAGTATCTCTCTACTAGTACAGCATGGAAACCAAAGAGAGTAAAACTTTTAAATTAGGATTTAAATGACGATGGAAAGACAAGTAAGGCTTAGTCTCTAGAATGGATATGTTGCTTCATTTCTCAGAACGCATACAGTTGTGATGACTTCTTTTTAGACCTATTTTTCGCTGAGAGTTATTAATGGAACTCTACGATAAATGCTCTATTATTCAGAGTGGTTCAAAGGAACGGGAAATGTTGAAACGTGTTGTGGCAAGGCTGAGAGGTTAGTGTCACCTAATGGCATAGACTTGTTGAAATTTACGTCCTCCAACGTTAAGTGATATCGGACGGTGAATGGAATGGCTGAAATGATGCTAAAATGAGTCCAAGGTCCATAGAGCTTAGAGTTACCTGACATTCGTCTTTCAGGATAAGGGAAAACTCCGGTAAAACCTTATTCAGCTAACTCACCCTGACCGAGATTCGAATTCTGAACCTCTTGAACGGAGGCAGACACGCTACCATCTACGCTAACGAGACGGGCGACATATAGAATGCTGCTCATTGTGCAGCATTCTTGTCATTTCCAGGTACGGTTAACATTGCATGGCCCCAAAGATCGCCTGACCTGAGAGCATTTTTTTTTTGTGTGGGAACATTTTAATACCGAGGTCTACCACACTGGACTTGCTACCACAGAAGACCTTAAAGCAAAATACGGGAAGAAATCTCCAGGGTTCCTGTTGAAATGTTAGGTCGAGCAGTGAATAATGTTCCTATCGGGCTTGAGGAATGTACGTGCCGATGGGGAGCTCATCTATCGGATGTGATCTTCAAGAAAGGAAAGTACTTGTAATATTCAATAATGGCATACTCTGTACTATATACTGACAGTTTTTCGTTTCCGATTTTTGTTTTCCACAGAACCAGTGGATTCGAATTTCTTCACAATCTCGTGAATTGTAAATCTGGAAAGAGGAACTTCACCAGGAAACGTTTGCGAACACGGCTTGGTGATTCCCATTTACAATAGCTGTTACACATGACAATGTGTTTCTCTAGAGTCAAGCGCCTGTTTATGTTGTTAGCTGATCAAATACTGCCGAGCGGAGTGCACACCAGTAGCCCCCGCGCACAACTGCATTCGGTAGTGGAGGAATACACCAAGGTCGCGGGAGAGGCGAAAGGCCACGTACTCCTTTAGGTTTTAAATGAAGAATCCTTATTTTTACTATTAATGGCGACCCTAAAGAGACAGGCGACCTTGCATTTATTTACGTTTAATAACCATTGCCAATTAGTGACTTTCAGCCGCTGTGAAAGACGAATTCCTTGTTAGTGCATCAGATCATTCTTGTTGTATGATGACTTCTGTGTTATTATGAGGGACAGAAATTTTATGCTCTAATGATCGTTTTAATTTATATGCACTTATGCAATGAGAAATACTATGATATGCATATTTCTTTGCTCATATAAAATTACTAAGTCGTTATTTTGATATGAAATAAATATTAAAGACAGTTTTTTTAAATCTCTACAGTAATATATTTGTGGAAACCATGTAAATTTTTTTCAACTTCTTGAAATTTGTGTAATACTAGTAGGATATTCCTCTGCAATCTAGCTTTGTCACTCAATTTCATTTTCTTATGATTGCGGGAAAAGAAGGCCTTCAATATATATCAGTGCAGGCACCATAACACTGAACTTAACAACCTGAAGAACAAATGTTTACTTTATAGGAATATTTTTTGAATTTACTTTATGAATATATCAACAGTTGAATATTTTGAAATACTTTGTTCTGTAAAAATTAGTAGGTTACACAGATAGAGTCAACATGAAAAATGCAATACCACGGCCGAAATTTGAACCACGTATCTCTTGGTTTCCGTCCAGTCGCTCTGACCCATCGGGCTACCATGGCCATCTTTTCCCGGACGTGGAATTGAATTTTTCATGTTGACTCATCAAAAACCTTAGCCTATATACGGCTAGTGTGAAGAAATGATTAATTTCCACCAGTTGGCTAAAATAATAAGGTTACATTTTTATCAATGTTATGACATACTAAATAACAAATTTAAGGATATTTTAACATTATGTATAAGCATAACCACCACACTTGAACATACTTACGAGATATCCTTAACTTAACACATACCTTCATATTGTTGTAGAATGGATGTGAGATGGCTGAGATTGACGTTGTGACGTGAAGTGAAACGTGAGCTATTTATTGGTTTACGTGCGACCTAAAATTAGTGTTGCAAAATTTTAAGACCGCCTCCGTGGCATATTACTCGGAAATATCGCACAATGAAAAGGAAGATAAAGTGAGTAAAATAAAAATGTACTTGTAGAATACATGTCAAAAAATGCAAATACGCAGAATCATTTGTAAACTGCTCATGCATTATAGCTATTAATGTAACAAGCAAAATATACATTATAGGTATGCAATATATTGTTTAAACCATTGGAAATTTATTAAATCAGATGAGTACATTTTAATTAGCGTAGAAAAATATGCATTATTATTAAAATCCTATCCCTAGTGATAGCAGGGTAGCAAAGAAGCTTATAATGGACAAGAAAGAAATTCTCTCTTAGCAAACAGCTACTGATATCCCAATTCTGTTTGAAGCTTTTCAAAGAAATAACATATTATTAATTTACTATACGAGATTTTATATGACCGTAGGAACCTTTACAGCTTCTCACCAATCTCGACACCATGGTACGAAACGCACTGGATTTAAAGTACAAATATTTGTGCAAAGATAACTATACTTTTAATTGAATGCACAGAAATGTTATACTATTATCTGTTTCAAATGGGAAGGTGTTTGTCCTTGAGCGCTACTAGGTGAGCAACCAATCGGAGTCCTGCGGTGTTGTCGTATTGCAATTCCACTAAGTGGTGTGTGACGAGCGCCAACCTAATCAATCTGTGTGAAATACTACTCGAGCTAAGACAAAAATTCAGATTTTGCCGAAACTGATCCCTGTGGAAGGTAGAGAGTAATGTATCTAACATACCATGAAAACCCCATATTTTTAGCTCAAATAGTTTTTCTAATACAAATAAATAAACCACTATTACCTGCAACCTAACCTACAAATACTGCAGTCATCAATAGCGGAGCTAACAACTAAAATAGAGTTCACGGTGCAGGAATTAAGAAAAGAAAATGAAGAAGTGAAGAAAGCAGCTTCATTCATGAATGAGTGCTTTGAAGCGTTGAAACTCAAAATTACTGAATTAAACATCAAGATGGAGCAAAGCATATGATCGATCTATGATACTAAGATAGATGCGATGGAAAATGACATCGAGGATGTAAAACAATATCAGCGAAAGAATAACCTAATTATCAGTGGCATACCACAAGTGGAAAGAGAAGATGTATTTGATACTGTTATACAATTTGCAAATGCCTTAGATGTCCATTTGACGTACAATGACATCGATGCAGCGCACAGACTTCCCTCCAGAAGACATGAAGTAAGTACCAATCTAAGCAATCTGCCTATACTGGTTCGCTTTACGTGCCATTGGAAGAAAGAAGAAATAGTCCAAGCCAGAATAACAAAAAGACGAGTATCCACTGAAGATATGGGCTTATCTGGACCCCCTCAACTAATTTTCGTCAATAATCATCTGACGGCTCTCAATGATGGCATAGCAAAAGGAACAAGGGATTTAAGGAGAGAAGGGAAGATAGTAGGAGCGTGGACCAGGGATGGCAAAATCTTCATACGAGAAAAACAGTTTGGACCTTCAATAAGGATCATGGGGAAGAATCACCTTCTGGCATAGGAAAATAAGATAACCTCAAATAATACAAAAACCACAGCAGCAGTGCAGAACGAAACAAGAGAAGCTCAGTGAAGTGCAGTGTCTTAGGGTTCTATTTTGTGATGAAGTACAATATTTGTACCTTACATGTGTGATTGTGATAACATTATAGGTGAGTTCAAATATGATTCTGTAGATGATTATTTAAACATTACAAGATATCAACCGAACCCAAAGGTAAGAATTGTGTACCTGAATGCTAGGTCTATTGTAAACAAATTAGATGTTATTGAGCTTCTTGTGGCAACAATAACTAAAGTAGATGTGACTTTTATAGCAGAAAACTGGCTCAGGGAAACATAATTAACCTTTTTAATATAAAATTTTTATGCACATCATATTATAAGGAAAATGACAGGAGGTGGAATTTCAGTGTATATTAGAGATGTATGGAAAACGTTGGTACAAAACATAGTAAACAGTGTCCACAGTATCCTGCACATAAACCTGAAAAGGGATCTAATAACACTTGATATCATTGCAGTTTATAATCCTAATGATTAAAATACTGGCAACTTTCTCACTGATATGGAAACTGTACTGTGTAGGAAGCTTGCAAAATCAGCCATGATCAGAGGCGATGTAAATATTAATTACCTCACTCAGAGTAAAAGTCTTGAAAACTATAATACACTAATTACAAGTTTCAATTTTGTACAAGGTAATAAAATATAGCCAACAAGAATAGGCAATAGCTCAGCTACACTAATTGACCATGTACTTATCAATAACAATGATACCCCAATATCTGTGTCACAAATGACCCTAATGAATATTATAACTCATTATTGCAGTTTATAAAGGAAGTGGGTTCAGTCTGCTCCTACAGGTGCAGAAAGGTTGTGTCAAATAAACTGACGCATAAACCATGGGTTAATAGTAACTTTTTGGATCTAGTTAAAAAGAAAAACTTACTGTATAGCAAAACAAAATGCAAATTTCCCTCTCCGATAGCAATTGAACTGTACAAAAAGTATGCAAATGAAATAACTAAAATGAAAAGGGAACTTCAAGAAGCATATTACTCAAATAAACTGAATAACTCCTATCACCCAAAAAAGGTATAGATGACAATAAATGGAATATTAAAAAATAAAACCCCAGTACATTGCAATCAAATAGAAACAATAATGGTAGGTAATCAAAAAATAGTAAATCAATTAGAAATATGTGAATGTTTTAACCAATACTTTGTAAATATAGCTGATCAGTTAGTGAAGATATGTATAACTACACAAAATACTCCACCACCTTATAGTTCAGTACCAAATAGTCTTTTTCTATATCCAACAGATAATAATGAGGTTCTAAAAATGATAGCAACAATAAAAACAAAGGTAATAAAACAGATAATATTTTATCAAATGAATTGTTAACAAAGTGCAAGTATAGTTTGGTTCCACACATTGTAATCTTTATTAATTTATCACTTAGTTCAGGTTCAGTACCTGATGGTTGTAAAATCACAAGAGTTGTCCCAATTTATAAAACAGGTGATAGAGTAATTATGGATAATTACAGACCAATAAGTATTATTCCTGTATTTGCCAAAATTCTGGAAAAAGTAGTAAAAGTTAGGTTATTACAGCATCTAGAAAAACACAACTTTTTTCACAATCATCAGTATGAATTTATTAACAAATCTAGTACTCTTGCTGCCACGGTAGATATTATCGTACCTACTCAAAGAGCTCTGGATAGAAATAGTTTAGCTACTGGTTTATTTATTGACCTAAAAAGGCTTTTGACACTGTAGATCATACTTTATTACTAAATGAACTTGAGTATGCTGGTGTAAGAGGACTTCTTCTCAACTGGTTTCAGAATTATCTCAGTAATAGGAAACAATTTGTAAATATGAACAACATTTCCAGTTCTCTATCAGTAATTCATCATGGTGTTCCACAAGATTCTGTATTAGGTCCTATATTATTCCTAATTTTTATAAATGACATAGGATGTTTAAGACTAAAAGGTAAATTGACTATGTTTGCTGATGATATATGTTTGTTATATATAGATAACTCTGAGCACCAGCTGATATATGACATACAGCAAGACCTGAATGCATTGAATAGCTGGTTTAAGGGCAATAAGTTAGCATTAAATGCCTGTAAAGCAAAATATATGTTATTTCATAAAAGATCATACGTACCAGTAGTAAATAACAAGATACATGTTGATAACGCAGTGATTGAAAGAGTAACAAAAATCACATATCTAGGTTTGATTCTAGACAGTACGCTCACATGGAAGGACCATATCATGCATGTAAAAATAAGATTCTTCCTGTGTTAGCTCTAATTCACAGGCTGAAATTCAAAGGATTCAGTGTAAATCATTTACGAAGTATCTACCATGCTTTAATTCAATCTCATTTGGATTACTTAAACATCTTATGGGGTAACTCTGTTAAATATTTAATTCATGACCTCGAAGTACTTCAAAATTGTGCCTTGAAAATAATCTACAATCTACCCTTTAAAACAAACACAAAAACACTCTACCATGTAACTAACATTTTACCATTACAAGTAAACATAGAGTTGTCCTTGATAATATATCTCCACAAAATAAAAAATAATCTTCTAAAGTCCGATCTAACATTTGGACATGCTACATCCTCACATACATATAATACAAGAAATAAAGGAAACTTAACAAAACCAACAGTGAACTCTTCTACTTATGGCCTGAACAGCTTAACCTCACACGTTATCAACTTATATAATGCGCTGCCACTGGAACTGAAAGGCTGCAGGAACATAAAAGGTTTTAAAAGGAAAGTTGCTGAAAATTTACTGAAGGCATATATTGATAGCTGATAAAGTGTTACACATTTATAGCTGGTTTGAAAGCTGAACTGTTTAAAAATTAATATGGATTAATGTCCCATAGAATATGTAGCTTCTATTTTTCTGTTAAGTTCTTTGTTACTATTATTTCTTGAGTTATAGTGAATGTCTGTATCTTTGTATGTTTCATATATGTTATTCTTGTACGGTAATTCATTCCTACTATGAAAATGTAATATAAGTATTGTTAAGGGCTGTTTGCCATAATTTTATATATTTTTGTACTGTTCCCTAGCATGAGCTATGGCTCTGGGAACCTTTTCAGATAACAATAAATAACAAAATAACAATCTCCTGATCTAGCGACTGTCTTGTTACTTAAATGGTTCCTTTGTTTCACCGTCGTGTATAAAAACTCTCCTACGTACGCAATTATATTCATAAACTTATTAGTTCTGAATGAGGGGCTGTGAGATTACCAATAAGAAGGAAAAGAAACCCCCTCCCCCGTTGGAACCCGAACCGATATCTTCGGATTCGGTGTCTGAAGCCTTATGCATTGAGCCACGGGGGCTAATGTACCTATACCGCGGCGTTATTTGCACTATATAACTAGAACAATTTCGAACAGAATCCCGGTTGTTAACCTTTAGTTTATTTTACCACGGACACTTCAACGACACATAGAGCCCTGGTATATTACCCTTTCAAAGATTACGAAACTAAGACATTTAAAAGCGAAAAAAATTGTTTTTTACTCCGTAGGGTTTGAATCCACGACCTCCTGATCCAGATTTTGTCATGCTGCTTAGATAGTTGCTGTCTTTCACTGTCGTATATAAAAAGACTCACCTACGTGCGCAGTTATATTAATAAAAATAGGAAAAAATACGCCCTTGACGGGATTCGAACCCGCATCTACGTATTCGGAGTCCGCCGCTCTATCCACTAAGCTACAGAGGCTGATGGCTACCACGGTGTTATTTACATTATATAACTAGAACTAAACTGAACAAAATCCCGTTTTTTAAACTTTAGGCTATTTTGCTAGGTACATTAGTTATATAGTTGCTGTGTTTCACTGCCATAAATAAAAAGCTGTCCTATGTGCGTAATTGCATTAAAAATATATTCGTCAGAATGTCCCGTTATGAGATTATAAAACATGGCAGAGCATTCAAGATGGCGTGTATATCGATCAGTCCAGTGAATAAGTAAAGAAGGCATTAATACATGCGCTGAGCGAAATAAGATCGGTTTTGGCGATACTGTATATAAAACTGTAAGGGATAATTCTGTCAAGAATGTTCAAAACAACGTCCTCCATAAAACAGAAAGTAAGGCAAACAGTGGCAGCATATTGGAACAGCTAGTGGCATCTGTTGGCGTCTGTACTTTCGGGCAAAGCAAAAGCCGGCCGGTGGGGACGCCTAGCGGAGAGAATAAGAACTCCGGCGAGAACCAACAGAGTTGCATTCAAGGACATAAGACACCTGAATCGACGGAATATGATAGGGGCGTTGGTAGCCGAAAGGTAGACCGCATTGTGCATTTCCCACAAAATAAACTTGAAAAACTAATTGAGAAAAAAGTTAAAGAAAGTCAGAGCAACCCCACAACAGATAGAGAACTCAGATCAACAGCGGAGTATAACAGAGACCAACAACAAGAAGGGAACAAACCGGAAGGAAAGGACGAAGAACTGAGACACTATGGTGGGCAGGGAGACGAAGTTGAGGGCACGTGGACCCAGAAGACTTACGCCAGAAATAACAGAACCAAACAAACAGGGCCAAACAAACAATCGGAAAATATCTGAACAGATGAGGACATACAAGCAGAGCAGATATATGCGTGGCTCTTTCTAGGTGATTCAAAGAATATACAAGTAATAAAGTTAAGAAATACCACAAAAATGGAATACAAGTAACGCAATTGCGAAGAAATAGAGAGTAGGGGAAGGAACAAGCCTTCAAACTGGGAATCCCCTTAGAATACCTAAGGGAAGCAAACGACCCCAGTTTCCGTCCAGAAGAGCTTGTTGTAAGACGTTTCCTCTTTCGGAGAACATAGTATCACCGACGGCATTGTTGTGCGGCTGCGACTAGCGGAGCCTGGAGCGCAGGCAAGAGAGCTGGACACTTACCAAGAGAAAGAAAGAGACAGAGAGAAGCTCATGAATTTTCTGTCTTTCTCTTGCCACCGCAAATGTTATCTGAAGTTCTACGGCATTCTAGAAACAAGTGCTAGACGCAGAGTTTTTTTTTGTTTGTAATTTTACGTCCTCCAATGATAAGTCATATCGGACGATGAATGGAGAGTGTTGCCCGCCTCGGTAGCGTAGATGGTAGCATGTCTACCTCACGTTCAAGAGGTGCCGAGTTCGAATCTCGGTCAGGGTGAATTACCTGGATAAGGTTTGTCCTGGGTTTTCCCTTATCCTTACAGACGAATGTCGGGTAGCTCTAAGCTCTATGGACCCTGGGCATATTTGAGCATCATTTCACCCATTTCATTCACTGTCCGATTTGACTTAACGTTGGAGGACATAAAATTAGAAAAAAAGAAGAAAAAAGAAGAAAATATACAGGTTGTTAATGAACTATACCGAAATATTTTCAGAGCAAGTGGAGATATCCTAAACAAGTAATTTGAGTTAGTAAACTTATGGACTTATGATCTGTTGGTTCAAATGTGGAAGTTACGGCTATAAGTTTTAAAAGTGTCAGTACGCCACTGCTAATGATGATACTACTTTAGCAGAAAAGACACAGAAATGAAGAGACGTGTCAAAGCACCCCCTCTGGCGCAATAGTTATAACATTGGCTTTCAAATCAACCGTAAACGAGTTAGAGTCTTCATTTTTGTTGTTTTTTATTTATTTTTGTCCTGTTTTGTATGTTTTTTCTTTAAATATTTTGTGTAAGGTTTTAATTCTTGCATAAATGTACGCATTTTACGGAGCAGTTTAACCTTGTCAGTGCAATTAATTACAATTCTTTCTAACAAAGCTTAAATCCTGCTTAATACTTTCACATGCTTTATGTCTAAATGAGAGGTTGTTTAAAGGATGAAATAAAAGTAAGTGCAATCCCTTATATCAGCTTTTTAGGAACTGCTCGAAATAGCGATCTGAGTTTTCAATGCAAAGTTGACAGCGGCGAAGGAACGACTGTCGTACTCTGTCCAAAATTCCTTGTGTATGTCGAATAACTACATATGTTGCTATTACTCGGACAGTTAGGTGCTCTTCTGATGTAATAGGTGTTTCATACACCAGAGACTTAAGGTGGCCTCAGAAAAAAAAAAAAAATCAATTGGTTTGGGGTCGGGAGAGTGTGCTGGTCAAGCTACAGTTGGACCCTCCCTTTTACTGGTCAATCAGATTCACGTTCTTAGCTACGAATCACTATTAGAATTCAGGTATTAAAATATATTAAAAACGTTATTAAAGTAACTAAATGATAGGAACCGAACCCATGACCCTTGGATCCCCAGTTTTCAGCATTATGGATTGGGCTACCAGAACACTTATAGAAGCTGCACGCTTGAGTAGGCTACATGATGCAAGAAGACAGTTAATCGCTGTTCATTGTCACACTGGCAGGTGATTAATTCGAGATTTGAGAGATTTTTAGGGCATTAAATCTTGGGAAAGCCAATAATGAGCTACAAAAATCAATATTTCTGTACTCGGGAAGCAGTTTTAAGGGCATTCTAATGCAGAATTTCAACCATCTTGTTTAAATACGAACTTATCAGCATCCGATATCAATTATGTTTAACACAATTGACTGTGTTATGTTTAGCCGTAGACTATACATTGCCTATCTCATCTTGCTTATATTAGTCACATCTACAATTGCTGAAATTATTTTGGTGCAGTTCATTAACACCCTGTATACAGAAATGCTAGTAATCGTGTCTGAAGTGAGTGTTATTATACCGCCTTAGTGCCATCTGTGCGCATGCGTGTTTTATGTATATAGAAATGTAGTATTATCGTCTTATAGCGTCGGAAGCGAATGGAATATTGTGTCATCTCTCAGTGCATTCATTTACAGGTACACATAGCTTGAGAGGAATGTTGGATACTCTCTGTATCCTTTGTCATGTTGGGTCATGTTCAGTTTTATAACATTACTTACACTAAATACTATGTAACACATAAAGCCAAAATATCTATTGTTACTTCACTGAAGCAAACATATGAACTGTAGTTTTAGATCTATTTCTTTTCAGGAATTAGCTCCTTCGGGTGTTGTTTCCATAAACATTGCCTTTAACGTCTATAAATACATTTATGTAGGTTTGTTTTCACTGCCGAGGGTTACAGCTGCAGTATAGTTTGATTTTCATTTCTCCAGCCTCAGAATACTCTGAACCTAAAGTCAGCAGCGTATAAACCGCGTGTGATTTAGCACTTTTATATATATCTACCATTAATTTATATGGAAAAAGAGAGACCTGCAGCTAACTACGGGGCTACCATTATCCCTTTCAAGCCCGCGACCTGAAAATCCTCCCGTTTTGAATATTTCACGGTTTTATGCCCAAGAGGGGACTCAAATGTTCTCTCTCTTTTGTGTTCAGCTTCTCTAACTTTAATTCCGATCATTAGCTTACGTACGACCTGCGTGGAAAACAAATTTTTAGCAAAGCTTCTCTATAGGGGCTAGCTAGAAGCCTGGGAAAGCACTCGAAGAGTAGTCGACTCCGCTCTTGGGCACAAACTCTTGCATTGGGATGACCCGTGGGGGTTGTCAGAATGGCAGGGAGATAGAAAAGAGGATTTTCCGGTTGGTTACCGCAGTGGAATAACGCAGTACTAACTATTTATGGCTCTATTACGGATGTGACTGACGAAGCTAAATAGTCTGTTAATACAGTGTTTCCCTAATATTTTTTGGTTTATCAGCTGATGCTGGAGGTGTTTATTATGTAAACTTAACAACTAATAAACTGCGATATACATCGAAAAACTATTGTCATATGGCTCATACCTAAATGAACTCCCAAAACGCTCACTAAAGGAAACGAAATTTTTATAGAACATAGTGTGTTGTCAAGTGTCTGCCAAATTTCCATCTACATCAGAATTATTCCAGATATAGTATAATTTCTATTCGATGGAAACAAGTGTGAATTTAGAAACCTCAGTCATGTAATATATTGATATCATGAAAAGATATAGTTCAAATATCTGTGCTAATATTATGAGACACTATTTATGTGTGTGCGCGCAGGAAGGATAATTTAATCACTTAAACGATTTTAAGAAACCTTTCAGCATTGTTAAGCTATTTTATAAGAGAGATGGAATATAACACATCTAATTTCAATTCACAAATTTAAAAAGACTGAAAAGCATTCAAACAGCCTCGGTTGAGAATGCCAAGTGACAGAAAACAGCTGCTTTACTCCACAGAGTATGCTGTAGAAACAAAACACGGTTAGTTGCTGTCCTCTGTTGAGCTTGCTTGAAAAACAAACTGCGTTTTATTCCAAGCAATATAAATAGGTAGTTATTATGTGACACAATCAAACTGAAGATGGGGTATAAAAAGCAACAAGTGATTCTGTTCATACCGAGAGACCCAAAAACCTAGGAACCGGCTGCATGGTATTTCCTCTGTCCGCGCCCTCGGCGCTCGTTGCCTTCTGTCACTATCATAAAGGCGCGGGTGAAACATGTTTAAAACAATTATAAAGGCTTTATTTACTCATGTTTTTAAACGAGATGCTGAAACTGGCCACCGCCGTTGTCCATACATGTTTGGTACATATTTAGGAAACAATCCGTCACTTGCCGTAGTTTAAGTTGATAAATGTTGGCATTTATGTTGGCAGAGAATGAGTTATAGGCCCTACATATGTGGATAAAATTTTGCCCCCTTTTTTAGAGAATTAACAGACAGGGAGCGTGATTTTGCCTTTTTTCAACAAGACCCTGTGACTGTTCATATCTTTGTATTAGAACAATTGAACATATGATTCAGGACAGAATTATTAGTAGAGATTTGTAGGCCCCCCTATCCTCCGACCTAAACTCCTAAGGATTCATCCACGCCTTTCTATGTTGGCGGCAGACGGCAACGAGCGCCGAGACCGCGGTCAGGCAAAACACAACGCAACCGGCTCCTAAACTTTTGGGTCTCTCGGTATTTTTACTTATGTTATATTTATTTTTTCAATTTAAATTTAATAAATAATAACCATGTGTATGTCATGAAACATTATCAGGACCTTCTAAACTATATTCTAATACAATAGATGTATGAATACATGTGTCTAGACCCTAAAACCTTCTGATAAATCTCCTGAAAGTACTTGAGTAAATCCATTTGTGCTTATGTTGCAATCAACTTTGTTAGCAGGACATGCTAAATAATTTATAAAGGGAAAACAGACTGGATTAGATATCAGGCTGCAGACTGTGTCGTTTCCAAGGAGGACAACTTGTGGCCTGATAGTGTGAAATCTGAGCTATACACGAGCTTTGTATCTGTTTAGTTGTTTATACTTTTCTGCTTTATATGGAAACTTGTAGCCTTTATGTTATAGAACTTCATATATTCTTTCTGGTGCCATAGGTAATGATCTTAAAATTCTATGTGTGCATTCTCATGTTTTCGTCTACCCTCTTCTAGAAAATTCAAAATTCTCCTACAAGTGATTATTATTCTAAGAAGTACTACTTTCAGCAAAAGTACTTTCATCACAGATTTTCTTTGCGCGGTATAAAAAAAGTCAAAGTGATAAATTTTTAGAAACCAAGTGGTTATGTGATGGTTTTGAAACTCTTTGCATTGCAACAGAAAAAAAACTATCAGCGATTACTCTTTCAAAAAGTTATACAAATTTGAGAATGCAAACCATTAACAAAGCATATTTTGAAAACGGTTAACGCCAGAGAGATTCAATTGCCAATATTTACTTGTTTTAACAAGATAAAATCATAAAATATGATAAATATCTCCATACTTTCTCTTCTTCTCGTAACTCTGTAGAATCAGGCTGAAAAATTCAATACCATAGCAGGGATTGGAACCACGGATCTTATGGTATCCGTCCAGCCGCTCTAACCATTGAGCTACTATGGCCAAAGTGCCGATATGACGTTAAATTCTCCAACTGACTCGTATTTTTTTCCTAGTAAACCACTTAGGAGTTCTCAAACACATGAGACAACTACCTTAATGGCAACTTACAGCATGTAAGTACTTTAAGGCCAGGGTTTTATAGTTAACCACTATTAGGTCAATTAATGGAAGTTAATTGTTCTTTCACACTGGCCGATATGTCATTATACTGGTTAACTATAAAGCCCGGGCCTTAAAGTACTTACATGTTGTAAGTCGCCATTGAGGTAGTTGTCTCATGTGTTTGAGAACTCCTAAGTGGTTTACCGGGAAAAATACCAGTCAGTTGGAGAATTTAATGTCTTATCGGCACGTTGGCCATAGTAGCTCAATGGTTAAGGTGGTTGGGCGGAGACCATAAGATCCGTGGTTCAAATCTCGGCTGTGGCATTGAAGTTTTCAGTCTGATTCTACGTTCCCAAAATTTAGCCTACACATGGCCAGTGTGAAAGAACAATTATTTACTAAATAAATGTACGTCCTCTGTATCCCCAGTTCATGTTTGTATCTCTCTGTAGAGCGTGTTACGCGTTCCAATCGTGTCAAGTTTTTTCTCGGCCTCCAGTCCAATCAGCTCTTTCAATAAATCACAAAGTAGTAACAATACGAATTAAAACTTGGAGTTAACTACACACTTTCCGTTTCGATTGAGTGCCGAAACTTTGGTTTCGTACTTACGCAACAAGAGGAGAGTAAAAATAACTACACACCGAAATAATAATTTTGAGAAGTGGGACGAGAAGGTATTTTGGAAACAATTTATTCAAGCTGATAAAATTGGCACTTTAGCTTTCTTTTCAATTAAATGTCCTATCAGTAATGATTTACAGCTTTATCTTTATGAGCTATTTTGTGACGGATTCTTTAATTGATCGTGATACATCGTGACAGTTTCATTGTTTACCATTATATTCGTTTATTTACGAGTTTCAGCATATGGTGACGATAATATTTTGTACATTTATAAAAGATGTAAATTTGCAAAAATTATATATTCGGAATATGCAGGAATAACATCGATACACGCGACATCCAGTCACGTTACTTGCAAGTCAAGCTTGGGTGTCATGAATAGGTCGGTGCCCTGCTGACTTAAGCTGACAAAGCTTTGACTTAATTGGTGCTTCGGCAGAGATTTAATATTTAAACCCCCAGAATTTGGCCCAAGCAGGAGCACTCACGCACGTGCTAGACGAATCTGCGTCGCTTGTTTCTTTAACGGCCACAACTACGCTCTCCGGCAATGGTACTTCTGGCGCCAAGAACCTCCACCAAGGTTAAGCTCACGGCTGTCCTTTTCTGAGAAATCTTGTTGGTTGTATGTAGCTCATTAACTTTTATCTTATGTAGAACAAACCCTGTATAAAAGAGAACTACATGTCACAATTTTAAGATAAGCAAATCCTTCACTTTAACCTACACCTTTTTAGGGAACACCTCCTTCCTGAGCTTTACTCCCACCTAATCCTTGTTTCACATAAACTTGCCCTATATCTCTAAACGGTCACGTGACTTTATCACCTCTCATTGGCTGCTATGGTAGTATAGGTTGCTGTGCAGTAAAAATTAGTTCGTTATTTAACATGGTGATATATCTTTATATGTTGGAAGATAATTGTCAAATTTATCATTCTCGTAACTGTTTGAATTAAATATATTACGCAACAGAGATGATTTATCTGAAATGCATGTCAATTCTTAAACGAAGTAAAAAGAAGGTTCTTTGCTCAGAAGCCCATCTTTCACATGGCACGATAGCACGTGCTTTAGCGGTAAAGATGACATATTTGTTTATATGACGATTATCACTGACCTTGTTTTGAACTGGATTAGTCATATATTGCCATTCGAAGGTGTGTTGTAACGAGTGCGAGAGCTAAATTATTTTATGGATCGTTTATTGCGTATGTACTTATTATATGTATAATGGCAGAGTCTACCGCCAGGTTTTCGCTGAAGCATCGGAAGGGAAAACCTTTACAAAGCGGCGGAAAAAGAATTGTGGTGCATGTGTTTAATGCACTAACAGTGAAGAATACGTCTTTGTCAGTGAGATAAGTTGAACAGCTGTGCTCTGAACTTACAGGTATGTTAGATGCGTAGGAACATCGCGACATGAAACTGAGACAACAGGAAAACTTACCACACCAGGGGCGATATTGACGTGTGGCGAAGACGTTATTTAAAGTACATGAGACTGTACCGGGATACAAGTCGCAAAATATGCTTCCGTGACGAGACTTGGGTGAATGAAGAACACACGAAAAGTAAAGTATGGCATGACACGACTTTTAAAACTGAAAGACAAGCATTTTTGCAAGGTATGTGTGCTGGTTCTAAAACATCGTAGTGGTAAAGGCCGAAGGCCTTCCATTATAAACTTGTTTCAGTTTCATTGCTCATTCATTAAGTTTCATCTTGCTCAGTTTCATTATAAACTTCATTATTTTTTTGCATGCCTTCATATCCTTATGTGTATGACTTTATCTGTCTTCCTGGCAATTATTATGAAGTTTACAGCAGATTTAAATGTGACGGGAAGGCACCGCCTATGAACTATGGCGCTAAAGCATTAGCCAATTAGGATGAGGAGGAAGGTAGTTGCACGCGGAGTGATACATGTCAGCGGGGCAAGGTTATATGAAACAGAGATTAGTGACGTTCATTGTATTAAGGGGAACTCAAAGTTACCTCAGATGTCAGTGCACAGCGCAACTATTGGCGCGACGTGAACATTACATCTATTAACGTGACAGGATGTCGC